>JARNME010000298.1:0-62777 GCA_030179655.1 Scaptomyza flava | reverse complement strand
TTTTGATGCAGATCTTTGTGAAATGTCAATTGCTATCTTCATACCAAATTTGATGACTATAGCTAAAAGTTAGTAAAAAGTGGTAAAAAAGGGGCTGGGGGTGGTATGGGTGGGTGGTGGCATCCAAATTTTTGATACAGATCTTTGTGAAATGTCAATTGCTATTTTCATAACAAATTTGGTGACTCTAGCTCGAAGTTTGTTAAAGGTGGGAAAAGGGGGGTTGGGGACAGAATGGGGAAGTGTGGCATCCAAATTTTTGATGCAGATCTTTGTGAAATGTCAATTGCTATCTTCATACAAAATTTGATGACTATAGCTAAAAGTTTGTAAAAAGTGGGGAATACGGGACTGGGGGGGTATGGGTGGGTGTGGCATCCAAATTTTTGATGCAGATATTTGTGAAATTTCAATTGCTATTTTCATAACAAATTTGGTGACTCTAGCTCGAAGTTTGTTAAAGGTGGGTAAAGGGGTAGGCTGGGGGCGGATTGGGTGGGTGGTGGCATCCAAAGTTTTGATGCAGATTTTTGTGAAATGTCAATTGCTATCTTCATACCAAATTTGATGACTATAGCTAAAAGTTAGTAAAAAGTGGGGAAAGGGGTAGGCTGGGGTTGGATTGGGTGGGTGTGACATCCAAATTTTTGATGAAGATCTTTGTGAAATGTCAATTGCTATCTTCATACCAAATTTGATGACTATAGCTAAAAGTTAGTAAAAAGTGGTAAAAAAGGGGCTGGGGGTGGTATGGGTGGGTGTGGCATCCAAATTTTTGATGCAGATATTTGTGAAATGTCAATTGCTATCTTCATACCAAATTTGATGACTATAGCTAAAAGTTTGTGAAAAGTGGGGAAAAAAGGACTGGGGGGGTATGGGTGGGTGTGGCATCCAAATTTTTGGTGCAGATATTTGTGGAATGTCAATTGCTATTTTCATAACAATTTGGTGACTCTAGCTCGAAGTTTGTTAGAGGTGGGAAAAGGGGGGTTGGGGACAGAATGGGTAAGTGTGGCATCCAATATTTTGATGCAGATCTTTGAGAAATGTTATTGCTATCTTCATACCAAATTTGATGACTATAGCTAAAAGTTTGTGAAAAGTGGGGAAAAATGGACTGGGGGGGGTATGGGTGGGTGTGGCATCCAAATTTTGGTGCAGATATTTGTGGAATGTCAATTGCTATTTTCATAACAAATTTGGTGACTCTAGCTCGAAGTTTGTTAAAGGTGGGTAAAGGGGTAGGCTGGGGGTGGATTGGGTGGGTGTGGCATCCAAATTTTGATGCAGATCTTTGTGAAATGTCAATTGCTATCTTCATACCAAATTTGATGACTATAGCTAAAAGTTAGTAAAAAGTGGTAAAAAAGGGGCTGGGGGTGGTATGGGTGGGTGTGGCATCCAAATTTTTGATACAGATCTTTGTGAAATGTCAATTGCTATTTCATAACAAATTTGGTGACTCTAGCTCGAAGTTTGTTAAAGGTGGGAAAAGGGGGGTTGGGGACAGAATGGGGAAGTGTGGCATCCAAATTTTGATGCAGATCTTTGTGAAATGTCAATTGCTATCTTCATACAAAATTTGATGACTATAGCTAAAAGTTTGTAAAAAGTGGGGAATACGGGACTGGGGGGGTATGGGTGGGTGTGGCATCCAAATTTTTGATGCAGATATTTGTGAAATTCAATTGCTATTTTCATAACAAATTTGGTGACTCTAGCTCGAAGTTTGTTAAAGGTGGGTAAAGGGGTAGGCTGGGGGCCTATACCATATACCTATACCATTCCAAATTTGATGACTATAGCTAAAAGTTAGTAAAAAGTGGTAAAAAAGGGGCTGGCATCCAAATTTTTGATGCAGATCTTCGTGAAATGTCAATTGCTATCTTCATACCAAATTTGATGACTATAGCTAAAAGTTTGTGAAAAGTGGGGAAAAAAGGACTGGGGGGGTATGGGTGGGTGTGGCATCCAAATTTTTGGTGCAGATATTTGTGGAATGTCAATTGCTATTTTCATAACAAATTTGGTGACTCTAGCTCGAAGTTTGTTAAAGGTGGTTAAAGGGGTAGGCTGGGGGTGGATTGGGTGGGTGTGGCATCCAAATTTTTGATGCAGATCTTTGTGAAATGTCAATTGCTATCTTCATACCAAATTTGATGACTATAGCTAAAAGTTAGTAAAAAGTGGTAAAAAAAGGGGCTGGGGGTGGTATGGGTGGGTGTGGCATCCAAATTTTTGATACAGATCTTTGTGAAATGTCAATTGCTATTTTCATAACAAATTTGGTGACTCTAGCTCGAAGTTTGTTAAAGGTGGGAAAAGGGGGGTTGGGGACAGAATGGGTAAGTGTGGCATCCAAATTTTGATGCAGATCTTTGAGAAATGTCAATTGCTATCTTCATACCAAATTGAATGACTATAGCTGAAAGTTTGTAAAAAGTGGGGAAAAAGGAACTGGGGGGGGGGGGGGGGGGGTATGGGTGGGTGTGGCATCCAAATTTTTGGTGTAGGTATTGTGGAATGTCAATTGCTATTTTCATAACAAATTTGGTGACTCTAGCTCGAAGTTTGTTAAAGGTGTGGAAAGGGGGGCTGGGGAAAGAATGGGTAAGTGTGGCATCCAAATTTTTGATGCAGATCTTTGAGATATGTTAATTGCTATCTTCATACCAAATTTGATGACTATAGCTAAAAGTTTGTAAAAAGTGGGGAAAAAGGGACTGGGGGGGTATGGGTGGGTGTGGCATCCAAATTTTTGGTGCAGATATTTGTGGAATGTCAATTGCTATTTTCATAACAAATTTGGTGACACTAGCTCAAAGTTTGTAAAATGTGGTGGAAGGGGGGACGTAATGCGTGGGCGTGGAATCCATATTTTATACTCGATACCGAAGGTAACTAGTATATTGGTTTTGTGCAATGTCCGTCATGGTGTCTGTCCGTCTGTCCGTCTGTCCGTCCGTATGTATGCAAGTTTTTTCCACACCCTTCAAGCTAGAGACTTGAAACTTTCCAATTCTCTTTATCTATGGGATAGTAAATTAAAGTGTCAAGATGGGGGTTCTACGATAACTGGGGGGCTGGCAAATCTATAAATTCGATAACTCAAAACCGATAAATCCACATATTTCGCACATCCTTTTAGCTAGAACTACCAAATTTGGTAAGAAGATAGCTACTATCAACCCCCAAAAACTGCATCAAAAATTTTGGAGCCACGCCCATTTCGCTTCCAGCCTCCCGCATTTTAAATCAATAACGTCTATATTTCCCACAGTTTTTGAGCTATAGCCACCAAATTTAATCCCAAGATAGGTGATGATGACAGCCAAAAATCTGCATCAAAAGTTTGGATGCAACCCCTTCTAATACTGCTCTAGCCCCTATCCAACCCAACGCTTCGTCAAAAACGGGAAAGCATGTATCTTCCAGAGCTGTGGAGCTACTGCCTCCAAATTTTGTAGGAAGATAGCTAGCAACGAGTTCCAAAAAACTGCATCAAAGTTTTGGAGCCACGCCCATCCATTTAGACCCCCTTTCCCCACCTTTTTAAACTTTTAGATAGAGCCACCAAATTTGGTATGAAGATAGCAATTGACATTCCACATAGATCTGTATCAAAACTTTGGATGCCACGCCCACCCATACCGCACCCAGCCCACCTTTCCCTACCTTTTTCAAACTTCGAGCTAGAAACACCAAATTTGGTATGAAGATAGCAATTGAAATTCCACAAAGATCTGCATTAAAAATTTGTTTGCCACGCCCACCCACACCGCTCCCAGCCCCCCTTTCCCACTTTATACAAACTTTGAGCTAGAGTCACCAAATTTGGTATGAAGGTAGCATTTGACATTCCACAAGGATCTGCAGCAAAAATTTGGATGCCACGCCCAACCATACCGCCCCCAGCCCCCCTTTCCCCACTTTATACAAACTTCGAGCTAGAGTCAACAAATTCGGTATGAAGATAGCAATTGACATCCCACATAGATCTGCGCAAAAATTTGAATGCCACGCCCAACCATACCGCCCCCAGCCCCCTTTCCCACTTTATACAAACTTCGAGCTAGAGTCACCAAATTTGGTATGAAGATAGCAATTGACATCCCACATGGATGGGCATCAAAATTTTTAATACTGGTATCGAGTATACCGCAGTCGGTTGCGTCCGACTGCAACGTTTCCACTTGTTTATGCAGATCTTTGTGAAATGTCAATAGCTATCTTCATACTAGATTTGGTGACTCTTGCTTGAAAATTGTAAAAAGTGGGGATAGGGGTAGGCTGGGGGCGGATGGGGTGGGTGTGGCATCCAAAGTTTTGTTGCAGATCTTTGTAAAATGTCAATTGCTATCTTCATACGAAATTTGATGACTATAGCTAAAAGTTAGTAAAAAGTGGAGAAAAAGGGGCTGGGGGTGGTATGGGTGGGTGTGGCATCCAAATTTGTGATGCAGATCTTTGTGAAATGTCAATTGCTATCTTCACACCAAATTTGATGACTATAGCTAAAAATTTGTAAAAAGTGGTGAAAAAAGGACGGGGGGGGGGGGGGGGGGGGGGGGTATGGTTGGGAGTGGCATCCTAATTTTTGGTGCAGATATTTGTGGAATGTCAATTGCTATTTTCATAACAAATTTGGTGACTCTAGCTCGAAGTTTGTTAAAGGTGTGGAAGGGGGGCTGGGGAAAGAATGGGTAAGTGTGGCACCCAAATTTTTAATGCAGATCTTTGTGAAATGCGAATTGCTATCTTCATACTAAATTTGGTGACACTAGCTCAAAGTTGTGAAATGTGGCGCAAAGGGGGACGTAATGGGTGGGCGTGGAATCCATATTTTTTATGCAGATCTTTGTGAAATGTCAATAGCTATCTTCATACTAGATTTGGTGACTCTTGCTTGAAAATTGTAAAAAGTGGGGAAAGGGGTAGGCTGGGGGCGGATTGGGTGGGTGTGGCATCCAAAGTTTTGATGCAGATCTTTGTGAAATGTCAATTGCTATCTTCATACCAAATTTGATGACTATAGCTAAAAGTTAGTAAAAGGTGGGGAAAAAGGGGCTGGGGGTGGTATGGGTGGGTGTGGCATCCAAATTTGTGATGCAGATCTTTGTGAAATGTCAATTGCTATCTTCAACCAAATTTGATGACTATAGCTAAAAGTTTGTAAAAAGTGGGGAAAAAGGAATTGCGGGGGTGCGGTGGGGTATGGGTGGGTGTGGCATCCAAATTTTTGGTGTAGATATTTGTGGAATGTCAATTGCTATTTTCATAACAAATTTGGTGACTCTAGCTCGAAGTTTGTTAAAGGTGTGGAAAGGGGGGCTGGGGACAGTATGGGTAAGTGTGGCATCCAAATTTTGATGCAGATCTTTGTGATATGTTAATTGCTATATTCATACTAGATTTAGTGACTCTTGCTCGAAAATTGTAAAAAATGGGGAAAGGGGTAGGCTGGGGGTGGATTGGTGGGTGTGACATCCAAATTTTGATGAAGATCTTTGTGAAATGTCAATTGCTATCTTCATACCAAATTTGATGACTATAGCTAAAAGTTAGTAAAAAGTGGTAAAAAAGGGGCTGGGGGTGGTATGGGTGGGTGTGGCATCCAAAGTTTTGATACAGATTTTTGTGAAATGTCAATTGCTATTTTCATAACAAATTTGGTGACTCTAGCTCGAAGTTTGTTAAAGGTGGGTAAAGGGGTAGGCTGGGGGTGGATTGGGTGGGTGTGGCATCCAAATTTTTGATGCAGATCTTTGTGAAATGTCAATTGCTATCTTCATACCAAATTTGATGACTATAGCTAAAAGTTTGTGAAAAGTGGGGAAAACAGGACTGGGGGGGTATGGGTGGGTGTGGCATCCAATTTTTGGTGCAGATATTTGTGGAATGTCAATTGCTATTTTCATAACAAATTTGGTGACTCTAGCTCGAAGTTTGTTAAAGGTGGTTAAAGGGGTAGGCTGGGGGTGGATTGGGTGGGTGTGGCATCCAAATTTTGATGCAGATCTTTGTGAAATGTCAATTGCTATCTTCATACCAAATTTGATGACTATAGCTAAAAGTTAGTAAAAAGTGGTTAAAAAAAGGGGCTGGGGGTGGTATGGGTGGGTGTGGCATCCAAATTTTTGATACAGACTTTTGTGAAATGTCAATTGCTATTTTCATAACAAATTTGGTGACTCTAGCTCGAAGTTTGTTAAAGGTGGGAAACGGGGGGTTGGGGACAGAATGGGTAAGTGTGGCATCCAAATTTTTGATGCAGATCTTTGAGAAATGTCAATTGCTATCTTCATACCAAATTGGATGACTATAGCTAAAGTTTGTAAAAAGTGGGGAAAAAGGAACTGGGGGGGGGGGGGTATGGTTGGGTGTGGCATCCAAATTTTTGGTGTAGATATTTGTGGAATGTCAATTGCAATTTTCATAACAAATTTGGTGACTCTAGCTCGAAGTTTGTTAAGGTGGGAAAGGGGGGTTGGGGACAGAATGGGTGAGTGTGGCATCCAAATTTTGATGCAGATATTTGAGAAATGTTAATTGCTATCTTCATACCAAATTTGATGACTATAGCTAAAAGTTTGTAAAAAGTGGGGAAAAAGAGACTGGGGGGGTATGGGTGGGTGTGGCATCCAATTTTTGGTGCAGATATTTGTGGAATGTCATATGCTATTTTCATAACAGAAGGGGGCTGGGGACAGTATGGGTAAATGGCATCCAAATTTTGATGCAGATCTTTGTGAAATGTCAATTGCTATCTTCATACTAGATTAAGTGACTCTTGCTCGAAAATAGTAAAAAGTGGGGAAAGGGGTAGGCTGGGGGTGGTATGGGTGGGTGTGGCATCCATATTTTTGATGCAGATTTTTGTGAAATTTCAATTGCTATCTTCATACCAAGTTTGATGACTATAGCTAAAAGTTTGTAAAAAGTGGTAAAAAAGGGGCTGGGGATGGTATGGGTGGGTGTGGCATCCAAATTTTTGATGCAGATCTTTGTGAAATATCAATTGCTATTTCATAACAAATTTGGTGACTCTAGCTCGAAGTTTGTTAAGGGTTGGAAAAGGGGGGTTGGGGACAGAATGGGTAAGTGTGGCATCCAAATTTTGATGCAGATCTTTGTGAAATGTCAATTGCTATCTTCATACAAAATTTGATGACAATAGCTAAAAGTTTGTAAAAAGTGGGGAATACGGGACTGGGGGGGTATGGGTGGGTGTGGCATCCAAATTTTGATGCAGATATTTGTGAAATTCAATAGCATTTTCATAACAAATTTGGTGACTCTAGCTCGAAGTTTGTTAAAGGTGGGGAAAGGGGCTGGGGGTGGTATGGGTGGGTGTGGCATCCAAATTTTTGATGCAGATTTTTGAGATATGTTAATTGCTATCTTCATACCAAATTTGATGACTATAGCTCAAAGTTTGTAAAAAGTGGGGAAAAAGGGACTGGGGGGGTATGGGTGGGTGTGGCATCCAAATTTTTGGTGCAGATATTTGATGAATTTCAATTGCTATTTTCATAACAAATTTGGTGACTCTAGCTCGAAGTTTGTTAAAGGTGGGTAAAGGGTAGGCTGGGGGTGGATTGGGTGGGTGTGGCATCCAATTTTTGATGCAGATCTTTGTGAAATGTCAATGCTATCTTCATACCAAATTTGATGACTATAGCTAAAGTTAGTAAAAAGTGGTAAAAAAAGGGGCTGGGGGTGGTATGGGTGGGTGTGGCATCCAAATTTTTGATACAGACTTTTGTGAAATGTCAATTGCTATTTTCATAACAAATTTGGTGACTCTAGCTCGAAGTTTGTTAAAGGTGGGAAAAGGGGGGTTGGGGACAGAATGGGTAAGTGTGGCATCCAAATTTTGATGCAGATCTTTGAGAAATGTCAATGCTATCTTCATACCAAATTGGATGGACTATAGCTAAAGTTTGTAAAAAGTGGGGAAAAAGGAACTGGGGGGGGGGGGGGGGGATTATGGTTGGGTGTGGCATCCAAATTTTGGTGCAGATATTTGTGGAATGTCAATTGCTATTTTCATAACAAATTTGGTGACTCTAGCTCGAAGTTTGTTAAGGTGGGGAAAGGGGCGCTGGGGAAAGAGCGGTTAAGTGTGGCATTCAAATTTTTGATGCAGATATTTGTGAAATGCGAATTGCTTTCTTCATACCAAGTTTGGTGACACTAGCTCAAAGTTTGTGAAATGTGGTGGAAAGGGGGACGTAATGGGTGGGCGTAGAATCCATATTTTTTATGCAGATCTTTGTGAAATGTCAATAGCTATCTTCATACTAGATTTGGTGACTCTTGCTTGAAAATTATAAAAATGGGGAAAGGGGTATGCTGGGGGCGGATTGGGTGGGTGTGGCATCCAAATTTTTGGTTGCAGATATTTGTGGAATTTCAATTGCTATTTCATAACAAATTTGGTGACTCTAGCTCGAAGTTTGTTAAAGGTGGGTAAAGGGGTAGGCTGGGGGTGGATTGGGTGGGTGTGGCATCCAAAGTTTGATGCAGATCTTTGTGAAATGTCAATTGCTATCTTCGTACCAAATTTGATGACTATAGCTAAGAGTTAGTAAAAAGTGGAGGAAAAAGGGGCTGGGGGGTGGTATGGGTGGGTGTGGCATCCAAATTTATGATGCAGATTTTTGTGAAATGTCAATGCTATCTTCATACCAAATTTGATGACTATAGCTAAAAGTTTGTATAAAGTGGGGAAAAAGGGACTGGGGGGGCAGGGTATGGGTGGGTGTAGCATCAAAATTTTTCGTGCAGATATTTGTGGAATGTTAATTGCTATTTTCATAACAATTTTGGTGACTCTAGCTCGAAGTTTGTTAAAGGTGGGGAAAGGGGGGCTGGGGAAAGAATGGGTAAGTGTGGCATCCAAATTTTGGATGCAGATCTTTGTGAAATGCGAATTGCTATCTTCATACCGAATTTGCTGACACTAGCTCAAAGTTTGTGATATGTGATGGAAAGGGGGGCGTAATGGGTGGGCGTGGAATCCATAGTTTTATGCAGATCTTTGTGAAATGTCAATAGCTATCTTCATACTAGAATGGTGACTTTTGCTTGAAAATTATAAAAATGGGGAAAGGGGTATGCTGGGGGCGGATTGGGTGGGTGTGGCATCCAAATTTTTGGTGCAGATATTTGTGGAATTTCAATTGCTATTTCATAACAAATTGGTGACTCTAGCTCGAAGTTTGTTAAAGGTGGGTAAAGGGGTAGGCTGGGGGTGGATTGGGTGGGTGTGGCATCCAAATTGTTGATGCAGATCTTGTGAAATGTCAATTGCTATCTTCATACCAAATTTGATGACTATAGCTAAAAGTTAGTAAAAAGTGGTTAAAAAAGGGCTGGGGGTGGTATGGGTGGGTGTGGCATCCAAATTTTTGATACAGACTTTGTGAAATGTCAATTGCTATTTCATAACACATTTGGTGACTCTAGCTCGAAGTTGTTAAAGGTGGGAAAAGGGGTAGGCTGGGGGTGGATTGGGTGGGTGTGGCATCCAAATTTTTGATGCAGATCTTTGAGAAATGTTAATTGCTATCTTCATACCAAATTGGATGACTGTAGCTAAAAGTTTGTGAAAAGTGGGGAAAAAAAGGACTGGGGGGGTATGGGTGGGTGTGGCATCCAAATTTTGGTGCAGATATTTGTGGAATGTCAATTGCTATTTTCATAACAAATTTGGTGACTCTAGCTCGAAGTTTGTTAAAGGTGGGAAACGGGGGGTTGGGGACAGAATGGGTAAGTGTGGCATCCAATATTTTGATGCAGATCTTTGAGAAATGTTAATTGCTATCTTCATACCAAATTTGATGACTATAGCTAAAAAATTGTCAAAAGTGTTGAAAAAGGGACTGGGGGGGTATGGGTGGGTGTGGCATCCAAATTTTTGGTGCAGATATTTGTGGAATTTCAATTGCTATTTTTATAACAAATTTGGTGACTCTAGCTCGAAGTTTGTTAAAGGTGGGAAAAGGGGGGTGGGGACAGAATGGGTAAGTGTGGCATCCAAATTTTTGATGCAGATCTCTGAGAATTGTTAATTGCTATCTTCATACCAAATTTGATGACTATAGCTAAAAGTTTGTAAAAAGTGGGGAAAAAGAGACTGGGGGGGTATGGGTGGGTGTGGCATCCAATTTTTTGGTGCAGATATTTGTGGAATGTCATTTGCTATTTTCATAACAGAAGGGGGGCTGGGGACAGTATGGGTAAGTGGCATCCAAATTTTTGATGCAGATCTTTGTGAAATGTCAATTGCTATCTTCATACTAGATTAAGTGACTCTTGCTCGAAAATTGTAAAAAGTGGGGAAAGGGGTAGGCTGGGGGTGGTATGGGTGGGTGTGGCATCCAAATTTTTGATGCAGATTTTTGTGAAATTTCAATTGCTATCTTCATACCAAATTTGATGACTATAGCTAAAAGTTTGTAAAAAGTGGTAAAAAAAGGGGCTGGGGGTGGTATGGGTGGGTGTGGCATCCAAATTTTTGATGCAGATCTTTGTGAAATGTCAATTGCTATTTTCATAACAATTTGGTGACTCTAGCTCGAAGTTTGTTAAAGGTGGGAAAAGGGGGGTTGGGGACAGAATGGGTAAGTGTGGCATCCAAATTTTGATGCAGATCTTTGTGAAATGTCAATTGCTATCTTCATACAAAATTTGATGACAATAGCTAAAAGTTTGTAAAAAGTGGGGAATACGGGACTGGGGGGGTATGGGTGGGTGTGGCATCCAAATTTTTGATGCAGATTTTTGTGAAATTTCAATTGCTATTTTCATAACAAATTTGGTGACTCTAGCTCGAAGTTTGTTAAAGGTGGGTAAAGGGGCTGGGGGTGGTATGGGTGGGTGTGGCATCCAAATTTTTGATGCAGATTTTGAGAAATGTTAATTGCTATCTTCATACCAAATTTGATGACTATAGCTAAAAGTTTGTAAAAAGTGGGGAAAAAGGGACTGGGGGGGTATGGGTGGGTGTGGCATCCAAATTTTTGGTGCAGATATTTGTGGAATTTCAATTGCTATTTTCATAACAAATTGGTGACTCTAGCTCGAAGTTTGTTAAAGGTGGGTAAAGGGGTAGGCTGGGGGTGGATTGGGTGGGTGTGGCATCCAATTTTTGATGCAGACCTTTGTGAAATGTCAATTGCTATCTTCATACCAAATTTGATGACTATAGCTAAAAGTTAGTAAAAAGTGGTAAAAAAGGGGCTGGGGGTGGTATGGGTGGGTGTGGCATCCAAATTTTTGATACAGACTTTTGTGATGTGTCAATTGCTATTTTCATAACAAATTTGGTGACTCTAGCTCGAAGTTTGTTAAAGGTGGGAAAAGGGGGGTTGGGGACAGAATGGGTAAGTGTGGCATCCAAATTTTTGATGCAGATCTTTGAGAAATGTCAATTGCTATCTTCATACCAAATTGGATGACTATAGCTAAAAGTTTGTAAAAAGTGGGGAAAAAGGAACTGGGGGGGGGGGGGTTATGGTTGGGTGTGGCATCCAAATTTTGGTGCAGATATTTGTGGAACGTCAATTGCTATTTTCATAACAAATTTGGTGACTCTAGCTCGAAGTTTGTTTAAGGTGGGGAAAGGGGCGCTGGGGAAAGAGCGGGTAAGTGTGGCATCCAAATTTTTGATGCAGATATTTGTGAAATGCGAATTGCTATCTTCATACCAAGTTTGGTGACACAAGCTCAAAGTTTGTGAAATGTGGTGGAAAGGGGGACGTAATGGGTGGGCGTGGAATCCATATTTTTATGCAGATCTTTGTGAAATGTCAATAGCTATCTTCATACTAGATTTGGTGACTCTTGCTTGAAAATTGTAAAAAGTGGGGGAAAGGGGTAGGCTGGGGGCGGATTGGGTGGGTGTGGCATCCAAAGTTTTGATGCAGATCTTTGTGAAATGTCAATTGCTATCTTCATACCAAATTTGATGACTATAGCTAAAAGTTAGTAAAAAGTGGAGAAAAAGGGGCTGGGGGTGGTATGGGTGGGTGTGGCATCCAAATTTGTGATGCAGATTTTGTGAAATGTCAATTGCTATCTTCATACCAAATTTGATGACTATAGCTAAAAGTTTGTAAAAAGTGGGGAAAAAGGGACTGGGGGGGGCAGGGTATGGGTGGGTGTAGCATCAAAATTTTTCGTGCAGATATTGTGGAATGTTAATTGCTATTTTCATAACAATTTTGGTGACTCTAGCTCGAAGTTTGTTAAAGGTTTGGAAAGGGGGGGCTGGGGAAAGAATGGGTAAGTTTGGCATCCAAATTTTTAATGCAGATCTTTGTGAAATGCGAATTGCTATCTTCATACTAAAGTTGGTGACACTAGCTCAAAGTTTGTGAAATGTTGTGGAAAGGGGGGCGTAATGGGTGGGCGTGGAATCCATATTTTTTATGCAGATCTTTGTGAAATGTCAATAGCTATCTTCATACTAGAATGGTGACTTTTGCTTGAAAATTGTAAAAAGTGGGGAAAGGGGTAAGCTGGGGGTGGATTGGGTGGGTGTGGCATCCAAAGTTTTGATGCAGATCTTTGTGAAATGTCAATTGCTATCTTCATACCAAATTTGATGACTATAGCTAAAAGTTAGTAAAAAGTGGGGAAAAAAGGGGCTGGGGGTGGATTGGGTGAGTGTGGCATCCAAATTTTGATGCAGATCTTTGTGAAATGTCAATTGCTATTTTCATAACAAATTTGGTGACTCTAGCTCGAAGTTTGTTAAAGGTGGGGAAAGGGGGGCTGGGGAAAGAATGGGTAAGTATGGCATCCAAATTATGGATGCAGATCTTTGTGAAATGCGAATGCTATCTTCATACCGAATTTGCTGACACTAGCTCAAAGTTTGTGAAATGTGATGGAAAGGGGGGCGTAATGGGTGGGCGTGGAATCCATATGTTTTATGCAGATCTTTGTGAAATGTCAATAGCTATCTTCATACTAGAATTGGTGACTTTTTCTTGAAAATTATAAAAATGGGGAAAGGGGTAGGCTGGGGGCGGATTGGGTGGGTGTGGCATCCAAAGTTTTGATGCAGATCTTTGTGAAATGTCAATTGCAATTTTCATACCAAATTTGATGACTATAGCTAAAAGTTTGTAAAAAGTGGGGAAAAAGGGACTGGGGGGGGTATGGGTGGGTGTGGCATCCAAATTTTTGGTGCAGATATTTGTGGAATTTCAATTGCTATTTTCATAACAAATTTGGTGACTCTAGCTCGAAGTTTGTTAAAGGTGGGAAAAAGGGGGGTTGGGGACAGAATGGGTAAGTGTGGCATCCACATTTTTGATGCAGATCTTTGAGAAATGTTAATTGCTATCTTCATACCAAATTGGATGACTAAAGCTAAAAGTTTGTGAAAAAGTGGGGAAAAAAGGACTGGGGGGGTATGGGTGGGTGTGGCATTCAAATTTTTGGTGCAGATATTTGTGGAATGTCAATTGCTATTTCATAACAAATTTGGAAACTCTAGCTCGAAGTTTGTTAAAGGTGGGCAAAGGGGGGTTGGGGACAGAATGGGTAAGTGTGGCATCCAATATTTTGATGCAGATCTTTGAGAAATGTTAATTGCTATCTTCATACCAAATTTGATGACTATAGCTAAAAGTTTGTAAAAAGTGTTGAAAAAGGGACTGGGGGGGTATGGGTGGGTGTGGCATCCAAATTTTTGGTGCAGATATTTGTGGAATTTCAATTGCTATTTTTATAACAAATTTGGTGACTCTAGCTCGAAGTTGTTAAAGGTGGGAAAAGGGGGGTTGGGGCCAGAATGGGTAAGTGTGGCATCCAAATTTTGATGCAGATCTTTGAGAATTGTTAATTGCTATCTTCATACCAAATTTGATGACTATAGCTAAAAGTTTGTGAAAAGTGGGGAAAACAGGACTGGGGGGGTATGGGTGGGTGTGGCATCCAAATTTTTGGTGCAGTTATTGTGGAATGTCAATTACTATTTTCATAACAAATTTGGTGACTCTAGCTCGAAGTTTGTTAAAGGTGGGGAAAGGGGGGCTGGGGAAAGAATGGGTAAGTGTGGCATCCAAATTTTGGATGCAGATCTTTGTGAAATGCGAATTGCTATCTTCATACTAAAGTTGGTGACACTAGCTCAAAGTTTGTGAAATGTTGTGGAAAGGGGGGCGTAATGGGTGGGCGTGGAATCCATATGTTTTATGCAGATCTTTGTGAAATGTCAATAGCTATCTTCATACTAGAATTGGTGACTTTGCTTGAAAATTTTAAAAAGTGGGGAAAGGGGTAAGCTGGGGGCGGATTGGGTGGGTGTGGCATCCAAAGTTTGATGCAGATCTTTGTGAAATGTCAATTGCTATCTTCATACCAAATTTGATGACAATAGCTAAAGTTTGTAAAAAGTGGGGAATACGGGACTGGGGGGGTATGGGTGGGTGTGGCATCCAAATTTTTGATGCAGATTTTTGTGAAATTTCAATTGCTATTTTCATAACAAATTTGGTGACTCTAGCTCGAAGTTTGTTAAAGGTGGGTAAAGGGGCTGGGGGTGGTATGGGTGGGTGTGGCATCCAAATTTTTGATGCAGATTTTTGAGAAATGTTAATTGCTATCTTCATACCAAATTTGATGACTATAGCTAAAAGTTTGTAAAAAGTGGGGAAAAAGGGGACTGGGGGGGTATGGGTGGGTGTGGCATCCAAATTTTTGGTGCAGATATTTGTGGAATTTCAATTGCTATTTCATAACAAATTGGTGACTCTAGCTCGAAGTTTGTTAAAGGTGGGTAAAGGGGTAGGCTGGGGGTGGATTGGGTGGGTGTGGCATCCAAATTTTGATGCAGACCTTTGTGAAATGTCAATTGCTATCTTCATACCAAATTTGATGACTATAGCTAAAAGTTAGTAAAAAGTGGTAAAAAAGGGGCTGGGGGTGGTATGGGTGGGTGTGGCATCCAAATTTTTGATACAGACTTTTGTGATGTGTCAATGCTATTTCATAACAAATTTGGTGACTCTAGCTCGAAGTTTGTTAAAGGTGGGAAAAGGGGGGTTGGGGACAGAATGGGTAAGTGTGGCATCCAAATTTTTGATGCAGATCTTTGAGAAATGTCAATTGCTATCTTCATACCAAATTGGATGACTATAGCTAAAAGTTTGTAAAAGTGGGGAAAAAGGAACTGGGGGGGGGGGGGGGGGGGGGTTATGGTTGGGTGTGGCATCCAAATTTTTGGTGCAGATATTTGTGGAACGTCAATTGCTATTTTCATAACAAATTTGGTGACTCTAGCTCGAAGTTTGTTTAAGGTGGGGAAAGGGGCGCTGGGGAAAGAGCGGGTAAGTGTGGCATCCAAATTTTTGATGCAGATATTTGTGAAATGCGAATTGCTATCTTCATACCAAGTTTGGTGACACAAGCTCAAGTTTGTGAAATGTGGTGGAAAGGGGGACGTAATGGGTGGGCGTGGAATCCATATTTTTTATGCAGATCTTTGTGAAATGTCAATAGCTATCTTCATACTAGATTGGTGACTCTTGCTTGAAAATTGTAAAAAGTGGGGAAAGGGGTAGGCTGGGGCGGATTGGGTGGGTGTGGCATCCAAAGTTTTGATGCAGATCTTTGTGAAATGTCAATTGCTATCTTCATACCAAATTTGATGACTATAGCTAAAAGTTAGTAAAAAGTGGAGAAAAAGGGGCTGGGGGTGGTATGGGTGGGTGTGGCATCCAAATTTGTGATGCAGATTTTTGTGAAATGTCAATTGCTATCTTCATACCAAATTTGATGACTATAGCTAAAAGTTTGTAAAAAGTGGGGAAAAAGGGACTGGGGGGGCAGGGTATGGGTGGGTGTAGCATCAAAATTTTCGTGCAGATATTTGTGGAATGTTAATTGCTATTTTCATAACAATTTGGTGACTCTAGCTCGAAGTTTGTTAAAGGTTTGGAAAGGGGGGCTGGGGAAAGAATGGGTAAGTTTGGCATCCAAATTTTAATGCAGATCTTTGTGAAATGCGAATTGCTATCTTCATACTAAAGTTGGTGACACTAGCTCAAAGTTTGTGAAATGTTGTGGAAAGAGGGGCGTAATGGGTGGGCGTGGAATCCATATTTTTTATGCAGATCTTTGTGAAATGTCAATAGCTATCTTCATACTAGAATTGGTGACTTTTGCTTGAAAATTGTAAAAAGTGGGGAAAGGGGTAAGCTGGGGGCGGATTGGGTGGGTGTGGCATCCAAAGTTTTGATGCAGATCTTTGTGAAATGTCAATTGCTATCTTCATACCAAATTTGATGACTATAGCTAAAAGTTAGTAAAAAGTGGGGAAAAAGGGGCTGGGGTGGATTGGGTGAGTGTGGCATCCAAATTTTTGATGCAGATCTTTGTGAAATGTCAATTGCTATTTTCATAACAAATTTGGTGACTCTAGCTCGAAGTTTGTTAAAGGTGGGGAAAGGGGGGCTGGGGAAAGAATGGGTAAGTGTGGCATCCAATTTTGGATGCAGATCTTTGTGAAATGCGAATTGCTATCTTCATACCGAATTTGCTGACACTAGCTCAAAGTTTGTGAAATGTGATGGAAAGGGGGGCGTAATGGGTGGGCGTGGAATCCATATGTTTATGCAGATCTTTGTGAAATGTCAATAGCTATCTTCATACTAGAATTGGTGACTTTTTCTTGAAAATTATAAAAATGGGGAAAGGGGTAGGCTGGGGGCGGATTGGGTGGGTGTGGCATCCAAAGTTTTGATGCAGATCTTTGTGAAATGTCAATTGCAATTTTCATACCAAATTTGATGACTATAGCTAAAAGTTTGTAAAAAGTGGGGAAAAAGGGACTGGGGGGGGGTATGGGTGGGTGTGGCATCCAAATTTTTGGTGCAGATATTTGTGGAATTTCAATTGCTATTTTCATAACAATTTGGTGACTCTAGCTCGAAGTTTGTTAAAGGTGGGAAAAAGGGGGGTTGGGGACAGAATGGGTAAGTGTGGCATCCACATTTTTGATGCAGATCTTTGAGAAATGTTAATTGCTATCTTCATACCAAATTGGATGACTAAAGCTAAAAGTTTGTGAAAAGTGGGGAAAAAAGGACTGGGGGGGTATGGGTGGGTGTGGCATTCAAATTTTTGGTGCAGATATTTGTGGAATGTCAATTGCTATTTTCATAACAAATTTGGAAACTCTAGCTCGAAGTTGTTAAAGGTGGGCAAAGGGGGGTTGGAGACAGAATGGGTAAGTGTGGCATCCAATATTTTGATGCAGATCTTTGAGAAATGTTAATTGCTATCTTCATACCAAATTTGATGACTATAGCTAAAAGTTTGTAAAAAGTGTTGAAAAAGGGACTGGGGGGGTATGGGTGGGTGTGGCATCCAAATTTTGGTGCAGATATTTGTGGAATTTCAATTGCTATTTTTATAACAAATTTGGTGACTCTAGCTCGAAGTTGTTAAAGGTGGGAAAAGGGGGGTTGGGGCCAGAATGGGTAAGTGTGGCATCCAAATTTTTGATGCAGATCTTTGAGAATTGTTAATTGCTATCTTCATACCAAATTTGATGACTATAGCTAAAAGTTTGTGAAAAGTGGGGAAAACAGGACTGGGGGGGTATGGGTGGGTGTGGCATCCAAATTTTTGGTGCAGTTATTTGTGGAATGTCAATTACTATTTCATAACAAATTTGGTGACTCTAGCTCGAAGTTTGTTAAAGGTGGGGAAAGGGGGGCTGGGGAAAGAATGGGTAAGTGTGGCATCCAAATTTTGGATGCAGATCTTTGTGAAATGCGAATTGCTATCTTCATACTAAAGTTGGTGACACTAGCTCAAAGTTTGTGAAATGTTGTGGAAAGGGGGGCGTAATGGGTGGGCGTGGAATCCATATGTTTTATGCAGATCTTTGTGAAATGTCAATAGCTATCTTCATACTAGAATTGGTGACTTTTGCTTGAAAATTGTAAAAAGTGGGGAAAGGGGTAAGCTGGGGGCGGATTGGGTGGGTGTGGCATCCAAAGTTTTGATGCAGATCTTTGTGAAATGTCAATTGCTATCTTCATACCAAATTGATGACTATAGCTAAAAGTTAGTAAAAAGTGGGGAAAAAGGGGCTGGGGGTGGATTGGGTGAGTGTGGCATCCAAATTTTTGATGCAGATCTTTGTGAAATGTCAATTGCTATTTCATAACAAATTTGGTGACTCTAGCTCGAAGTTTGTTAAAGGTGGGGAAAGGGGGGCTGGGGAAAGAATGGGTAAGTGTGGCATCCAAATTTTGGATGCAGATCTTTGTGAAATGCGAATTGCTATCTTCATACCGAATTTGCTGACACTAGCTCAAGTTTGTGAAATGTGATGGAAAGGGGGGCGTAATGGGTGGGCGTGGAATCCATATGTTTTATGCAGATCTTTGTGAAATGTCAATAGCTATCTTCATACTAGAATTGGTGACTTTTTCTTGAAAATTATAAAAATGGGGAAAGGGGTAGGCTGGGGGCGGATGGGTGGGTGTGGCATCCAAAGTTTTGATGCAGATCTTTGTGAAATGTCAATTGCAATTTCATACCAAATTTGATGACTATAGCTAAAAGTTTGTAAAAAGTGGGGAAAAAAGGGACTGGGGGGGGTATGGGTGGGTGTGGCATCCAAATTTTTGGTGCAGATATTTGTGGAATTTCAATTGCTATTTTCATAACACATTTGGTGACTCTAGCTCGAAGTTTGTTAAAGGTGGGAAAAAGGGGGGTTGGGGACAGAATGGGTAAGTGTGGCATCCACATTTTTGATGCAGATCTTTGAGAAATGTTAATTGCTATCTTCATACCAAATTGGATGACTAAAGCTAAAAGTTTGTGAAAAGTGGGGAAAAAAGGACTGGGGGGGTATGGGTGGGTGTGGCATTCAAATTTTGGTGCAGATATTTGTGGAATGTCAATTGCTATTTTCATAACAAATTTGGTGACTCTAGCTCGAAGTTTGTTAAAGGTGGGCAAAGGGGGGTTGGGGACAGAATGGGTAAGTGTGGCATCCAATATTTTGATGCAGATCTTTGAGAAATGTTAATTGCTATCTTCATACCAAATTTGATGACTATAGCTAAAAGTTTGTAAAAAGTGTTGAAAAAGGGACTGGGGGGGTATGGGTGGGTGTGGCATCCAAATTTTTGGTGCAGATATTTGTGGAATTTCAATTGCTATTTTTATAACAAATTTGGTGACTCTAGCTCGAAGTTTGTTAAAGGTGGGAAAAGGGGGGTTGGGGACAGAATGGGTAAGTGTGGCATCCAAATTTTGATGCAGATCTTTGAGAATTGTTAATTGCTATCTTCATACCAAATTTGATGACTATAGCTAAAAGTTTGTGAAAAGTGGGGAAAACAGGACTGGGGGGGGTATGGGTGGGTGTGGCATCCAAATTTTGGTGCAGTTATTTGTGGAATGTCAATTACTTTTTTCATAACAAATTTGGTGACTCTAGCTCGAAGTTTGTTAAAGGTGGTTAAAGGGGTACGCTGGGGGTGGATTGGGTGGGTGTGGCATCCCAATTTTTGATGCAGATCTATGTGAAATGTCAATTGCTATCTTCATACCAAATTTGATGACTATAGCTAAAGTTAGTAAAAAGTGGAAAAAAAAGGGGCTGGGGTGGTCTGGGTGGGTGTGGCATCCAAATTTTTGATACAGATCTTTGTGAAATGTCAATTGCTATTTTCATAACAAATTTGGTGACTCTAGCTCGAAGTTTGTTAAAGGTGGGAAAAAGGGGGGTTGGGGACAGAATGGGTAAGTGTGGCATCCAATATTTTGATGCAGATCTTTGAGAAATGTTAATTGCTATCTTCATACCAAATTGATGACTATAGCTAAAAGTTTGTAAAAAGTGTTGAAAAAGGGACTGGGGGGGTATGGGTGGGTGTGGCATCCAAATTTTTGGTGTAGATATTTGTGGAATGTTAATTGCTATTTTCATAACAAATTTGGTGACTCTAGCTCGAAGTTTGTTCAAGGTTTGGAAAGGGGGGCTGGGGAAAGAATGGGTAAGTTTGGCATCCAAATTTTTAATGCAGATCTTTGTGAAATGCGAATTGCTATCTTCATACTAAATTGGTGACACTAGCTCAAAGTTTGTGAAATGTGGTGGAAAGGGGGGCGTAATGGGTGGGCGTGGAATCCATATGTTTTATGCAGATCTTTGTGAAATGTCAATAGCTATCTTCATACTAGAATTGGTGACTTTTGCTTGAAAATTGTAAAAAGTGGGGAAAGGGGTAAGCTGGGGGCGGATTGGGTGGGTGTGGCATCCAAATTTTTGGTGCAGATTTTTGTGAAATGTCAATTGCTATCTTCATACCAAATTTGATGACTATGGCTAAAAGTTAGTAAAAAGTGGGGAAAAAGGGGCTGGGGGTGGATTGGGTGAGTGTGGCATCCAAATTTTGATGCAGATCTTTGTGAAATGTCAATTGCTATTTTCATAACAAATTTGGTGACTCTAGCTCGAAGTTTGTTAAAGGTGGGGAAAGGGGGGCTGGGGAAAGAATGGGTAAGTGTGGCATCCAAATTTTTGATGCAGATCTTTGTGAAATGCGAATTGCTATCTTCATACCGAATTTGCTGACACTAGCTCAAAGTTTATGAAATGTGTTGGAAAGGGGGGCGTAATGGGTGGGCGTGGAATCCATATGTTTTATGCAGATCTTTGTGAAATGTCAATAGCTATCTTCATACTAGAATTGGTGACTTTGGCTTGAAAATTATAAAAATGGGGAAAGGGGTAGGCTGGGGGCGGATTGGGTGGGTGTGGCATCCAAATTTTTGATGCAGATTTTTGTGAAATGTCAATTGCTATCTTCATACCAAATTTGATGACTATAGCTAAAAGTTAGTAAAAAGTGGTGAAAAAGGGACTGGGGGGTATGGGTGGGTGTGGCATCCAAATTTTTGGTGCAGATATTTGTGGAATGTCAATTGCTATTTTCATAAAAAATTTGGCGACTCTAGCTCGAAGTTTGTTAAAGGTGCGGAAGAGGGTAGGCTGGGGGCGGATTGGGTGGGTGTGGCATCCAAATTTTTGATGCAGATCTTTGTGAAATGTCAATTGCTATCTTCATACTAGATTAAGTGACTATAGCTAAAAGTTTGTAAAAAGTGGGGAAAAAGGGACTGGGGGGTATGGGTGGGTGTGGCATCCAAATTTTGTTGCAGATATTGTGGAATGTCAATTGCTAATTTCATAACAAATTTGGTGACTCTAGCTCGAAGTTTGTTAAAGGTGGGGAAAGGGGTAGGCTGGGGGCAGATTGGGTGGGTGTGGCATCCAAAATTTTGATGCAGATTTTTGTGAAATGTCAATTGCTATCTTCATACCAAATTTGATGACTATAGCTAATAGTTGTAAAAAGTGGTGACAAAGGGACTGGGGGGGCAGGGTATGGGTGGGTGTGGCATCAAAATTTTTCGTGCAGATATTTGTGGAATGTCAATTGCTATTTTCATAACAAATTTGGTGACTCTAGCTCGAAGTTTGTTAAAGGTGTGGAAAGGGGGGCTGGGGACAGTATGAGTAATTGTGGCATCCAAATTTTTGATGCAGATCTTTGTGAAATGTCAATTGCTATCTTCATACTAGATTAAGTGACTCTTGCTCGAAAATTGTAAAAAGTGGGGAAAGGGGTTTGCTGGGGGTGGATTGGGTGGGTGTGGCATCCAAATTTTTGATGCAGATTTTTGGTGACTCTAGCTCGAAGTTTGTTAAAGGTGGGAAAAGGGGGGTTGGGGACAGAATGGGTAAGTGTGGCATCCAAATTTTTGATACAGATCTTTGTGAAATGTCAATTGTCTATAATATGAAGCCTCTTTAGAAGGCCACGCAAGCGTGAGACCGTTGCCCTACGGGAAACGCCGCGCTTGCACTTTAGCAAAACGTATGAGTACAATCGCTCTCCCTCTCTTTGTAGCTGTTAACTGATAACAGCATAAGTTTATAAATGTTAACCATAAGCTTAGAATATATTTCAATTCCAATAAAGTCATTCAATAACGTGCCTTTCATGAAAGAGAGTCGAAGCGTTTTACTCTAACCATTTCATGGCGACCGTGACACCGATCCGTATCGCAGAACAAGTACAGTAAAGTACTAAAACAATTAAATACAAACTTGCAATGAAATTATAAAACAGTGAAAAGTGTGGAAAATACTAAAAACTACTAACTGAGTGAAGCTAAAGAACTATGTACAAAAAACAATAAATAAATGGCGCAACAACAATAAACAGATGAAACTACAACTGTGCAACAATAATTTTATGTGTTCAGCTCAACAACAAAACAACATCAACAACAAATAAACAAACATAAATAGATGACAACAACAACAGCATCAATGGATCGTCGAGGGAAACCAAAAACCAACAAACAATCTGAGTGAGTAGAGTGTATAGATATGGGAAAACGCGGTGGAGTAAAACATAAAATAACAAAAAGGATAGCACACATAAAGTGGCTATTATTTACAAAAACTCCGCCACCCGCGTGGGAAATAGCTGCAAAATTGCAAGCTGAACTTGACTATTTAAAGTCAATTTCAAGAACCCCAAACTATACATCTCACTCAGCTCACATTAAAAATATAAATAAAACAGCTATTAAAGAACATCGTCCAATTAAAGATCGAGGGAGCATCAGCAGCAGACAATAGAAAGTGCGGAAGGCATAGGATCGCCTTTTGCACCAACGTTGGAATACAGAGCGAAAGGCAAACCGTCTTTTGCTCAATCGAGGGAGCATCAGCGTGCCATATCCGGCGACGCCCAGCTGATGCAAACGATCAACGGCAGCAGAAATCATCGGAAGCAGCATATATGTATATTATAATTAAATTTGTTTTATAAAATTGTAAAATCGCGCGGAACCATTTCCGCCCGATTAGAAGCATAGCCCTTAAAGCTATGCGACCCATTAGGGAGGAGATCATTGTAAAGATCGAAGTAGGCATCATTATTTGATATATAAATATATAAATATGTTATAAAAGTTAAGAAATTAAAATAATTTATGTTTATATATACATTAAGTCCATATTTTGATATAAAGGTTAAACCACAGGGAAACATAACGGGTATAGTAGACGTAAAATCGGTAGATTCGACCGCCAACGTTATCAATAGAGTTGACGTGTCATCACCGGATTTGCAGTACATGCTCATTTTAGTAGCCATTATCGTAGGCCTTATGCTGTTAAATATAGCATTCAAAATATACAAAATACACAGCAGAAGTTTGAAAAAGAAGTACATAAGTCGAGGTAACGATCTGGATAAAATCTAGATACTTTATAACAAAAAAAAAAAAAAACAGAACAAAAAAAAAATATATATATAAATAAAATAATATAAATAAATAAAACTACATAAATAATTTGAAATGCATGAGGCAATAGCACACACGTTCGAAAGAGATCCATATTTTATTATACGAGCAATACGCGTACTAAATCAATTCCGCGAATTTATATTAACAACTGATTTTGAGAACGCCTATATGGAATCGTACAATAGAACAACTAGCCCCCTATACCACTGCAATAAAACAGAAAAAGGTATAGTGCTATCCACTTTGCCATATGTGATGGTAAAAGAAATATCAGAAGATAACGTCTTCTTGGGTCGAGTTACTATACTAATGGTGCGATTGCATCGATAAAAGTTAGTAGCTCATGGAATGGTCAGAAATACTTAAACAGATCATTCAGATACGGATAGAATATTATAAGTCATATAAATGTCTGAACAAGAACGTACCCATTAAAACCATAACAATAGTTAAACATACTAACATATTAGTCGAACAGTTCAACAAGCTAAGAGAGCTCGTTCAACAAAATTATGGTAGACTAACTAGTGAGCATAAATTACAGGCTGTGGAAAATATTAGAATATTGAGATCAGGACTTGTTCATTTGAACAACAAACATAGCTTGCATCTCTTTTTACCTTCGGTGTTAACAGCACCAGTGACATTTGACCCATCAATGAAGCTTGACGACGAACCGTCTACATCAAAGCAAGAGCCTCAGGGTAATATCGAAGAACTTATTTACCAAGATTTGGAAATCTTACCACATAACGAAAATAAAATGACGAACTCAGCAGCAGATAAGCGGGAATATGTGCGACAAATTTCGTCCACAATACCAGAGTTCGATGGTAAAAGAATAAATCTAAACAGGTTCTTGACAGCATTGAAATTAACCGATCTCACCAAAGGTGAATATGAATCGTTGGCCGTAGAAGTAATTAAAACAAAAATAATAGGCCCTCTATATCGAAGCTCTACGTAGGTCGCTTGAGGCTGCCTACATAGATGATGGTCTTGACGCAGACAATGCAGATAAATTCGCTACAAAAGAAGCAATATCTGCAATGACTAGAAACTGTGAAAACGAAAAAACTAAAAACCATATTGGAAGCAGGCAATTTCAACACTATGAATAGTGTTATCGATAAGTACATACACTGCTGTACAGACATGACTGGCAATACTAATACTGTCTTTTTCTACAACAATAGAGGACAAAGTTATGCCAAAAGAAATAACTACCGGGGTAATTACCACAATAGAGGTAATGGCAGAGGCAATAATAACAATCATGGTTACGGAGGTTATCGCGGAGGCAATAGAAGCCGTAGCGGCAATTCCAATAATCGAGGTAGAGGTTTCCGCAGAAACCAAAACCAGGATGGAAATGATAACAACCGCAATGTGCGTAACATACAGGCGGAAAACGCGCAATCCCCCTTGAGATACACCCAACAGTAAAGGTGTGTAAGATCAATCTCAATTTAAGCGTTTTTGTTCAAGTTTTAAATATCCAAACATATACACAATTAACGCTATTAATAGACACAGGTGCAGACATTTCACTGCTTAAATGTAGAAATAATAATATAGACTCAGTAAACTCATTAGTAAAGGCCAATATATCTGGAATTGGGCATGGAACGATACAGTCTCTTGGAACAATAGAGTTAAATATAAGTGTTAAAAATATAATTATACCTTATCAGTTCCACGTAGTGCCAGACAACTTTCCTATACCGGGTGATGGCATAATCGGATTGGATTTCCTAAAAAAATACAATTGTATTTTGGAATTTCAAGACGCAGAAGATTGGTTCACAATCAGACCCAAAAACTTCAAACAAGTCGATATCCCAATGGTACACTCCTTAGAAGACCAGATATTACTACCAGCTAGATCGGAAGTTGTCCGATACATAAAAATTAAATCGAAAGAAAAATATCTCGTGATTCCAAATCAGGAGTTGTCACCAGGGATAATAATAGCCAGTGCTTTAGTAGATACCACAAATGCTATGATTCGCATTATCAATACAAAAGATGAAAACACTGTGGTGAACAGTGCGAAGATTACTAGCGAATCAACAAGCAATTATGATATATACGAAGCAACAGAATATAAAGAAAACCGACTAGAAGAAGTATTAAATAAATTAAAATTTCCAGCTGTCTTTAAAAACGAGTTAACACAGTTATGCACCGAGTTCAGCGATATTTTGGCCTCGAAACAGAGACCATATCAGCTAACAATTTTTATAGACAAAAATTGAGATTGAACGACAGAACACCTGTTTATATTAAGAACTACCGAATGCCAGAAAGCCAAAGGCCTGAGATACAAAAGCAGGTAGACAAGTTAATAAAAGATGGTATGTAGAACCATCAATATCTGAATATAATAGCCCACTTCTCCTGGTACCCAAGAAATCATTGCCTAATTCGGCAGAAAAAATATGGCGATTAGTAGTTGACTATCGGCAGATCAATAAAATGCTGTTAGCAGATAAATTCCCACTTCCAAGAATAGAAGATATTCTTGATCAATTAGGCAGAGCTAAATATTTTCATGTCTAGATTTAATGTCTGGGTTCCACCAGATCGAGCTGGACGAAAAGTCCAGAAATATTACTTCATTTTCCACAGCAACAGGCTCATATCGCTACACGTGATTACCGTTTGGACTAAAAATTGCTCCTAATTCCTTTCAACGCATGATGACTCTTGCATTTTCAGGCTTACAGCCTTCGCAAGCATTTTTATATATGGATGATTTAGTTGTGATCGGATGCTCTGAAAAGCATATGTTCAGGAATTTGGCCGACGTCTTCAACCTGTGTAGACAGCACAACTTGAAGCTGCATCCAGAAAAATGTACTTTCTTTATGAAAGAAGTCACATATCATAAATGTACTGATAAAGGTATATTGCCAGGTGACACTAAATATGAGGTTATAACCTACATTACTTCAGTACCCAGATTTCAGCAAACAATTTTGCATAACCACAGATGCCAGTAAACAGGCATGTGGAGCGGTACTAACCCAAGACCATAACGGTCAACAGCTACCAGTGGCATATGCTTCAAGATCCTTTACTCAAGGTGAAAGTAATAAGTCCACAACAGAACAAGAATTGGCCGCAATCCATTGGGCAATCGGCCATTTCAGACCTTATATTTACGGCAGGCATTTCTTGGTAAAAAGTGACCATAGACCTTTGTCATATTTGTTTCAATGAAAAACCCAAGCTCCAAGCTAACGCGAATGCGATTAGATCTGGAAGAATATGACTTTACAGTAGAGTACCTCAAGGGGAAGGATAATCATATAGCAGATGCGCTATCCCGAATAACAATCGGTGAGCTAAAGGACATAAATAGACAAATTCTGAAGGTAACAACGAGATCTTCAGCAAGACAGGAATCTACCTGCGCAGGTACAAATTCAAAATTGCAAGAACCTAAAGTTAAGAAAGAAATTAAAAAGCCCAATGTCTATCAGGTAATCAATAATATTGATGCCAGAAAATACATAACTCTCAAAATAGACAAGCATAAGTGTTTGTTGAAAAAAGGGAAAATGTATTGTAAGATTTGATGTGACCAATTTATACTCTAATGGAAAATTCGATTTAGATCAATTTTTCCAAAGGCTTATTAAAGAAGCCGGAATATATAAAATCACACAATTACAAATGTCACCATGTGAACAAATATTTGAATTTGTCACAATAAATAATTTTAAAGAAATGGGCAATAAAAAATTAAAAAAGTTAAAAGTAGCGCTACTTAACAAGGTGACAATTATAGACAAAAACGATGAGGTTCAAATAAATGCAATCCTGTCCAAATACCATGACGATCCGTCAGAAGGAGGCCACTCAGGAATTTCTAGAACCCTGAGAAAAATAAAAAAACTTTATTACTGGCCACAAATGACAAAGAAAATAAACAAATACGTAAAGACTTGTTTAAAATGTCAACAAGCCAAAACATTGACTCATACTAAAACACCCTTAACGCTAACTGAAATGCCAGCAACAGCATTTGATATAGTGTTGATTGATACCATTGGTCCACTTCCAAGATCAGAAAATGGGAATGAGTATGCAGTCACAATCATTTGCGACTTGACTAAATATTTGGTTACAATACCAGTACCAAATAAAAGTGCAAAAAAAGTTGCTAAAGCAATACTTGAGAATTTCATACTTAAGTGTGGCCCAATGAAAAAATTCATTACGGACATGGGCACTGAGTATAAAAATCAACTTGTAACAGACTTGTGCAAATACATGAACATTACTAATGTTACATCTACAGCACATCATCACCAGACTTTAGGGACAATAGAACGTAGTCACAGAACACTTAATGAATATATTCGTTCATACATCTCTGTTGACAAAAGCGATTGGGATGTGTGGATTCAATATTTTACATATTGTTTCAACACAACACCGTCAGTTATACACGACTATTGCCCATATGAACTCGTATTCGGCAGATTGCCGACACAGTTCATAAATTTCAACAAATAGACTGAATAGATCCTATCTACAATATCGATGACTACTCTAAGGAAGTTAAATTTAGACTAGAATTAGCGTATAGAAGAGCTAGGCATATGTTAGAAAAAGCTAAAGCTAGTAGAAAAATTAGCTATGACAAAAAATGTCAAAAATTTGAAATACATATAGGAGACCAGGTTTTAGTTAGAAACGAAACAGGTCATAAATTAGATAAAAATTATTTATTATATAACAATTAAGAACAATAAAGAAAAGAAACAAATAGTACATAAAGATAGATTAAAGCCTTGTCTTTAAGCAAAAAAAAAATAAAATAAAAATCAAAAAAAAAAAATTTTTATTATATAAAATTTAAATAATAATAATTATCATATGCAATACATTGTCATGACTTTATTAAGTACTTAAAATTGGTCTGATCAGCCACACACAAAAAAAAAAAAAATAAATAAATCATTTTAAAAAAAAAAGCAGCTAATTATAACACTAAATTTTATACTTTTATATTTTTATATTATTCAATTTTTATATTTCTAATAATTACAATCATGTATACTATAAATAACTACATATTCATAATATTACGTTATTTTTTTTAAAAAGGGAGGTGTAGTGTATTCATATATGTGATTTCAAATATATATAAAACGTAACTTGTAACACTTTGTTGCAAGTATAAATTAACCTAAACACGCTCAGCATAAACATATATATGTATGCGCATACCAAAGCACATACATACATATGGTCTGCGCGTGTAAGTAATATGAAGCCTCTTTAGAAGGCCACGCAAGCGTGAGACCGTTGCGCTACGGGAAACGCCGCGCTTGCACTTTAGCAAAACGTATGAGTACAATCGCTCTCCCTCTCTTTGTAGCTGTTAACTGATAACAGCATAAGTTTATAAATGTTAGCCATAAGCTTAGAATATATTCAATTCCAATAAAGTCATTCAATAACGTGCCTTTCATGAAAGAGAGTCGAAGCGTTTTACTCTAACCATTTCATGGCGACCGTGGACACCGATCCGTATCGCAGAACAAGTACAGTAAAGTACTAAAACAATTAAATACAAACTTGCAATGAAATTATAAAACAGTGAAAAGTGTGGAAAATACTAAAAACTACTAACTGAGTGAAGCTAAAGAACTATGTACAAAAAACAATAAATAAATGGCGCAACAACAATAAACAGATGAAACTACAACTGTGCAACAATAATTTTATGTGTTCAGCTCAACAACAAAACAACATCAACAACAAATAAACAAACATAAATAGATGACAACAACAACAGCATCAATGGATCGTCGAGGGAAACCAAAAACCAACAAACAATCTGAGTGAGTAGAGTGTATAGATATGGGAAAACGCGGTGGAGTAAAACATAAAATAACAAAAAGGATAGCACACATAAAGTGGCTATTATTTACAAAAACTCCGCCACCCGCGTGGGAAATAGCTGCAAAATTGCAAGCTGAACTTGACTATTTAAAGTCAATTTCAAGAACCCCAAACTATACATCTCACTCAGCTCACATTAAAAATATAAATAAAACAGCTATTAAAGAACATCGTCCAATTAAAGATCTACCAAAAAGGAAGAAGATGTGCCCTCAGGACTACGCGGGACCATTGGAGTCGCCACATTGCCAATATACATGCACAACGAAGAAAAATAAAGCGCAGAAGGCATAGGACCGCCATCTGCGCCATCGAGGGAGCATCAGCAGCAGACAATAGAAAGTGCGGAAGGCATAGGATCGCCTTTTGCACCAACGTTGGAATACAGAGCGAAAGGCAAACCGTCTTTTGCTCAATCGAGGGAGCATCAGCGTGCCATATCCGGCGACGCCCAGCTGATGCAAACGATCAACGGCAGCAGAAATCATCGGAAGCAGCATATATGTATATTATAATTAAATTTGTTTTATAAAATTGTAAAATCGCGCGGAACCATTTCCGCCCGATTAGAAGCATAGCCCTTAAAGCTATGCGACCCATTAGGGAGGAGATCATTGTAAAGATCGAAGTAGGCATCATTATTTGATATATAAATATATAAATATGTTATAAAAGTTAAGAAATTAAAATAATTTATGTTTATATATACATTAAGTCCTTATTTTGATATAAAGGTTAAACCACAGGGAAACATAACGGGTATAGTAGACGTAAAATCGGTAGATTCGACCGCCAACGTTATCAATAAAGTTGACGTGTCATCACCGGATTTGCAGTACATGCTCATTTTAGTAGCCATTATCGTAGGCCTTATGCTGTTAAATAAAGCATTCAAAATATACAAAATACACAGCAGAAGTTTGAAAAAGAAGTACATAAGTCGAGGGTAACGATCTGGATAAAATCTAGATACTTATTTTATCATTCAGATACGGATAGAATATATAAGTCATATAAATGTCTGAACAAGAACGTACCCATTAAAACCATAACAATAGTTAAACATACTAACATATTAGTCGAACAGTTCAACAAGCTAAGAGAGCTCGTTCAACAAAATTATGGTAGACTAACTAGTGAGCATAAATTACAGGCTGTGGAAAATATTAAAATATTGAGATCAGGACTTGTTCATTTGAACAACAAACATAGCTTGCATCTCTTTTTACCTTCGGTGTTAACAGCACCAGTGACATTTGACCCATCAATGAAGCTTGACGACGAACCGTCTACATCAAAGCAAGAGCCTCGGGGTAATATCGAAGAACTTATTTACCAAGATTTGGAAATCTTATCACATAACGAAAATAAAATGACGAACTCAGCAGCAGATAAGCGGGAATATGTGCGACAAATTTCGTCCACAATACCAGAGTTCGATGGTAAAAGAATAAATCTAAACAGGTTCTTGACAGCATTGAAATTAACCGATCTCACCAAAGGTGAATATGAATCGTTGGCCGTAGAAGTAATTAAAACAAAAATAATAGGCCCTCTGTCATATAAGGTACAGAGTGAAACAACTATTTCCAGAATCATAGATATTCTGAATACAGCAGTTAAGGGTGATTCACCTGACGTACTTAAAGCTAAACTGTTAAACACACAACAGCGAGGTAAAACAGCTTCCCAATATACGACAGAGATCGAAGCTCTACGTAGGTCGCTTGAGGCTGCCTACATAGATGATGATCTTGACGCAGACAATGCAGATAAATTCGCTACAAAAGAAGCAATATCTGCAATGACTAGAAACTGCGAAAACGAAAAACTAAAAACCATATTGGAAGCAGGCAATTTCAACACTATGAATAGTGTTATCGATAAGTACATACACTGCTGTACAGACATGACTGGCAATACTAATACTGTCTTTTTCTACAACAATAGAGGACAAAGTTATGCCAAAAGAAATAACTACCGGGGTAATTACCACAATAGAGGTAATGGCAGAGGCAATAATAACAATCATGGTTACGGAGGTTATCGCGGAGGCAATAGAAGCCGTAGCGGCAATTCCAATAATCGAGGTAGAGGTTTCCGCAGAAACCAAAACCAGGATGGAAATGATAACAACCGCAATGTGCGTAACATACAGGCGGAAAACGCGCAATCCCCCTTGAGATACACCCAACAGTAAAGGTGTGTAAGATCAATCTCAATTTAAGCGTTTTTGTTCAAGTTTTAAATATCCAAACATATACACAATTAACGCTATTAATAGACACAGGTGCAGACATTTCACTGCTTAAATGTAGAAATAATAATATAGACTCAGTAAACTCATTAGTAAAGGCCAATATATCTGGAATTGGGCATGGAACGATACAGTCTCTTGGAACAATAGAGTTAAATATAAGTGTTAAAAATATAATTATACCTTATGAGTTCCACGTAGTGCCAGACAACTTTCCTATACCGGGTGATGGCATAATCGGATTGGATTTCCTAAAAAAATACAATTGTATTTTGGAATTTCAAGACGCAGAAGATTGGTTCACAATCAGACCCAAAAACTTCAAACAAGTCGAAATCCCAATGGTACACTCCTTAGAAGACCAGATATTACTACCAGCTAGATCGGAAGTTGTCCGATACATAAAAATTAAATCGAAAGAAAAATATCTCGTGATTCCAAATCAGGAGTTGTCACCAGGGATAATAATAGCCAGTGCTTTAGTAGATACCACAAATGCTATGATTCGCATTATCAATACAAAAGATGAAAACACTGTGGTGAACAGTGCGAAGATTACTAGCGAATCAACAAGCAATTATGATATATACGAAGCAACAGAATATAAAGAAAACCGACTAGAAGAAGTATTAAATAAATTAAAATTTCCAGCTGTCTTTAAAAACGAGTTAACACAGTTATGCACCGAGTTCAGCGATATTTTTGGCCTCGAAACAGAGACCATATCAGCTAACAATTTTTATAGACAAAAATTGAGATTGAACGACAGAACACCTGTTTATATTAAGAACTACCGAATGCCAGAAAGCCAAAGGCCTGAGATACAAAAGCAGGTAGACAAGTTAATAAAAGATGGTATTGTAGAACCATCAATATCTGAATATAATAGCCCACTTCTCTTGGTACCCAAGAAATCATTGCCTAATTCGGCAGAAAAAAGATGGCGATTAGTAGTTGACTATCGGCAGATCAATAAAAAGCTGTTAGCAGATAAATTCCCACTTCCAAGAATAGAAGATATTCTTGATCAATTAGGCAGAGCTAAATATTTTTCATGTCTAGATTTAATGTCTGGGTTCCACCAGATCGAGCTGGACGAAAAGTCCAGAAATATACTTCATTTTCCACAGCAACAGGCTCATATCGCTACACGCGATTACCGTTTGGACTAAAAATTGCTCCTAATTCCTTTCAACGCATGATGACTCTTGCATTTTCAGTCTTACAGCCTTCGCAAGCATTTTTATATATGGATGATTTAGTTGTGATCGGATGCTCTGAAAAGCATATGTTCAGGAATTTGGCCGACGTCTTCAACCTTTGTAGACAGCACAACTTGAAGCTGCATCCAGAAAAATGTACTTTCTTTATGAAAGAAGTCACATATTTAGGTCATAAATGTACTGATAAAGGTATATTGCCAGATGACACTAAATATGAGGTTATTAAAAATTACCCACAACCAACAAATGCGGACGAAGCTCGGCGCTTCGTTGCATTTTGCAACTACTACAGGAGATTTATTAAAAACTTTTCGGATTACTCACGCCATTTAACAAGGCTTTGTAAAAGAATGTCCAGTTCGAATGGACATCAGATTGCAAAAATGCATTTGAATATTTAAAAAGGGAATTAATGAAACCTACATTACTTCAGTACCCAGATTTAAGCAAACAATTTTGCATAACCACAGATGCCAGTAAACAGGCATGTGGAGCGGTACTAACCCAAGACCATAACGGTCAACAGCTACCAGTGGCATATGCTTCAAGATCCTTTACTCAAGGTGAAAGTAATAAGTCCACAACATAACAAGAATTGGCCGCAATCCATTGGGCAATCGGCCATTTCAGACCTTATATTTACGGCAGGCATTTCTTGGTAAAAAGTGACCATAGACCTTTGTCATATTGTTTTCAATGAAAACCCAAGCTCCAAGCTAACGCGAATGCGATTAGATCTGGAAGAATATGACTTTCCAGTAGAGTACCTCAAGGGGAAGGATAATCATATAGCAGATGCGCTATCCCGAATAACAATCGGTGAGCTAAAGGACATAAATAGACAAATTCTGAAGGTAACAACGAGATTTTCAGCAAGACAGGAATCTACCTGCGCAGGTACAAATTCAAAATTGCAAGAACTTAAAGTTAAGAAAGAAATTAAAAAGCCCAATGTCTATCAGGTAATCAATAATATTGATGCCAGAAAATACTTAACTCTCAAAATAGACAAGCATAAGTGTTTGTTGAAAAAGGGAAAAATGTTATTGTAAGATTTGATGTGACCAATTTATACTCTAATGGAAAATTCGATTTAGATCAATTTTTCCAAAGGCTTATTAAAGAAGCCGGAATATATAAAATCACACAATTACAAATGTCACCATGTGAACAAATATTTGAATTTGTCACAATAAATAATTTTAAAGAAATGGGCAATAAAAAATTAAAAAAGTTAAAAGTAGCGCTACTTAACAAGGTGACAATTATAGACAAAAACGATGAGGTTCAAATAAATGCAATCCTGTCCAAATACCATGACGATCCGTCAGAAGGAGGCCACTCAGGAATTTCTAGAACCCTGAGAAAAATAAAAAACTTTTATTACTGGCCACAAATGACAAAGAAAATAAACAAATACGTAAAGACTTGTTTAAAATGTCAACAAGCCAAAACATTGACTCATACTAAAACACCCTTAACGCTAACTGAAATGCCAGCAACAGCATTTGATATAGTGTTGATTGATACCATTGGTCCACTTCCAAGATCAGAAAATGGGAATGAGTATGCAGTCACAATCATTTGCGACTTGACTAAATATTTGGTTACAATACCAGTACCAAATAAAAGTGCAAAAAACAGTTGCTAAAGCAATACTTGAGAATTTCATACTTAAGTATGGCCCAATGAAAAAATTCATTACGGACATGGGCACTGAGTATAAAAATCAACTTGTAACAGACTTGTGCAAATACATGAACATTACTAATGTTACATCTACAGCACATCATCACCAGACTTTAGGGACAATAGAACGTAGTCACAGAACACTTAATGAATATATTCGTTCATACATCTCTGTTGACAAAAGCGATTGGGATGTGTGGGTTCAATATTTTACATATTGTTTCAACACAACACCGTCAGTTATACACGACTATTGCCCATATGAACTCGTATTCGGCAGATTGCCGACACAGTTCATAAATTTCAACAAAATAGACTGAATAGATCCTATCTACAATATCGATGACTACTCTAAGGAAGTTAAATTTAGACTAGAAGTAGCGTATAGAAGAGCTAGGCATATGTTAGAAAAAGCTAAAGCTAGTAGAAAAATTAGCTATGACAAAAAATGTCAAAAATTTTGAAATACATATAGGAGACCAGGTTTTAGTTATAGTATGAGTACAATCGCTCTCCCTCTCTTTGTAGCTGTTAACTGATAACAGCATAAGTTTATAAATATTAACCATAAGCTTAGAATATATTTCATTGGTGGGTGTGGCATCCAAATTTTTGGTGCAGATATTTGTGGAATGTCAATTGCTATTTTCATAACAAATTTGGTGACTCTAGCTCGAAGTTTGTTAAAGGTGGGGAAAGGGGCGCTGGGGAAAGAATGGGTAAGTTTGGCATCCAAATTTTTGATGCTGATCTTTGTGAAATGCGAATTGCTATCTTCATACCAAATTTGGTGACACTAGCTCAAAGTTTGTGAATTGTGGTGGTAAGGGGGGCGTAATGGGTGGGCGTGGAATCCATATTTTTTATGCAGATCTTTGTGAAATGTCAATAGCTATCTTCATTCCAAAATTGGTGACTCTAGCTTGAAGTTTGTAAAAAGTGGTGAAAGGGGGGCTGGGGGCAATATGGCTGGGCGTGGCATCCGAATTTTGATGCAGATCTTTGTGGATTGTCAATTGCTATCTTCATACCAAATTTGTAAGATATGGGAGAGGAGGGCTGGGGGCAGTATGGGTGGGCGTGGCATCCAAAGTTTTGATGCAGATCTGGGTGGAATTTGAATGTCAATTGCTATCTTCATACCAAATTTGGTGACTCTAGCTCGAAAATTGTAAGATGTGTGGAGAGGGGGCTGGGGGCGGTATGGGTGGGCGTGGCATCCAATGTTTTGATGCAGATCTGTGTGGAATGACAATTGCTATCTTCATACTAGATTAAGTGACTCTTGCTCGAAAATTGTAAAAAGTGGGGAAAGGGGTAGGCTGGGGGTGGATTGGGTGGGTGTGGCATCCAAATTTTTGATGCAGATCTTTGTGAAATGTCAATTGCTATTTTCATAACAAATCTGGTGACTCTAGCTCGAAGTTTGTTAAAGGTGGGAAACGGGGGGTTGGGGACAGAATGGGTAAGTGTGCAATCCAAATATTTGATGCAGATCTTTGTGAAATGTCAATTGCTATCTTCATACCAAATTTGATGACTATAGCTAAAAGTTTGTAAAAAGTGGTGTAAAAAGGAGCTGGGGGGGGGGGGGGGGGGGGGTATGGGTGGGTGTGGCATCCAAATTTTTGGTGCAGATATTTGGGGAATGTCAATTGCTATTTTCATAACAAATTTGGTGACTCTAGCTCGAAGTTTGTTAAAGGTGTGGAAAGGGGCGCTGGGGAAAGAATGGGTAAGTTTGGCATCCAAATTTTTGATGCAGATCTTTGTGAAATGCGAATTGATATCTTCATACCAAATTTGGTGACACTAGCTCAAAGTTTGTGAAATGTGGTGGAAAGGGGGGCGTAATGGGTGGGCGTGGAATCCATATTTTTTATGCAGATCTTTGTGAAATGTCAATAGCTATCTTCAAACTAGATTTGGTGACTCTTGCTTGAAATTGTAAAAGTGGGGAAAGGGGTAGGCTGGGGGCGGATTGGGTGGGTGTGGCATCCAAAGTTTTGATGCAGATCTTTGTGAAATGTCAATTGCTATCTTCATACCAAATTTGATGACTATAGCTAAAAGTTAGTAAAAAGTGGGGAAAAAGGGGCTAGGGGTGGTATGGGTGGGTGTGGCATCCAAATTTTGATGCAGATTTTGTGAAATGTCAACTGCTATCTTCATACCAAATTTGGTGACTCTAGCTAAATGTTTGTAATAGGTGGGAAAAGGGGGGCGAAATGGGTAGGCGTGGCTCCAAAACTTTGATGAAGATTTTCGGGGGTTCTGCCAGCTATCTTCCTACCATCCAAACTTTTGATGCAGTTTTGTGGGGTCATCATCACCTATATTGGTACTAAATTTGGTGCCAGTACTGTAACATTCAAACGGAAATTTAATGACCTTTCCATTGATTCCATACTTTGACCATACATTCCATAAAACATTGCGTATACCTCAAAATGGTGTTGTACGAATCAATAGTGGTCAGGGCTCATATTGTGTAGGCCTAATTTTTTAAAACGACTTGTGTCCATGAAATTATATAAGTGAGAGTTGCTCCAATTAGTCAGTTAATTTGTTAAACATAGCAGGTTATATATGAGTGTGGAATTCTTATAAATATGAACGAGATTAATTAACAGAAAGACCTGCAGTTATCTTACCTGAGTATATTTTGTCGTACAAAATTATAGTGAGAAAAAATGTCCATACAATCATTTCGCAAATGATGAAGCTCATATCGGGTACTTTCATAATTCCTAAATTGCAATGTTTTTATCACATCATCAGGGGGCTAAGTAAATGGTTCGGTAAATTTTATGAAACTGAACAAAATCCCATTTGTCAATTAGCAGAAACCCCTCTGTACGCCAATTGGTATCATTTAACTTATCTGCTGGTAACTGAAACACATGCCTGCCCTTCGAATCGATTGGCTCAATCAATCAATAAATCAATAAACATGTTAATTATGTGTATGACAGCACGTTTTATAGAAATAGATTTCTTTTCTAGAGTTCGCTCTAAAAAATTAATAAAATATAATGTTTTTAATCGCCAAATTTTGTAACTTATTTTATTATTATTTACCAATTTTAGCTCTGAGTCTATTACTTTCTTCGACAAATTGATTAGAAGATACCGGTTCATCAGGCACGTATATATATAAGAGTTCTCCAGAAATATTAATTAGCATTACTTTGTTGTTGTCTTAACATTAAACAGAGCAACGACACTTTGTCGTTGCATAAAAAATAAGCCAAGTACCCAGTGCTGGTAACATGATCGTATAAGAATGCAACGCGCACAACCCTCACCCTCTTTATATTATTTACAAAACTATATACGGCTCTCGCACTGACTTCTCTGCCAAAGCAGTGGCCAGCCTTATACTTAGAATTAAAAAACAAATCCATTCAATAAAGAACAAATGAACAAGATGCATGTCTATTAATATATATCATCTTAACACGATCCAACACAATGGTATCAAATTGCAGCGCATGCCAGTCAAAGTGCTTAGAGCCGAAAAAGATACCGACGCAGATGTGGAGAGCGGCTTCAAAACCATTTGAACGAGTTTATGTAGATTATGCAGGTCCATTTATCGAAAAAAAAAAACTTCTTCGTGATGGTTGACGCTTACACTAATTGGCCAGATGTACATGTAACGCCAAATACAATGTCAACACAAACAACGATCGAAAAATATCGAGAAATATTTACTACATTTGGTATACCTAGCGTTCTAGTTAGTGATCATGGAACACAATTCAATGAAGATAACTTCAAAACATTTTTAAAGAAAATCAGAATGGTTCATAAGCAAGGAGCACCGTATCACCCAGCAACAAACGGGCAAACAGAAAGAAAACAAACTCAAATCATTAAAATCTACCGGGAGCAATGTGACAACCGAATTCCAAAAGTGTTCATGGTTATCGAAGAGCCGTACTTCAATTAACTGGGAAGTCACCGTCTATGCTTAGGTTCGGACGTCAAATACAATCGCGTTTGGAGTTCATATTGCCGCAGAACGAGAAAATTAACACTGAATCTAATATTGTAACAAAATTCTTTTCTGCAGGTGAGAGATTTACGGCTAGAGACTATTTAAGCAAAAACAAATGGCAGTTCGCAACAGTTGTCAAGCAGCAAGGCGATGTTCACTACAAAATTCACCTTAATGATCGAAGGATGTGGAAGCGACACGTCGATTAATTGCGCAAAGTGGGAGGCGCAGTTCACGATGTTCTATCAAATGACGAACACGACCAGCAGCAACAAGAGTTACCAATTCCCGTCGTAAATCCAACTCAAATACATCCCACACAGCCAGTAGAGGAGCCCGGCATAAATAAGTCACCCGTTATTGGCGACAGTAGCACAAGCACAACGGTTCCGGCGTCCCCGAGTAAAGAATCAGCAGAAGCCCCTAAAGAAGAAGCACTACGTCGATCCACCAGAGAGGAAGGCACCACAATATTTTGCTAGGCAGTCAATAAGAAGGGGAGAGATGTAGTATCGCCACGCTACTATCAATATGTATCGTGCTGAGTTTCCATCCCAGAATTGTAATGAAGAAGAATAAGAAGCAGTTTTATCTGTTCACTCAAAAAGACACACATGTATTACTGTCAATGAAAGAACTTAACACTGCAAAAACTTCGATTTGCACCACTATTCAAAAGAATTTATCAAGTTATTTGTTTTTTTTTCTTTAATCTGCCCAAGAACTCATTACTTTTTTTAATGAATGTTGGATAACATTATAAAATTTAAGTGCAAATATGTAGTTTAATAAAATATTTTTTTTTGCAATTTCTCTATTGTTTACTAAGCGCCAACTTATATTAATCAAAATATGCAATTATATCAAATATATTATTGAAACATAATAACACTCACTTACTTATTATTAGGATGCACAACATTCATCATACGTTATCTCATTTTCTTATTAAAGAGTGTGTGTTTTCAAGCAAAACATAATTGCAAAGGTTTTTTCATTTTGATAGTGATAACGTTGAATGCAAAGTGTACATAGCAAAATCTAATCGTCAATATATGTTGGTCAAAAATATTTTTTTTTATGGGATCTGAATGTAACATACATTTCCACAAAACCGATTTACCAGTCTTGCCTTAGTAAAATAAATGGGCTTGGGGTGTTTTACTAAAACAGAAGCGACATTTGAAAATAGATTGAAATATGTAACAATCGAAAGCGACATTAGAAAACGGCGGTGCCGGCCAAGTCCAACGAGCAGGAGCGCATAAAGAAACGTTCGGCACAGCCAAATATCGCAAGCAAACGCGACCTAAGAAAAAGGACGCACACAGCACCCAAAAATTAAGCAGATAGAAGCGTAATACGCAAAATGAAATACGCAAAAAAAAAGAAACGTCCAGCGCTAAAGACCAAATCTAACAAGCAAAAGCGAAATAAGAAAATCAAAAACAAGCAAAGCAAGGCAAGCAAAATGTACAAGGCACAGCTAAGACGGCAAGTAAAATTTCAAAAGCAAACCCAATGTCCGCCGCATATATTTGAGAATGTTCAAACTCAAGAGCGGTCTGTCCGATCTATCCAATCTAGTGCCGCAGCGGACTTGAAAAAAGTTTAAGTGTCTTCGCAGCGACAAAGGACGCGATTATGTTTCATGAATTTAAGATTTTAAGAAAACCAGTTGAATCGCACACTAATGACGATGGCATCAAGATCTATGTGGCATGTCAATAACTATCTTCAAACCAAATTTTGTGACTCTAGATCGAAAATTGTAAGAGTTGTGGCAAGGGGGGCTGGAGGCGGTATGGATGGGCGTGGCATCCAAATTTTTGCTGCAGATCTATGTGGAATGTCAACTGCTATCTTCATACCAAATTTGGTGACTCTAGCTCTAAGTTTGTAAAAAGTGTGGAAAAAGGGGCTGGGGGTGGTTTGGGTGGTAGTGGCATCCAAATTTTGGTGCAGATATTTGTGGAATGTCAATTGCTATTTTCATAACCAATTAGGTGACATTAGTTCGAAGTTTGTTAAAGGTGGGCAAAGGGGGGCTGGGGGCGGCATGGTTGGGTGTGGCATCCAAATTTTTGATGCAGATCTATGTGAAATGTGAATTGCTATCTTAATACCAAATTTGGTGACTCTAGCTCAAAGTTTGTGAAATGTGGTGTAAAGGAGGGCGTAATGGTGGGCGTGGAATCAAAATTTTTGATGCAGATCTTTGTGAAATGTCAATTGCTATCTGCATATTAAATTTGGTGACTCTAGCTCGAAGTTTGTAAAAAGTGGGAGAGGGGGCTGGGGCACTATGGGTGGGCGTGGCATCCAAAGTTTTTATCCAGATCTAGGCGGATTGTTAATTGCTATCTTCATGCCAAATTTGGTGACTTTAGCTCGAAAATTGTAAAAAGTGGGGAGAGGGGGGCTATGGGCAGTATGGGTGTGCGTGGCATCCAAAGTTTGATGCAGATCTATGCGGTTTGTCAATTGCTATCTGCATACCAAATTTGGTGACTCCAACTCGAAAATTGTAAATAGTGGGGAAAGGGGGGCTGGGGGTGGTATGGGTGAGTGTGGCATCCAAATTTTTGATGCAGATCTATGTGGAATGTCAATTTCTATTTTCATACCAAATTTGATGGCTCTAGCTTAAAGTTTGTAAATGGTGTGGAAAGGGGGGTGGGTGTGGCTCCAAAACTTTGATGCAGTTTTTTGGGGGTCATGGCCAGCTAGCTTCCTACCAAATTTGGTTGCTCTAGCTCCACTAGCTCAATGGACTGCCAACTGTCGTCGAATGCAGACGTGTTTTCTCATCGTGGTCCGGTTAATTAATTCGCAAACGCAAAAGTGCAGTGATATAGAAGCTAATAAATATATATTTTGTGCGAAAAGACGTTAAGGACAATGTATCTGCACAAATTGCTTTTTAAAAATCTGCAATTCAAACAAAACAATTGACTTTTAACAAATAGTTACATATAAAACAAAAGGCACTAACAAATTCTTTACCTCGCTTAAGACAATGAGTCAACGCGAGTTGAGTTCAGAGCAGTCCGAGCGGTCATTTACACCCAACCCGCAAATCGAACAGCGCGTGCCAGAGAACATTCTTGCTCACCGTCTCCGTCCCTGTTATCTATCGAGTCAACGCAATCAGACTGCGCGCGGTCGGCAACACCCAACCTGTCAAATGAAGTATTGCACACAGCACGCGACCGAAAGTTTTCGTGCTCCCCGTCTCCCTTAGCAACGACTGCAAGTGCTGCGCCCTCTCCAGGTACCGCAACAGCGACTACAACCACAACTGCACCGATACCTACTTCCCGTTCAACAAGCACAACGACTGCCGCGCCGTCAGCAAATCAAACTGCAAACAGCAAAAATGTTAAGCCGGCTACGCAGACTGGTATGGATCGCTTCATTTATATCAAAAGAAAGCTAAGTCCTCAAAATTTTACGAAAAAACCAAAAATGACCCGTAGCAATTTATATATACTCTCGAATGATACTACATACAATAGCAATAGATTTCACATCTTGGCAGAAAACACAGATATACATACGCGAGAAAAGCTCCAGTGCTTTTGTTAACAAAGTTATCGAGCTCATAGGCAAAGATAGTTTCTATATAGTTCCTCTCGTACAGGGTAAAATTCTAGAAATTAAAGTCCAGACAAAGTCGGAAGATAATTACAGAGTTCTCATAAAGTATCTAAACGAAGAAAAAATAATTAATATACGTATCAATTAAAAAGCTGCAAGGGCCTGCAGGTCGTAATAAAAGGCATAGAACCTGATGTTACACCAGGTGAAATAAAACAGGCGCTGCAGGAGAAAGGACTTTGAGCAAAGACCGTTATAAACATCAGGATGCCGCAACCACTTTTAAAATAGAACTTGAACCAGAAACGAAGATGCTTAAAAAAACGAGGTGCACCCAATATACAAACTTCAGCTTTTTCTTCACCGAAGAATCACCGTAGAAGAACCGCAAAAACGAAACGGTCCGGTACAATGTATGAACTGCCTAGAGTACGGCCATACAAAAGCCTACTGTACACTGCGCTCGGTATGCGTATACTGTGGGGAACTGCACAGCTCCGCAAGTTGCCCAGTAAGCAAAGAAGACTCTAGCAAAATATTCTGCAACAACTGCGAAGGCAAGCATACAGCCAACTACAGAGGCTGCCAAGTCTACAAGGAACTTAAAAATCGTATCCATCAGCGCTGTACCACTGCACGCTCGCAACACGCACCGACTACCTTCACTCCATCGAAACACAACCCAGACGTCTTCTTTTCATCTGCAGCCAGATCCTCACTTGGCCCCGAGTTCTCAACCAATAACGCAACTTATGCAAGCGCCCTAAGATCCGGACTGGCTCTTCCTGCCTCTAACACACCGTACTTACAACCAAAACAAGTGAGCACAAACGCTGCACAGGAGCAGCAACAAAGTAACCTCGAAGCACTCGTATGTACCCTGCAGCAGAGCATGAACGAGTTTATGTCATTCATGAAAACAACTATGCAGGAAACTAATGCGTAATCAAAATCTCTTGATACGAATGCTTGTATCACAACAGTCAAAATACTCAATGGCTGAGATACGAATATCTACGTGGAACGCTAATGGCGTCTCACAGCATAAACTTGAATTAGCTCAATTCCTACTCGATAAGCACATCGACGTAATGCTACTTTCCGAAACACACCTTATAAACAAATATAACTTTAACATAAGTGGATACTTATTCTATGGTACAAATCATCCCGATGGTAAAGAACACGGTGGAACTGGTGTTTTGATCAGAAGCCGCCTCAAGCACCACTACTATAAGGAGTTTGCTGAAAACTTTCTACAGGCCAAATCTCTAAAAATACATTTGGACAGTGGGAACCAACTTACTCTTGCCGCTGTATACTGCCCTCCGCGTTATACCATATCTGAAGACCAATTTATGGAATTTTTTAACTCACTAGGAGAATGCTTTATAGCGGCAGGAGACTACAATGCCAAGCACACACACTGGGGATCTCGTCTAGTGAATCCAAAAGGAAAGCAGCTCTACAATGCAATTATAAAAGCTAACAACAAGCTCGACCACGTTTCTCCTGGCAGACCAACATACTGGCCGACAGATCCCAAAAAACTACCCGATTTTATTGACTTTGCAGTTACAAAAAACATTTCGCGTAGACTGATAAGTGCAGAGTGCCTTTCGGATCTATCATCTGATCACTCGCCAGTCCTAATAAATCTGCAACGACACCCTGAATTCATAAATCAACCCGTTAAGTAAACTTCACATAAAAGTCACTGGCTCAGATACAAAAAATATATAAGCTCACACATTAAGCTTAAGCCACTTCTCGTTGATGTAGCTGATATTGATAGTTTTGTTAACACTCTGGAGACCGTCTTCGTCGCCGCAGCTCGCACCGCTACGCCTCAAACACCAAAAACAATACACAACCAAAGGACAAAAAATCTACAAATGAACAGCTCGTTCTTGAAAAGCGGCGCTTACGACGTGACTGGCAATCGAACAGATCGCCATCGGCAAAGCAAAAACAAAAAGACGCCACACGTAAGCTCACCAAAGCGTTAAAAATCGAGGACGAGCGCGCTCAACGCCATTACATCGAGCAATTATCAGCCACCAGTACGAAAAACTCATTGTGGAGAGCTCACCCAACTCTAAGCTCACCAACAGAAACAGTAATGCCTATAAGAAACTTCGCAGGCGGCTGGGCTCGCAGCGATGAAGAAAGAGCTAACACATTTGCTACTCATCTCCAAAAAGTGTTCCAACCTAACCCTGCAACAAATACGTTTTTACTACCGACTGCTTCAAACGGCTCTTAGCTTCAACATGATCCAATCAAGTTATGCCCGAATGAAATCGTTAGAATCATTAAAGAGCAACTTTAATACTATCACCACACTTCGCCACTATCCAGACAGATGGAAAAAGTCAATTATCATTATGATACCAAAGCCTGCAAAAGATCACACAGTTCCCACGTCGAATAGACCTAAAAGCTTATTACCGTGTCTATCAAAACTTTTTGAGAAATGTTTGCTGTCCCGGATAAATCTATTCCTGAATCTTCATAACATAATCCCGTCACACCAATTTGGCTTTCGTGAAAAGCACGGAACAATTAAGCAGGTTAACAAAATAACATCAGAGATACGAAGCGCGTTCGAAAATAGAGAATACTGCTCTGCAATATTTCTGGATGTAGCTCAAGCATTCGACAAAGATTGGTTGGAAGGTCTAATGCATAAGATTAAAACAATGCTCCCAAACAACACACATAAGCTGCTTAAGTCGTACCTATACGACAGGAAGTTCGCAGTAAGATGTTACACTGCAATGTCTGACGAACACAGTCTCGAAGCTGGTGTTCCACAGGGCAGCGTACTTGGACCAACACTGTACGTGCTTTTCACAGCAGACATCCCAATAAGCAGCCGATTGACAACATCTACCTTTGCTGATGATACAGCTATTCTCAGCCGCTCCAGATGCTCAATACAAGCAACAGCGCAACTAGCCCTTCATCTGGTCAACGTGGAAAAATGGTTATCAGATTGGCGAATTAAAGTAAACGAACAAAAATGTAAGAAAGTAACTTTCACCCTTAACAGGCACGTTAAACAACGCCAGACTTCCAAGTGCAAACGATGTAACGTATCTAGACAGAAGACTAACATGGCGGCGACACATTGAAGCTAAAAAAACACATCCCAAACTGAAAGCCAATAGCCTCCATTGGCTCATCAATGCTCGCTCTTCCATTAGTTTGGACTACAAGGTCCTGCTTTACAACTCTGTTCTAAAACCAATCTGGACCTATGGCTCCCAGTTATGGGGGAACGCTTGCAACAGCATCATTGACATTGTCCAGAGAGCCAAGTCAAAAATATTGAGAACCATTACCAGGGTACCGTGGTATGTTCGAAACGAAAACATTCTTAAAGACTTAAACATCTCAACAGTCAAGGAGGAAATAGAGAAACAAAGAGTAAAATATCTTAGTAAGCACTCATCGCACACAAATCATCTCACGAGAGGTCTCACAAAGCTGCGCAGCTGATCCCGTCTTCGTCGTAACGACTTACCAACCCAGCGATGATTTTTAGGGACGCGCACTCAGAATACAGTCTAAAAAAAAGTAAGAAGGCTCTAGTCGGGGGAGCCCGACTAGAATATACCCTGAACCCAGTTGCAATAAATATGTAAATTAAATTTAGAATTGACTTTGGTATACTGACTTAACTTCAATCGATAAAATTAGATATCTCCAGTGTTGCTTAACCGATTTGGACGAAATTTTCAGAAAAGTTCTATTATTACTCATTACTTCAACCCTCATTTTTACATTTTCCAAATTCGATATTTTTTGTTATCGATATTATGTGTATATCGGAAACCAGAATAGTTATCGATAATTTGAAGCAAACTTGTTCTGCTCATGGTATAGGAGAACTTATATACAAAATCTGAAGTCTCTAGCTTTTGTAGTTTCTGAGATCCACGCGTTCATACAGACGGACAGACAGACGGACAGACGGACATGGCTAAATCGACTCGGCTATTGATGCTGATCAAGAATATATATACTTTATGGGGTCGGAGATGCTTCCATCTGCCTGTTACATACATTTGCACAAAACCATTATACCCTTTACCATTACCCATTTTATGGGTTAAGGGTATAAAAAAATGAACTGTTCGCTGAGATTTATTAATAGGATTTGTATACTTATTGTTAGTTCTCTAATTCACTAGAAAAGATTCAATAAATAAGACAAGCAATCTAAAAAAAAAAAAAAAGAGCTCCACTACTTTGGAAGTTAAACGCACTCCCGTTTTTGACGAAGCGTTGGGGTGGATGGGGGCGGCTAGGGCGATATTGGTGAGCGTGGCTTCCAAACTTTTAATGCAGTTTTTGGGGGGTCATAATCACCTATCTTGGCACCAAATTTGTTGGCTCTTGCTCAAAAACTGTGGGAGACACAGGCTTTTCTGATTTCAAAATGGGGGGAGCAGGGAGCTGAATGGGTGGGCGCAGTTCCGACTTTGATGCAGTTCTTTGATTGTCGTTACTATTTTTCTTCCTGTGAAGTTTGGTGGCTCTAGCTCCACATCTCTGGAAGATACACGCAATCTCATTTTAACGAAGCGTTGGGGCGGATGGGGGTGGCTGGGGCATATTCGGTAGGCGTGGCATCCAAACTTTTGATGAATTAATTATATAAATTCTTGATCAGCATCAACAGCCGATTCGACATAGTCATATCCGTCTGTCTGTACGTCTGTATGAACGTATCGTTCTCAGAGACTACAAAGCTAGAGACATCAGATTTTGGATATAAGTTCTCTTATACCATAGCAGAACAAGTTTGATTCGGATAATTGATAACTATAATCGTTTCCGATATACAAATGCGATCGATTACAAAAAATATCGAGTATTGAACATGTAAAAATGGGGGTTGAAATAAAGGGTAACGATAAAACTTTTCTGAAAATTTCGTCGAAATCGGTTAAGAAACACCGGAGATATCGAATTTAATCGATTGAAGTTAAGTCAGTATGCAGAAGTGCATTTACTTCACAAGAAATAAAAAAAATTTAGAAAATAAATTGATACATAATAACCAAAAACAAAGTCTTTTATAAATTTAATATATCATTAATTTTTTACACTACTGAAGTATAATCTTTGTGGACAAAAGTTTTAGGTTACCAAAACTACCCTGACAGAAGCAAAAAAAAACTTTGTAGGGCTGGTAACTAATTAGCAATCTATTTTTATTTTATTAAGACAGTTAAATTAAATTTATTATAATGCGTTTTGATACTGTGTGTGAGTACGAGCGCAGACCACTATTAATTCGTACGACACGTTTTTTGAGGTATACGCAATGTTTTATGGAATGTGTGGTCAACGTATGGAATCAATGGAAATGTCATTAAATTTCCATTTAAATAATAAAGGACTGTTCTTAACCCATTAAGTATCCATTGAAAATGTTCAATTCTTGTAAAAGTCTAATTTTTAAAATTTTTCCCCTTTAAGAACAGTTATTTATCATTCAAACGGAAATTTAATGACCTTTCCATTGATTCCATACTTTGACCACACATTTGACCACACTTTGACCATACATTCCATAAAACATTGCGTATACCTCAAAAAACGTGTTGTACGAATTAATAGTGGTCAGGGCTCGTATTGGGTAGGCCTAATTTTTTAAAACGACTTGTGTCCATGAAATTATATAAGTGAGAGTTGCTCCAATTAGTCAGTTAATTTGTTAAACATAGCAGGTTATATATGAGTGTGGAATTCTTATAAATATGAACGAGATTAATTAACAGAAAGACCTGCAGTTATCTTACCTGAGTATATTTTGTCGTACAAAATCTAGCGAACGCTTAGAGCCTGCAACTAAGGCAGATAACATTTTGGAATTATAGTAAGAAAAAATGTCCATACAATCATTTCGCAAATGATGAAGCTCATATCGGGTACTTTCATAATTCCTAAATTGCAATGTTTTTAGCACATCATCAGGGGCTAAGTAATGGTTCGGTAAATTTTATGAAACTGAATAAAATCCCATTTGTCAATTGGCAGAAACCCCTCTGTACGCCAATTGGTATCATTTAACTTATCTGCTGGTAACTGAAACACACGCCTGCCCTTCGAATCGATTGGTTCAAAATCAAGCAAATCAATAAACATGTTAATTATGTCTATGACAGCACGTTCCATACAAATAGATTTCTTTTCTAGAGTCCGCTCTAAAAAATTAATAAAATATAATGTTTTTAATCGCCAAATTTTGTAACTTATTTTATTATTATTTACCAATTTAGCTCTGAGTCTATTACTTTCTTCGACAAATTGATTAGAAGATACCGGTTCATCAGGCACGTAAATATATAACAGTTCTGACATATTATAAATTTCTCGCATTATTCGAAGTTCCTCGATGTCTAATATCAAACCAAAGAATGTATCAACTTCACGTGTTTTCTGAAAATTATATAAAATGTAAATGATTACACATAAAATGCTTTACTCGAGGAGAAATTCAGAAAACCAGAACCCCAGATAGAGCGCTCAAATTCAGTTCTTGTATGTATGTTTGAATATTTTTGCAACCTTATGCAGAAAGTTTAATGTGGTATTGAATGCTTGGGCTCACATCAATCTTCTTTGCGTTCGATGTTTCATAACCGTTTTCGAAGAAATTTTCAAGGATAATCATAATTAAGTGATTTGTAAAAATAAAATTTTTAAAGAATAGAATTAAGAATATCACAGATCTTCGTTTAGTGTCACAGATGCTCAAAATCTTTTTAAGATTTCATGTGTTCAGGCCATTAAATGGTCGTGAGATGCCCTTGTAGCATTAAGAATTTTCATACAGTGTTGGAATTGGATTGGGAAAAACCAATAAAGAAGTCGACAAGACTGAAATTGACACACAAGAGATCCAAAATTTATTTTGAACTGTTCTCAGCTCTGCCATGCCACCCCAGCTTTTAAAATCGAACATCCAATAGTTATTTATTGCATATATATATCAAGCTTTTAGCTACATTCATGTAGCTATTGTTATTAAAAACATATTATTACCTGCTTTTAATATATATTCATACATATTGTGGTATCATGTGGCTAGATCCAACTGAAACTTTAAATAAGTGTTATATATAACTACTTACCGAGCAAACTTTATATAAGTAGTCTTCTAAATTTCTTGATATCCATGTCATCAATGATAGTGAAGGCTTAAGCATAACTGATAATTCTTGCAAACGAAAACGCATAATATTAATAAACACCGGTGTCAATGACGAGCGTAACTTATCTAGCCGATGTAACGTTAACTTTAGAGTGTTGAATGAAAACAAAATCCGATCTTTGCAGTAAGTCACAGCCGAAGCCATATTGGGTACTTCTAAGTGCAGTTTCCACATCCATTCAGTCTCTGATATAAGTTGCAAAAGTGAACGATCTAAATTGATCGCATATAAAGACTCATCCTTATTAATGGTCAGGATAGGTGCATTAAGCACACATCGAACTTCTTCGACGTAGTCAAACCACGCTTTGTGGTAAGCCATTTCATAATGACAAATAATTCCATTCATGTAGTTAAAATAACGAACAGTTCGCTGAGCCTTTTTGTGAGAAAGCACACAATTTCGAAGTTTTATTGCGTGCATTGGTATATCTATTTTTTAAATATGGACCGAATCCAAGTAATACGACCTGCCACTGGTGGCAAATTTCGGGAAATAAATGGACTACCACGCTCCTCGTTATAAACATCCTTTAGTAATAACATTTCTCTTTCTAACATTTCAGCAACCTTAAAATATCGACGATCTAGACATAGACATTCTAAATGCAATGCTTCAAAACGCTTGAGCACAAGAATCATTGACTCGGTTGTTGGACATTCGCTAGCTATCAATTTTACAAACTGCTGCATACCTACCTCCGCAATTTCAACATCTTTCACAAATTTTTCAAAGTCTACGTCAAATGTTTCGATGCGATAATTTAACGGGTCATACAATTTACTACTTATAGTGATCCGAGAAACTTTTATCATTGCATTAAATTTTTCCATTCCACTTATTAATATACGGTCTAGAATTGAATATATTATTTCGGTGTTTGCAATACATTTTATCTTTTCTAGACGATAAAGGAATTTTTCTAAACACGTAAATATGTAAACAGATGACACAGTCCATGGTCTTTCATTATTAATTATCATTTCCTCAACAGTGGTATTATATATATTTTTGAAGTTTTCCATAACATCTCTACATTTTTCAATTTTTCAATAATTTCAGTTGATGATATATCCCAAATATTTCGATGATTGTTCTCTGTGATAAAGCTTTTGCTTGTAATTGTAAGCTGATTGGAGATTTTTACCATAAGTCCTGTCAAATTAACTGAGGTATTAAAGTAATGTGCCGTTTTGCAAACGTTACGAATGGCTATCATTAGTCCGGGTAAACTACTTATAATAATATCTGGCGAAGAACTGTAGAAATGAAGTTTTTGGTTAATCATAATATTGACAAGGGGAAACGTTGCAGTCGGACGCAACCGACTGCGGTATACTCCATACCAGTATTAAAACCGGTAGGAACAGGCCTGATTGCAAAGGGTAACAGATGCGGCAGGGGTGTACGCTGCCTTAAAGATTCTGCGATGCAGATGGGGATGCCACCAGCTATTTTCCTTCCAAATTTGACTCTAGCTAAAAGTCTGTAAAAGGTGGGGTACGGGGGGGCTTGGGCGGTATGGGTGGATGTGGTATCCAAATTTTTGATGCAAATCTTTGTGAAATGTCAATTGCTATCTCCATACCAAATTTGGTGACTCTAGCTCGAAAGCTGTAACAAGCGGCGAATGGGGTGCTGGGGGCGAAATGGGTGGGCGTGGCTCCAAAACTTTGATGCAGATTTTTGGGGGTCGTTACCAGCTATATCTTCCTACCAAAGTTGGTGGCACTAGCAGCACATCTCTGGAAGATACACGCGTTCCCGTCTTTGACAAAGCGTTGGGGTGGATGGGGGCGGCTAGGGCAGTATTGTTGGGCGTTGCATCCAACTTTTGATGCAGTTTTTGGGGGGTCATCATCACCTGTCTGGGCACCAAATTTGGTGGCTATAGCTCAAAAACTGTGGGAGATATATGCTTTTTTAACTTTAAAATTGTGGGGGAGGGGGGGGGGGGGGGGTGGAGGCGGAATGGGTGGTCGTGGCTCCAAACTTTTTGATTCAGTTTTTTGGTGGTTGCTAGTAGCTTTCTTCTTACCAAATTTGGTAGCTCTAGCTGTAAGGATGTACGAAATATGTGGATTTATCGGTTTTGAGTTATCGAATTTATCGATTTGCCAGCCCCCCAGTTTTCGTAGAACCCCCATCTTGACACTTAATTTACTTTCCCATAGATAAAGAGAATTGGAAAGTTTCTCTAGCTTGAAGGGTGTGGAAAAAAGTTGCAAACATACAGATGTGGGCGAGTATAAAAAATTTAAATATATAAATTGTTATAATGTCAAATTTGGTTGCAAATTAAACATTGTCAAAGATTTTTTAATTCTTGCCTTTGTGAATGCTGAGCAGCAACTGACTTGATTTGCTTTGCCGAAGAGGAAGCAACACAACTGCCGAAAGCCAAACAGCGTGCGCTTGTATTAGTTTTTTATATCGTAATGTTAAACGGAAAAATTGCTGCCCCATTTGCCTGTCGCTGCACTACACTTATTGAAGGTCTAGGTTACCGATAAAAAGATAACAATAACTATATAATAAAATATCTCCGATAGTTGTTTGTGCCACTCTCAACCTTATCGGCGTCAGCCCCCTGCATTTTTGGAAACGCATCAGAAATGCCCATCATTACCACATTTTTTTTCCAGATTCACCAAGATTTTAGGGCAGTATTGGTGGGCGTGGCATCCAAACTTTTGGTAGGCCATCTTGGCACCAAATTTGGTGGCTATATATAGATATAGGCTTTTGACTTTAAAATGCGAAGGAGCTGGGGGTGGAATAGGTTGGTTAGGTTTTTGGTGCAGTTTTGGGGGTTGCTAGTATCTATCTGTCCACCAAATTTGGTAGAATCGGTTTTGAGTTATCAATTTCATCGATTTGCCAGCCCCCCAGTTAGCGTAGAGCCCCCACTTTAATTTACTATCCCATAGATGAAGAGAATTTGACAGTTTCAAGTCTCTTGTTTAAAGGGTGTGGTGTGGGAGTGGGGGCGGTATGGGTGGAATTGCATCGAAATTTTTGATGCAGATCTTTGTGGAATGTCAATTGCTATCTTCATAACAAATTTGGTGACTCTAGCTCAAAGTTTGTATGAAGTGGGGAAAGGGGGGCTGGGGGCGGTATGGGTGGGCATCGCATCCCAATTTTTGATGCAGATCTTTGTGAAATGTCAATTGCTATCTTCATACCAAATTTGGTGACTCTAGCTGGAAATTTGTAAATAGTTGGGAAAGGGGGGCTGGGGGCGGTATAGGTGGACGTGGCATCGAAATTTGTGATGCAGATCTTTGTGAAATGTCAATTGCTATCTTCATACCAAATTTGATGAGTATAGATAAAAGTTTGTAAAAGGTGGGGAAAGAGGGGCGAAATGGGTGGGCGTGGCTCCAAAACTTTGATGCAGTTTTTTTGGGGTCGTTACCAGCTAGCTTCCTATCAAATTTGGAGGCTCTAGCTCTACAACTCTGGAAGATACACGCATTCCCGTTTTTGACGAAGCGTTGGGGTGGATGGGGGCGGCTAGGGCAGAACAGGTGGGCGTGGCATCCAAACTTTTGCTGCAGTTTTTGGGGGGTCATCATCACTTATCTTGGCACCAAATTTGGTGGCTATAGCTCAAAAACTGAGGGAGATATAGGCTTTTTTGACTTTTAAATACGTGGGGGTTGGGGGCGGAATGGGTGGTCGTGGCTCCAAAATTTTTGATGCAGTTTTTTGGGGGTTGCTAGTAGCTATCTTCTTACCAAAATTGGTAGTTCTAGCTGTAAGGATGTGCGAAATATGTGGATTTATCGGTTTTGAGTTATCGAATTTATTGATTGCCAGCCCCCCAGTTATCGTAGAACCTCCATCTTGACACTTTAATTTACTATCCCATAGATAAAGAGAATTGGAAAATTTCAAGTCTCTAGCTTGAAGGGTGTGGAAAAAACTTGCAACCATACGGACGGACAGACGGACAGACACTATGACGGACATTGCACAAAACCAATATACTCTTTACCTTCGGTATCGAGTATAAAAACTAGCAATGTTCCTATAAATATGTATAAAAATTTTTTGCAAGCTGTGTTTTGCAACATGTTTAAGCACCGCAGTTGGTAGCTCCGGACTACAACGGTTTGACTTATACTTACCGGTATAAAGGATCCCAAAACTTCTGCAATGATGAAATAAATCGCACATTATCCTGCGCTTCATTGAGAGCTAAGGTAACCTGATTATCGATTTTTTCCCATCGCTAAAAGATAAAAACCTTTTTAACTAATCACAATCAATAACATCGATTACTTACATTAAGAAGTTTTGATGAACGTGATAGTGTTAAGCAATCTTTATGATTATTAAATGCACGCGATGTTACGAATTCCGTTACAGCAGTTAATTTCGCTAGCATTTTGCGCCAGTTTACCAACATGTGTAACGGCCCCACGTCGGGAGGGTCTCGCTGTATCTGTTTTCCTTCAACGAGTATTCCTTGAATCTGTCGCAGCCATTTTTCGAAGTAACGTTCGACTTTCCTAACACGGCTTACAATTTTCGAGCTAGCTTCTATTTGCCATCTTGCCAGCAAAAAACCTTTGAAAAGATCGTGTGAAACTTCGAATGTAACACGTGTCGATACTATTGCATCCGAAGATTTAAGAAATGTACTATACATATTTAGAATATGAAAAAACTTTTGCAGTTGATCCTTTTCTGCAAGACCGAAATCAGTCACAGCGTCAATAGATGGTTTGAGGACGTGCTCTACAAATGTTTTTATAACATTTAAGCACGAATCATGTCCTTCGGCATTAATCATAAACATAGCTACTTCATCGCTGACCGTGCGATTGTCAATTGTCTTATCATTTTGTTGACGATACAGCACGATCCATTTACCAATCAACCTTACAGTACCAGCAGACAAGCATATTGAGCGATGTACCTCTGAATGTCTCAGTTTGTCCTGATAACGACCAGAGTCTACTGGATAGCCTATCATAGTAGCGTTGCTTACCATCACAGCTAATGGTCCCTTTGCCCTAAATAGTCCATTGAGGTTATCCACATAAACATTCTCATCCACGATACCCGCTATGACTTCTTCGGTATCTAGGCCTATCATATCGGCACACAACTCCAAGGCATATCTTTCATTCGCACCAAGGCTTGATATTCGTTGCTGTCGTAGCTCGCGGAGCAGCTGAAAGCGTTTGCGTTGCTGCTCTTCACTCTCTTGATCACTAATGCTAGGTCGGCGTGCTGCTCGCTTTAAAATTGTACGTGAAACTCCGAAAAGCTTTCTTAGGCGTTTAACATTACGTTCGGGATCCATTTTTATTGGTAAAAAAAAATATTTGAAAATTTTTGAATTCGACTCTCACACATATGTTTTGTAATATGATTTTATTTTACAAATGAAACTGTCACATTGAATGTCAGTGTCAAAATAAGGGCTCTAAGAAATTGAATGTTTTCATGTGTTTGTACACCGAGATTCACTTGGTTATATGTCTAAAAAAATTTTAGCAAGGATGAAAAAAAAATTGATGCAGTTGAAGTGACGCTTTTGTGCTTTAAAGTATGATTTTTTTAGTTTTTTTTTTATTAAAAATTGTGCCTTTAAAAGTAACTAATTGAAAACTCCGAATAAAACATTTGATAAACTCAAATAAGTTTGCAGTATGCAACTTAACTAGAAATTACCCTTCTAAAATGCATAAATGATGTTAACATTTCTGCAACTTTGAAGCGGACACGTAACAATTAGAAAAGTTGGCTTCGATAAGAGAGTATAAAATTGACAGTTCAGTGAGCCCACCAAAAAAAAAATTGTGCTTGTGCCATTCGACAAAAGACATAACGCAGCAACAACACTAGCTGGCTTGTCATAGCTAAAACGCACAAGCTGCGCTAAGTAAAAATACCCTGTGTCGCAATATTCAATTATAGTCAATGAATACTCCAATATGTAATATAAATATACGTGCATTTCAGCGTTAGTTATTTTATTATATACAACATGTTTTATGAGTTATGAATGCCCTCATTTATTGCTTAAACAACTTATAAGACAAGCTTTATATAAATAAATTAACTAACACTTAAACACACGTATTTGTCTTTGTATACTTGAAATAAACTATTAATATATTAAATTATATATTCAGGTTTTTGTTGACGATAACTGAATATTGTGACAAGGGGTATTTTTGCTTTGTTCTATTTGTGCATATCATCTACGAAAAGCCAGCACGTTGCTTGTTTTGTTTCAGCTCCGCTTTGCGTTCAGCGGCCTGTGGATTAAAGGAGTGGCGGCGGGCCAGCGGAAAGCAAGAACGGTAAAAATGTGTTAGTATGCCTATGCATGTGCGTTTGCTTCATTGTTGCTGGGCCTGCTCGTTGAGATTTTTGTTAGTTTTTATTTACGTTTTTTCGACAAAAACACTATTCAATACACTTTCGGCATTTTTGCGCATCGCTGCATAGCTGTGTGATAGATGCGATGGCAAAATTGTTGGAAAGTGTCAAAGAGTTAAAAACAAGAAAGAGTACGAATGACCAGCAATGCAAAACTGATAATTGCCTATTTTACTGCCTATTTTACTAGACGCTTGTTTACTCTCCTGTTCCAGCAAATTATCGACCAGCACCAAAAATGAAACATTACTGCCTTGGAAGTATTGTTTTTAAGTTTTCTTAGGTAGGCACTTAAAATTAATCAAAATATTGGCTGTCTAGCGTAATAGCATAATAGTAGAGAAAGGTCAATGAATGCCATGGCAAATTCTACGCATACATTTAATTATGCACATGTTGGTAAACAGGGACGCACACAAATCTCACGAGAGCTAGCCCAAACAAAATACATATGAAAAATTATTACAAAGCCCAGGCGCACCAAAACTGCGCGGCTATGACGTGCCAGCACGTGTTGTTGTTGCGATTTGCCAACTCTCGAATGGCATACATTCAAAAAACTTATAAAAGAATTGACTTAGTTGCCTAGGCAACTAGCTAGCTAGCACTGCACACCAACAAGACAGCAGTGTATTGTAAACAAATAAGCAATAATCAAAACAAGCGTAGCTGTTTGTCATTAGGGAAAACCAACTTTTTTACGCGTTATATGTCCGCTTCGAAACTGCAGAAAAGTCCAAGGCACCATAATATGGTGTTCACACTACGGTTGCGTGTTGCGTTAAATGGCAACAAGCAGCTTCTTGTCCATACAAATAGCACAGGGGCCTAGTGGTGACAAAAAGTTGAGTTAAGTTTCGACCGGCAATATAGTATCGTTATCGTGCCGTCATCGAGCCTAGATGAGCAATTAGCAAATTTACGAAAACAGAAGTAGGTTTTGGAACTGCAGCAGCAGATTGCAAGTTTGCAGCAGCAACTCGGTGTCTCTCCTGGCTTGCCCAGCCAGCGTGACACAGACATATCCGTTATTGAGTCCATGGTTCCTCGGCTCTCAGCAGATAACTCTTACGACATAAAAAGTGGGGGACGCTTGCGATATATTGCAACTGGATGCCCGTCTGAGATTGGTCGCTTGAAGTCGGCTGTTGGAGGGCACGGTAGCAATCCTCATGCACACAGTTATTGTGCGCAACTATGAGAAACTGAAGGAGATACTAATCCATGAGTTTGGACGATCCAGGAGCACTGAAGAAGTGTACGCAGCCCTGAGAAACCGATGACTCAAGCCAGGGGAGGGGTACCTGCGGTATGCTATTGAGATGAAAGAGATTGCAATAAGTACCACCATCCCGGAGGCTGAGTTGGTGGATCTCATCATCGATGGATTGCGAGACAGCTCGCCAGCCGTGGGCATGCTATATGCAGCCCGGACAATCGACGACCTGAAGACACTGCCGGAAGATATGAGTGACGTCGAGTCCAGGCAAATGCAAGCCGACAAGTGGCTGGCGTACACCAGCCCCCACCTCGACAACCCGCTGGTTCCCCGCCCGTCCACGACCGCCGCCCTGCCGCAAGAGATGTGCGGTGCTATAATTGTTCATCGTTCAGACATTACAAATCGCAGTGCCCAAAGCCGATGAGGCCAGCAAATTCCTGCTTTAAGTGCGGGAAACTGGATCACATATACCGGAACAGCCCATATAAGATTGGAAATGCCGTCGCCACCAATGCTGCCGCTGCCGATGCCGTCACCCCTTCCTGCTGCAAAGACGCCTTAGTAGGTAAGGTAGAACATCTACAGATGGTGAGTGTTGCCTTTATGTCAAATCAAGTGAAAAGCAGTGAGTTTACAAATATTTTTTCCCTCCTGGATTCGGGTTGTCCTAGAAGTTTTATTCGGGAATCTGAAGTGCCTTCCGTTTTGAAACTAAAGTCAACCCCGTTGAACTGCCGTGGTTTGGGGAACAACCAACTTACGTCTCTGGGAAAAGTCCAGTGTGCCATACGCGTTTTTGCTCAATGAAATAAGTTTATGCCTGCCGGATCACAGTCGTGTACCACTGAAAGAGAGTGTTCCGTCATGTCTGAGCATTTACTGGGTGATGCCCTGGCAGCCATTAATGCAGTCGAGTTACCTGCTGTTAGTGAAAATGAGTTTAATATAGAGCCTACTATGCCGTTAGAACAATCTGCAAAGTTGCAGTCTGTTATTTCCGCCTCTTATTTTGATGTCCCTTCCAATTACGAAATGAAAATCGAATTGACAAGTCAGACCCCTATTTTCTGCCGTCCCCGCCCATATCCCATCACGAGCGCAACGAAGTGCGCCAAATATGTGATGACTTATTAACTGCCGGCATTATTCGTCATAGTAGTTCCCCTTACGCTTCCGTTATAGTGCCCGTTAGAAAAAACATAATACCCTAAGGAAGTGTGTTGATTATCGCCCGCTGAACAAAATAACTGTCCGTGACCACTTTCCAATTCCGCTGTTAGAGGATTGTGTTGAACATCTGGGGGGCAAATCGTACTTTACTGCACTAGATTTGGAGAGTGGATTTCGCCATGTCAAAATGCATCCTGATTCGATTAAATACACTGCCTTTGTAACACCTGATGGCCAATTTTAGTACGTACGCATGCCGTTTGGCTTATGTAATGGTCCCCAGTTTTCGCTAGATTTGTATACTTTGTGCTGAAGGACTTGATCAACAAGGGTCAATTAGTGATTTATATGGACGACATATTAATCGCGTCGAGTGATTTGAAACCCATCTGCAAAAGCAGAAAGAGACACTTTATACCTTACGAGTAAATGGGTTACGCCTTAAATTTTCTAAGTGTCGTTTTGCGCACAAAGAGTTGGAGTATTTGGGGTATTTAGCGAGCTCTTCCGGTATCACCCGTAACCAGGTCACCTTCAAACCATAAAAAGTCTGCCGGAACCCCGGGATAGGAAAGCATTGGAACGCTGTTTGGGTCTCTTTTCTTACTTCCGCCGCTTGTACCCAACTTTGCCAAAATTGCTTATCCGATGTCGCGCCTGCTGAAAAAGACGCCCCTTAAATTTTTTCTGATGAGTGTCTTAAATCATTCCGAACACTGCAGTCCAAACTGATCGAGTCACCGGTGCTGTCTATTTATAACCCGAAGTCTGAAACTAAATTACATTGTGATGCTAGTTCCACCCGTTTTGGAGCGATGCTCCTGCAGAAACAAACTGATGATAAATTTCATCCAGTGTCTTATTTTTCAAAGACAGCTTCCGTCCCAGAATCCAAATTGCCACAGTTATGAATTGGAAACCTTGGCTATCGTTTACGACTTAAAGCGTTGTGAGACATATCTGAAGTTCATTCCGTTTAAGATAATTACAGATTGCAAATCATTACCGTTAACCCTTAAAAATGGTGGATCTTCCGCGAAAATTGGCCGCTGGGCATTACTTTTAGAAAATTATAACTACACCATTGTACATCGGTCCGGTATTTGTATGCTTCATGTTGATGCACTTAGTAGATAAGAAACTTCTGCATATGTGGACGATGTGAGCCTAGATTTCCTACTACAACTGACACAAAGCCGTGCTCCGAAATTGTCAAACTTCAGAGTGTCCTGGAGAACCAAGAAGTTGCTGGGTTGGAGTTTCAAGATGGCGTCGTATATCGCCGAACACCGACTGACGTACTTCAACTTTATGTCCCTGCCGAAATGATTAACAGTGTCATACGTATAGTGCATGAGAAGCTAGGCCATCTTGCCACTGAAAAGTGTTGTACACAGATTAAACAAGTGGAAACGTTGCAGTCGGACGCAACCGACTGTAGTATACTCCATACCAGTATTAAAATTTTGATGCCCATCCATGCAGGATGTCAATTGCTAGCTCGAAGTTTGTATAAAGTGGGGAAAGGGGGGCTGGGGGCGGTATGGGTGGAATTGCATCCAAATTTTTGATGCAGATCTTTGTGGAATGTCAATTGCTATCTTCATAACAAATTTGGTGACTCTAGCTCAAAGTTTGTAAAAGTGGGGCTGGGGGCGGTATGGTTGGGCGTGGCATTCAAATTTTTGGAGCAGATCTATGTGGGATGTCAATTGCTATCTTCATACCAATTTGGTGACTCTACCTCGTAGTTTGTATGAAGTGGGGAAAGGGGGGCTGGGGGCGGTATGGTTGGGCGTGGCATTCAAATTTTTGCTGCAGATCCTTGTGGAATGTCAAATGCTACCTTCATACCAAATTTGGTGACTCTAGCTCAAAGTTTGTATAAAGTAGGGAAAGGGGGGCTGGGGGCGGTATGGGTGGAATTGCATCCAAATTTTTGATGCAGATCTTTGTGGAATGTCAATTGCTATCTTCATAACAAATTTGGTGACTCTAGCTCAAAGTTTGTAAAAGTGGGGCTGGGGGCGGTATGGTTGGGCGTGGCATTCAAATTTTTGGAGCAGATCTATGTGGGATGTCAATTGCTATCTTCATACCAAATTTGGTGACTCTACCTCGTAGTTTGTATGAAGTGGGGAAAGGGGGGCTGGGGGCGGTATGGGTGGGCGTGGCATCCAAATTTTTGATTCAGATCTTTGTGAAATGTCAGTTGCTATCTACATACCAAATTTGGTGACTCTAGCTGGAAATTTGTAAATAATGGGGAAAGGGGGGCTGGGGGCGGTATAGGTCGACGTTGCATCCAAATTTGTGATGCAGATATTTGTGAAATTTCAATTGCTTTCTTCATACCAAATTTGGTGACTCTATCTAAAAGTTTGTAAAAGGTGGGGAAAGGGGGGCGAAATGGGTAGGCGTGGCTCCAAAACTTGATGCAGATTTTTGGGGGTTGTTGCCAGTTATCTTCTTACCAAATTTGGTGGCTCTAGCTCCTCAACTCTGGAAGATACACGCATTCCCGTTCTTGACGAAGCGTTGGGGAGGATGGGGGCGGCTAGCGCAGTATTGGTGGGCGTGGCATCCAAACATTTGATGCAGTTTTTAGGGGGTCATCATCACTTATCTTGGCACCAAATTTGGTGGTTCTAGCTCAAAAACTGTGGGAGATATAGCCATTTCTGATTTCAAAAACCGGGGGGCCTGGTGGCGGAATGGGTGGGCGTGGCTTTATAATTTTGATGCAGTTTTTTTAAGGGTCGTTACCAACTAGCTTCCTATCAAATTTGGAGGCTCTAGCTCCACAACTCTGGAAGATACACGCATTCCCGTTTTTGACGAAGCGTTGGGGTGGATGGGGGCGGCTAGGGAAGAATCGGTGGGCGTGGCATCCAAACTTTTGATGCAGTTTTTAGGGTGTCATCATCAATTATCTTGGCACCAAATTTGGTGGCTATAGCTCAAAAACTGAGGGAGATATAGGCTTTTTTAACTTTAAAATAGGGGTGGTTGGGGGCGGAATGGGGGGCGTGGCTCGGAAATTTTTGCTGCAGATCCTTGTGAAATGTCAAATGCTACCTTCATACAAAATTTGGTGACTCTAGCTCAAAGTTTGTATAAAGTGGGGAAAGGGGGACTTGAGGGGCTGCTTTCAAATTTGGTGACTCTATCTAAAAGTTTGTAAAAGGTGAGGAAAGGGGGGCGAAATGGGTGGGCGTGGCTCCAAAGCTTTGATGCAGATTTTTGGGGGTTGTTTTCATTTAGCTTCCTACCAAATTTGGTGGCTCTAGCTCCACAATTCTGGAAGATACACGCATTCCAGTTCTTGACGAAGCGTTGGGGAGGATGGGGGTGAGTAGGGCAGTATTGGTGGGTGTGGCATCCAAACTTTTGATGCAGCGTTTGGGGGGTCATCATCACCTATCTTGGCACCAAATTTGGTGGCTCTAGCTAAAAACTGTGGGAGATATAGTTTTTTTTTTATTTCAAAATGCGGGGGGGGGGGGGGCTGGGGGCGGAATGGGTGGGCGTGGCTTCAAAACTTTGATGCAGTTTTTTGGGGTTGCTAGTAGCTATCTTCTTACCAAAATTGGTAGTTCTAGCTGTAAGGATGTGCGAAATATGTGGATTTATCGGTTTTGAGTTATCGAATTTATAGATTTGCCAGCCCCCCAGTTATTGTAGAACCTCCATCTTGACACTTTAATTTACTATCCCATAGATAAAGAGAATTGGAAAGTTTCAAGTCTCTAGCTTGAAGGGTGTGGAAAAAAATTGCAACCATACGGACGGACAGACGGACAGACGGACAGACACCATGACGGACATTGCACAAAACCAAAATACTCTTTAACTTCGGTATCGAGTATAAAAACATTATTGGTTTCCTTACATGAAATCTTACGTTACCAACTTTATTATAAATTGCCTCAAATTCCCCTTCCGCTAATAATATTATTGCTACCCTGCATATGTCACACCTAAGAGCGCAGTATTTTCCCAACTATAGTCGACCTCGCCAAATGTTAAGCGATTGAGGTACGCTTCACTTCCCCCGAATTCTCTGATTTTTGCAGTCCCACCACTGCCTCCCCTCGTGCTAATGGGCAAGTGGAACGTGTCCACCGTGTCTTAAGTCCCATGCTCGCTAAATTGGCCGAACCATTGGATCATGCTGATTGGGTGAAGCAACTTCCGAAAATTGAGTTCGCCTTAAATAATTCAATCCACTTCACAACTAAATTTGCACCCTCCGTCCTCCTTTTGGTGTCAAACAGCACGGTGCTGTTATAGATGAGTTAACTGAGCGTTTCGATGATAGGCTTACTGATGAAGTGTCCCTAGTAGATACCCGTAAAATTGCCCTTCAGAACATTGTCTAGTCTCGAGAGCATAATACAGAGTACTTTAACAAATATCATCGTCCTGCCGCTAATATTGAGAAAGGTGATTTCTTCGTCATCAAGAATGTTGATACGACGGCTGGCATAAACAAAAAACTCATTAAGCGATACCGCGGTCCCTATGTCATCCACAAGAAACTCCCGAATGATCGGTATGTCATCCGAGATGTTGAAGGCTCCCAGCTCACACAGCTTCCGTATGATGGTGTGCTGGAGTCATCTAAACTTAAATTGTGGCTCACGTGTGATTAAAATTGTGCTTTGATGTCTGA
>JARNME010000297.1:171942-540383 GCA_030179655.1 Scaptomyza flava | reverse complement strand
TAGCGGAACAAAAAGTAAAATATTTTAGTAAGCTCTCATCGCACACAAATCATCTCGCGAGAGGTCTCACAAGGCTGCGCAGCCGATCCCGTCTTCGTCGTAACGACTTACCAACCCAGCGATGATTTTTAGGGATGCGCTCTCAGAATACAGTCAAAAAACAAGTGGAAACGTTGCAGTCGGACGCAACCGACTGCGGTATACTCGATACCAGTATTAAAAATTTTGATGCCCATCCATGTGGGATGTCAATTGCTATCTTCATACCGAATTTGTTGACTCTAGCTCGAAGTTTGTATAAAGTGGGGAAAGGGGGGCTGTGGGCGGTATGGTTGGGCGTGGCATCCAAATTTTTGCTGCAGATCCTTGTGGAATGTCAAATGCTACCTTCATACCAAATTTGGTGACTCTAGCTCAAAGTTTGTATAAAGTGGGGAAAGGGGGCTGGGGGCGGTATAGGTGGGCGTGCATCCAATTTTTGATGCAGATCCTTGTGGAATGTCAAATGCTACCTTCATACCAATTTGGTGACTCTAGCTCGAAGTTTGTATAAAGTGGGGAAAGGGGGGCTGGGGGCGGTATGGTTGGGCGTGGCATTCAAATTTTTGCGCAGATCTATGTGGGATGTCAATGCTATCTTCATACCGAATTTGGTGACTCTAGCTCGAAGATTGTATAAAGTGGGGAAAGGGGGGCTGGGGGCGGTATGGTTGGGCGTGGCATCCAAATTTTGACGCAGATCTATGTGGGATGTCAATTGCTACTTCATAGCGAATTTGTTGACTCTAGCTTGAAGTTTGTATAAAGTGGGGAAAGGGGGGCTGGGGGCGGTATGGTGGGCGTGGCATTCAAATTTTGCTGCCGATCCATGAGGAATGTCAATTGCTATCTTCATACCAAATTTGGTGACTCTAGCTCGAAGTTTGTAATAAGTGAGAAAGGGGGGGGGGGGCGGCTAGGGGGCGTTATGGGTAGGCATGGCATCCAAATTTTTGCTGCAGATCCTTGGGGAATGTCAAATGCTACCTTCATACCAAATTTGGTGACTCTAGCTCAAAGTTTGTATAAGGTGGGGAAAGGGGTGGGGCGGAATGGTTGGGCAGGCTCCAAAACTATGATGCAGTTCTGTTTGGGGTCGTTGCCAGCTATCTTCCTACCAAATTTGGTGGCTCTAGCTCCACAACTCTGGAAGATACACGCATTCCCGTTTTTGACGAAGCGTTGGGGTGGATGGGGGCGGCTAGGGTAGGATCGGTGGGCGTGGCATCCAAACTTTTGATGCAGTTTTTAGAGGGTCATCATCACCTATCTTGGCACCAAATTTGGTGGCTATAGCTCAAAAACTGAGGGAGATATATGCTTTTTGACTTTAAAATTCGGGGGGGGCTGGGGGCGGAATGGGGGGGCGTGGCTCCAAAATTATTGATGCAGTTTTTTGGGGGTTGCTAGTAGCTAGCTTCTTACCAAATTTGGTAGTTCTAGCTGTAAGGATGTGCGAAATATGTGGATTTATCGGTTTTGAGTTATTGAATTTATCGATTTGCCAGCCCCCCAGTTATCGTAGAACCCCCATCTTGACACTTTAATTTACTATCCCATAGATAAAGAGAATTGGAAAGTTTCAAGTCTCTAGCTTGAAGGGTGTGGAAAAAAGTTGCGTTCATACAGACGGACAGACGGACAGACAGACAGACAGACGGACAGACGGACAGACACCATGATGGACATTGCACAAACCCAATATACTCTTTACCTTCGGTATCGAGTATAAAAACTGTGGGAGATATAGGCTTTTTTGACATTAATATGCGGGGGCTAGGGCGGAATGGGGGTCGTGGCTCCAAAATTTTTGATGCAGTTTTTTGGAAGTTGCCAGTAGCTATCTGCTTACCAAATTTGGTAGTTCTAGCTGTAAGGATGTGTGAAATATGTGGACTTATCGGTTTTGAGTTATCGAATTCATCGATTTGCCAGCTCCCCAGTTATCGTAGAACCCCCATCTTGACACTTTAACTTATAAAAAGAACTGGAAAGTTTCAAGTCTCTAGCTCGAAGGGTGTGGAAAAAGTTGCGAACATTCAGACGGACAGACGCACAGTGGGGCCATTTGAGTTTTTTCATATCAACAATCATAACTTTTGAACCAAATGAGATAATCGAACAATCGAACAAAAGCATATGATAGATAATTAATCAACCTATAAAATGAGCGTTTGAAATGAATTCTACGATTTTTCTGTGCCTATTTATGGGTATGCAAAGTTGAAATTTGTGGAAAAATCAACTTTACGGGAAGGAAAACAAATATTTTTTAAATTTTTTGATTTTTATTGTTTCGTTTTAATGGTTTTTATAATCTAAAATTAATATTAAAATAATTAAAAATAATTTTTTTTTTTTTTTTTTTTTTTATTAATTTTTTGTAAAATATTCATCACAATCCGTAAAAGATGGTATATCTAAAAGAGAAATCATCTCTGAACTATACGTATTTTCTAATTCTTTTCGTGACTTAACATGCCTCAGTGATGAAATTAGTGGATCTGAAGATGCTGCTAACATGTTGAAGAGGTCCTCATTTTGTCTCACCCTTGAAGCTTTGAAAGTGTTTAGCAATCTGTATTTTTTATAAAACTTATTAAGGGACTCTTGTGCTTCTTCAGAGAGCTCTCCAATTGGCAAAGACTGATACTCAATTATATCCTTGCCATGCGCCAATATTTTATGGACTGTCGGGGTCAACTTTTTCTGCGGATATAATTCTGCTAAAAGTGATGCAGTTTTTGAAGCATATTCTCCATATTTGGCAGAATCAACTTTTTCCTTGCAGTTCAAAACACCTTACTCTTTCAACATCCTTTGTATATCTAATAGACAGCGCTTTCGATAAATGTTCCGTAGATAAATCATTTGTTGAATCAGCGAGTTTCCTCTTTCTTGTTAAATTTGAACACTCTTCCATGCCTTTAGTCGGCCTTCCTCTTGCTCGTCCGGTGGATGTGCTGGGTTCATCTTCTGTTAATGTACCCAGGATGGTATCACTATTAAGCCAGTCCTGGTGTTTGGTGTTGAATCTCTCAGTCATTCTGTTTGTTTTTATCCATCGTGAGTTCAGACTGGCATACATCATGCAGAGTTTATTTTTTATATCTTCGCTTCTCTGTATATTGCCGTATAAACTATCAAGTTCTTCGAAGGCAGCTTCCGTGAAACTTTGTAATGTGGTTGACTTCCTAAACAGGTCAAATAATTTATGGTTGCTCAACGACATGTTTGGAGTGTAAAACAGTACTTGTCTCGCCAACTTTCAGTCGTAGACTAATCCAGGATTATAGTTTTTTTTCATTATATAGTCTAATCTATTACCTGATATATACCGTTTGGATTAAGGGTTCAAGAAAAGAGTTAGCTTTCATGCCTAACAAATTTACCTATTGTTTGTATAAGTCCAGGTCAATAAGGTCAATTTATGCAATTTGGGTACTTGGCACGTGTCCGAATAAGATTTGTGTCTACCAGAATGGGATGTGTGACTAGTTGTACGCCAACGCAATTTGTGTATTCGGTGCGTACCTGGTAATTTATTTGTATATCCTGTAACTGCACCTGAATTTAGGGACCAGGATTTGACAAATGATCTCAGGTAAGCATTACAGAATGAAAAACAAAAGTCAAGTATCTTCACAATAACGAACGTAACAACAACAACAAAAATGGGTTTTCACGGTTATATGTCATAAATTGCCCAAAAATGCATGCAACACATTTTTTTCTATGACTTTTTTCACTTTTTTTACATTAAAAAAAAGGGCAAAAACGGGCACATGAAACTTATTGCATTTAATAGAGGAATAATCAAAGAAATTAATGTAAAAAAATAGCCGATATAATGTGATATAATTTTTTTTTATTTTCCATCAAAGTTGAGAAATAGTGAAAAAGTGGATAGTTGGTAAATATTGAATTGCCTGGCCAAACGCAAAGCAAACAGTATAATTTTTTTTTATTCTTTTCTTAATAAATAGATCTATCAATAGAACCAAAAATAATGACGATCCGTAACTTAGTTTTTGAGATATTGTATCTCAAAGCCGACCAAATTACCTTAAAATTGTGATTTTTATGTAACACAAAAAATCAGACAACTTTGAAAAGCTATATCTTCTAAACAAAAAATTCCGGTTACATTATGGATTGCAGATTTGAAATCTTTACCTTCGGTAACAAGTATAATAATAAGCTATATTTTCTACATTCCATGTTGAAACTATTCAAGGAGGTCATACAGGCATTTTAAAAACCTTGGCCAAGGTCAAAAGATATTATTTTTGGAAAGAAATGTCTGAAGAATGTCAAAATTGCCAAAAAGCAAAATCAGCAACGCATACCAAAACTCCTCTTACACTGACAGAAACACCGATAAGTTCTTTCGATAGAGTCATAGTGGACACTATTGGTTCCCTACCTACATCAGAGAATGGGAATGAGTATATAGTCACACCAATATGTCATATAACCAAATGCTTGGTTGCCATCCCAATTGCAAACAAAAGTGAAAATACGGTAGCAAAAGCAATATTTGAATCATTTATTCTGAAGTACGGTCCAATGAATTACGGACATGAAAAGAGATCATAAGACTTCAATTATAAATGACTTGTGCACATTTTTTAAAATAAACAACATAACGTCTACAGCACACCACCACCAGACAGTTGGAACAGTGGAAAGAAGCAACAGAACTTTAAATGAATACATAGGTACATATATATCAGTTGATAGAACTGATTGGGACGCATGGCTTCAATTATTGTCCATATGAGTTAGTTTTCGGTAAACAAAAAAATTGCCAAAGCACTTTAATAGAAAAGGCAATACAGAGCCATTTTATTACATAGAAAACTACACTAAGGAATCACAGTTTAGGCTAGAACAAGCATACAAAAGAACAAGCACAAAATACCGATGTTCCGACCTAAACTTTTTAATATTTCAACGCATATATAATTGAATTATTCCAAGATTCAGCAAAGGTAAATACATTTTTTCTTATTTTTTTTATCATGCTCTTTCATATTTTGCAATAAAACAATTTTTTTTTCAATATTTTGGGATTTACATTGAAAAATGTTAAAATCGTGCTTTCTCGCAAACGACAGTGTCGATGTATCACAATTGAACACGATTTATATTAATATCAATATTTTCATTCAATTGTATCGACAATCGTGTCATCTTCATATATAAAACAAGTGGAAACGTTGCAGTCGGACGCAACCGACTACGGTATACTTGTAACCAGTATTAAAACCGGAAAAAAGAGACCTGATTGCAAAGGGGTACGTATGCGGAAGGGGTGTACGCTGCCTTAAAGATTTTCCGATGCTGGTGGGGATGCCACCAGCTATCTTCCTTCCAAATTTGGTGACTCTAGCTCAAAGTTTGTAAGAGGTGGGAAAGAGGGGCTGTGGATGATATGGGTGGGCGTGGCATCGAAATTTTTGCTGCAGATCTTTGTAGAATCTCAACTGCTATCTTCATACCACATTTGGTGACTCTAGCTCAAAAATTGTAAATGGAGTAAGAAGGGGGTCTGGGCCGGAATGGGTGGGAGTGGCATCCAAAGTTTTGATGCAGATCTTTGTGGATTGTCAATTGCTATCTTCATACCAAATTTGGTGATTCTAGCTCAAAGTTTGTAAAAGGTGTGGCAAGGGGGGCTGGGCAGGAATGGATGGGAGTGGCATCCAACGTTTTGATGCAGATCTTTATGGATTGTCAATTGCTATCTTCATACCAAATTTGGTGACTCTAGCTAAAAGTTTGTAAAAGGTTAGGCAAGGGGGGCTGGGCAGGAATGGGTGGGTTTGGCATCCAATGTTTTGATGCAGATCTTTATGGATTGTCAATTGCTATCTTCATACCAAATTTGGTGACTCTAGCTCAAAGTTTGTAAAAGGTTAGGCAAGGGGGGCTGGGCAGGAATGGGTGGGTTTGGCATCCAATGTTTTGATGCAGATCTTTATGGAATGTCAATTGCTATCTTCATACCAAATTTAGTGACTCTAGCTCAAAGTTTGTAAAATGTGGGGAATGGGGGGCTTGGGCGGTATGGGTGGTTGTGGCATCCAAATTTTTTCTTCTGATTAGTGATGCCACGATTAATCATATGATACACAGTAATCGATTATTTTCCTTCCATTGGCGATTTAATTGTATCGAAAAATGGGTTGCGATTAACATTAATCGATTACTCGATAAAATAATCGTGTCGGTGCCAAAGATATTTGCGCGCAAAAACACAACACAAACTTTTTTAACAATGGCACCAACGCAAAGTAAAGTGTGGAAGTTTTATTCCAAAATAAATTTAAAAGAAGTGCATTGCCGATTATGCCAAAAGCAACTAGTGTTTTGCAGAAATACGACAAACATGCTACAGCATTTAAAACTTAAACATACCAAAGAGTTCGCTTCAATCAAGGTTAGTATTGCAGTTTTCATTTATAACAAACATACATGTTTTAATTATATTTCTTTAGAATTCAACCGTATTGAGTGAGGATGATGGTGAAGAAGAGAACGTGGAAGAAGCCTCAACTGTAAAGCATCCAAAACCAGTAGAAAAGCAGCCCAACATACAAGCAGCATTGTCAAACGCGCAAAGCTTTGCATTGGGTGGCTCCAAGTATAACAAAATAACAAAATCAATTTTGGAAATGATTGTCATGGATAATTTGCCATTTTCTCATGTTGAAGGTAATAATGTATTACAAAGCATAACTAATATTGTAAAGTCACTAATAATCAAGATAAATTTAGGAAAGGGATTTATGAAAATGATGAAAGAGCTTCACTCCCTTTACAAAGTTCCCGTAAGGAACACAATCAAGGCTGAAATGGATAAAATGTATAACGAGGAGGTTAGTCACTTCAAAAAAATGGTTTTCAACCTGTCAGGAACATCTTTGACTACAGATATACATATGGACTGACGTAAATTTGACCAGCATGATCGGAATAACCCTACATGGCTTGTGTGAAAATAAGTAAATTTGTGCCACAATTGGGGTGTTTAAATTAACTCAAGCCCACACTGCAGAGCACATCTCTGAAGTACTCATGACTGCGTTGATTAATTTTTCCATTTTCAAACATCAAGTTATGGCTGTGGTGACAGACAATGGTGCAAATATTGTTAAAGCCATTCATCAAAGCTTTGGTAAATCGTACCATATCCCATGCCTCGCGTACACTTTAAACTTGGTGTGCACCAGTGCCTTAGAGATTAAAGAAGCAGCGGGATTGATTATCAAATGCCGGAATATAGTTGCTTTTTTAAAACGCAGTGGAAAGGCAAAGTAGAATTTGCAGCAGCTGCAGAAATTGGCAGGCGTCCCAGAGGGAAAAGCTTTAAAAGTTATTTTGGATGTCAAAACTCGATGGAATTCCACATTTTATATGCTGGAGCGCTTTGTGAAGTTGGTTTCGTATATCGGCCAAGTGGTCTTAAATTTTTCAGATGCCCCGCAAATGATATCAACAAAGGATAAAGACGAGATAACTGAGGTTATTGCTTTGCTTAAGCCGTTGGAGGCTATGACTACACAAATAAGTGGTGAGAAATATGCTACATTGAGCCTGGTCATACCAATTGCACATTGTGGCCGCCAGCAAATAATAAAGGTGGTTTGCATGACACCGGCAGGAATAAAGCTTAGAGCAGCTTTATTGGGCCAGTTTGACCGTTTATTTGGATCAATGGAGCATTCTTTTTTATTGGCTGAATCAACTTTGCTTGACCCTCGCTTCAAAAAAATTCATTTTCAAGATGCGCTTGCCTTGGCATCAGTTATGAAGAAGATTCGAGCTGAAATGGCGGAAGTTTCCCTAGCAAACGATAGCCAAGGAAGCGTTAGTGACGGGTCATCTACTGGCGAAGTAGAGTTTGATTTATGGTCCCACCACAAGTCGCTGGCACACAAACGTCGTGGGAAGCACAATGATTTTTCTCAAATCGAAGACGAGCTCAGTTTTTTTTTAAATACTCCTGTACTAGAGCTCAAACGCAACGTATTAAGTGCCTGGGAGGAGATGCGTACAGTTTACCCAAAGCTTTATACAATCGCTATCCGACACTGCTTTTTAATAGGCACTTCAGTGCCGGCAGAGCGCCTCTTCTCTATAGCGCGTGCTACTGCCACTGAAAAAAGGAACAGGCTAACGACCTAACATCTTTCAAAATTATTAATTCTTAATTCCGTACTAAATAAATAAATATGAACATATATAATTTTTGAGCATTTAGCAGTTTCTTTTTTTTTTTGGTTTTTCAATGAAATTTAATTACACATTCCCTTAAAAAAACGTTGTGCTTGTTGAACGGGAAGTAGGTATCGGTGCAGTTGTGGTTGTAGTCGCTGTTGCGGTACCTAGAGAGGGCGCAGCACTTGCAGTCGTTGCTAAGAGAGACGGGGAGCTCGAAATCTTTTGGTCGCGTGCTGTGTGCAATACTTCATTTGTCGGGTTGGGTGTTGCCGACCGCGCGCGGTCGTATAGCGTTGAATCGATAGATAACAGGAACGGAGACGGTGAGCAAGAACGTTCTCTGGCACGCGCTGTGAAAGAGAGTTTGATTTGCGGGTTGGAGGTAATTGACCGCTCGGGCTGCTCTGAAACTACGGAGAAGTAAGCGTTGCTCAGCCGACTACACTCGTCTTGCTCCCGGTGTCGCTGGCCACAATTCTCGCGTTGACATTGTCTTAAGCGAGGTGAAGAATTTGTTAGTGCCTTTTGTTTTATATGTTATTATTTGTTAAAAGTCAATTGTTTTGTTTGAATTGCAGATTTTTAGAAAGCAATTTGTGCAGATACATTGCACTTAGCGTCTTTTCGCATAAAATATATATTTTATTAGCTTCTATATCACTGCACTTTTGCGTTTGGGAATTAATTAACCGGACCACGATGAGAAAACACGTCTGCATTCGACGACAGCTGAACTTGGTTTGTCTTCAGCAAATTGCGCAGAGCTGTGAAAACTAGTTTGCAATAAGCGAACGTGCACCTCAACGATTGCATGACGTGGTTTCCCACGAAGTAACAATTTTTACATCTTTACGTTCTGCAACGTTCTCCATTGTCTTCCCATAGACTGCGTTATTTAACAGTTTAAAAAAGTCTTTTTCAAAATTATTTTTCGCTACAGTTCTATGGGAAGTGTTAAGATCAATATATTTTTTTAGCCAAGGAGCCTGTTTAAATTTTAAAACTCGATGTATTTTCGACAATATTGAACTATTACGTAAACATTGCTGAAGGTTTTTGTAATGAATCGGGTATTTAGTTTTTGACCTAAGGTCAGCAACAAGTTTACACACCTTTGCTTCTGGTGTGGGTTTTTGGTTGAGCGGACAAAAGGGTAGATCATTGTGATAATCATGTAAGGTATCAGGATATATAAGGTCTACTTCTAAAATGTACCCATACTCAGAATTTGCGTCTATTTGAGCAACATCTAGTGACGCAATCTCATCATCATTCATCCACTGAAAACCAGTGTATGGAAGACTCTGAGACATTGCCCAGCTATAAAAATTATTTGCATCTAGATACATTAAGTATTCAGATGGTTTGCTTGCGTCATACGCATCCATATACATATGGTTGGCTTTGGAGTACCGTTTACAGCACTGAACCAAACCACCCCTAATACCATTCTGAATAAATCTATGCATATCAATATCAGTAACCAGATCTTATTCTATTTCAGTTGTTTTGAGCATAGCATCCCACTATAGACCAGGTGTGGTAAAATAATGGACAGGATCAACAAAAACAAGTGGAAACGTTGCAGTCGGACGCAACCGACTGCGGTATACTCGATACCAGTATTAAAAATTTTGATGCCCATCCATGTGGGATGTCAATTGCTATCTTCATACCAAATTTGGTGACTCTAGCTCGAAGTTTGTATAAAGTGGGGAAAGGGGGGCTGGGGGCGGTATGTGTGGAATTGCATCCAAATTTTTGATGCAGATCTTTGTGGAATGTCAATTGCTATCTTCATACCCAATTTGGTGACTCTAGCTCAAAGTTTGTAAAAGTGGGGAAAGGAGGGCTGGGGGCGGTATGGTTGGGCGTGGCATCCAAATTTTTGCTGCAGATCCTTGTGGAATGTCAAATGCTACCTTCATACCAAATTTGGTGACTCTAGCTCAAAGTTTGTATAAGGTGGGGAAAGGGGGGCGGAATGGATAGGCTAGGCTCCAAAACTTTGATGCAGATTGTTGGGGGTCGTTGCCAGCTATCTTCCTACCAAATTTGGTGGTTCTAGCTCCACTACTCTGGAATATACACGCATTCCCTTTTTTGACGAAGCGTTGGGGCAGGTGGGGGTGGCTAGGGCGGTATTAGTGGGCGTGGCATCCAAACTTTTGATGCAGTTTTTTGGGGGTCATCATCAGCTAAATTGGCACCAAATTTGGTGGCTCTAGCTCAAAAACTGTGGGAGATATAGGCTTATTTGACTTTAAAATGCGGGGGGTCTGGGGGCGGAATGGGGGGCGTGGCTCCAAAACTTTGATACAGTTCTTTTGGGGTCGTTACCAGCTATCTTCCTACCAAATTTGGTGGCTCCAGCTCCACTACTCTGGAAGATACACGCATTCCCGTTTTTTTCGAAGCGTTGGGGCATCTGGGGGCGGCTACGGCGGTATTGGTGGGCGTGGCATCCAAACTTTTGGTGCAGTTTTTGGGGGGTCATCATCAGCTAAATTGGCACCAAATTTGGTGGCTCTAGCTCAAAAACTGTGGGAGATATAGGCTTATTTGACTTTAAAATGCGGGGGGTCTGGGGGCGGAATGGGGGGGCGTGGCTCCAAAATTATTGATGCAGTTTTTTGGGGGTTGCTAGTAGCTATCTTCTTACCAAATTTGGTAGTTCTAGCTGTAAGGGTGTGTGAAATATGCGGATTTATCGTTTTTGAGTTATCGAATTTATCGATTTGCCAGCCCCCAGTTATCGTAGAACCCCAATCTTGACACTTTAATTTTCTATCCCATAGATAAAGAGAATTGGAAAGTTTCAAGTCCCTAGCTTGAAGGGTGTGGAAAAAACTTGCACACATACGGACGGACAGACGGACAGACGGACAGACACCATGACGGACATTGCACAAAACCAATATACTCTTTACCTTCGGTATCGAGTATAAAAATTTTCTTACATATTGCGCGAAAATTTTGAAAAACGTCAGTCAATAAAAGAACATCTGTTTTGAGATAAAGCTCCATATATTCTTTTAATGTCTGACAGTTAAAAACTTTCCATACATGCTGTGCATTTAAATAGTCCTCAGGCGAACATTCTTTATTAGTTAAACTTTTAAAAAACTTCTCCCTTGGCAGACAGGTTTCAGCTAGTCTGAGTCAAAAAACTCGTATGGAAAGACTCCCTTTCTACGCAATTAGTTAAACTCCTCCTCAGAGGGATAAAAACGCTTAACGCTCTCGAAACATTCAGTAATAAGATTACTACTTAAAGCATCTAAGCTGGTTGCCATAAAGCGAAACGTGTCTAAAAATCTAATTTCTAAATTTTTGTCATGGGTCGCTATGTATGTTAATTTGGAGAGTGATATATACAACTCCTTATTAAGTGGGAGTACTTTAATATCACCCTCCACTTTGTTAAGCTCCCTCACGAAAAGATGGGAGTCATACCGCGAGAAATTGTGAAAGAAACCGGAAACAAAAGGTGCAATTTGAAAATTAATGTTACAACCATTATGGGCTGGACCCCTGTACTGACCCGTTAAATGACAATGGTCCCTCACTCGGTCGGTCCACAGATTTTTCTTGCAGATATGGCAATTAGCTGCTTTTCGAAAAATGGTTTCCTCCTCTGCACTCATTTTCATTGGTTTAATATTAGAAAGGTAGGTCGTGTAAATTTCACTTACATCTCTGACGAGAGATGTGACAATAACACCTGCATCCTTGCCAGTCTCTAAAACAAACTTATCTAAGGATGGGTCAAACGAGCACTCAATGTAGTACGAGAATGCTATAGGCACATGCAATGATGTAGCTGTAACATTTTCGCTCTCTTTCGAATTGAGGGGGGTTAGTATGCACTCGAGGTCTGCATACACTACAAATGTATCTAAACTACGATTAAAATTCTTAAATTTAAGACTTGCTTTTTCTAATGAGGGTAACGTCGAAACCATCTTGCCACAATTCATCCGGTGCTCCAAAGATAACTTCTCATTGTGGGAGATGTTTAGGCAGGTGTTGCAAAAGAAAAGGTTGTGATCGTGTCCGGTTACCTGTGAGCGAACCAGTCTAAAAGTTTAAAAACAAAAGAAAATTTATTAGTACTGTAAATTATCTAAAATTATTTTAAATTATAAATCTTACCTTGATAAATTCTTAATCCATACAAAATGCGCCCTTCCATCGCTCTCCAAAAGTAATAAACTTATATGCTTTTCGCGTTCAACCTCCGTTAAATAAAGCGGGCCAACCACTTTTTAGAACACTATTGTTCGTTCGTCGTCGGTTGTCGTGCCGAAACATGCATTAGACTTAACATTGTACTTTTAGTTGAAGGCGAACTATTGACAGGCAGGCACCACGCAGCGCATTAGCAAGAAAACTAGTTTTTATCAGTGCGCTACAAAATGTTTATGCCCGAATGGGAGAATGTGTTGTTGTAGGTGGTGCGGTATGCTGTATTGTATGTGGCGTTGAAGGGTGTGTTGGGAAAGGTGGCGTTAAACATCTTAATGAGGGTGGTGGCTATGTCCGTGATGGTAGAGGTGGCGGTAGATGTTTGAAATCCTGGAGTGTGGGGTCTCGTTTCGGTACCGAAAATCTCGACTAAGTCGTTCGCTGCGGCGGTTGTGTGGATAACGTTGTTGTTTGCGTTTGTAGACATTTTAATTTTTATTTTTAACTTTTGGGTTTTAATAGCACAAACGTTTTAAAACACGGAAGAACAATTTTTAAAGTTACACTTGTAATTTTCGAGAGCTACTGATGGTTTTTTCAGTCAAAAGTATCTCTTTTATGCGTTTTGAAGTCAATGCAGGATATGAGATTTTCCTAGCACTTGATAAAAATAAAAGCAGGTATATATATATAATATCAAAGGTTAGAAAGGGATGGCGCTAAGTATTTAAATATCAAGCCCAAAGGATTGGAAAATAGTTTTCATATTAAGGACGGTGGGGACCAATCAAAATCGTATAAGGGGCGTGGCTTATTAAATTAATACAAGCATTATCACTTTCCCCTTTAACACACATTCTCCTTCTAACTTTTTAACCCTATAACACTTTCCCCCTCTAACACACATTCTCCTTCTAGCACCCCTCTAGCTCTTTCCCCTCTAACATACATTATCCTTGTAACACTTTCTCTCCCTAACTCTTTCCCCCTCTGACATATAATAATCTTAAGCTACAAGTATCAATTATCTTGTTTAGAAGCAATGTATTGATTCTGCCGCTGCTGCTGCTGCTGCTGCTGGTGCTGCTGCTTCGTAGGAAAATTCCCATCCCTTGTACACAGAACCCCAGTACATCGAACAAGCGTTCTCTTTTCTCTATTCTCTTTCCTTTCTTCCTTTCGATTCCCGATCCTTTGATCACTACTACTCATGACCATAAACATTCATTTTTTGACGTGTGTTGCAGGTTTAGAATGCCACGCACGTCAAAGAGGCTCACAATTGACTCTAACACTAGTTAGGTAAATAGCCAAATCTGTTCCTCTGATCACTGCTTCTCAAGAATCTTGTTTTTGTTGTCCTTAAGAATGCCATCTATGATTGTGGCTTGCTTGCAGGTGTATAATGCAACGCAGGTTTAACAGGCACGCACTTGACTCCAAATCCTATGATCACTGATTCTCACAGATGCTGCTGATAAAGTGGTGGCCTAGGAATGTTAATCCTTTGTTCTCCACCCTTGTCTAATCAAAGGAGGGACACAATCATGGGAAAAAAAGGGTCATAAATTATCATATTGTAGGGGTCAAAAGAAAAGGGTCGAAAAAAGGGCCATAAAATTAATGGGGTCATAAATTTTCGGCCTCAATTTGGTCTAGAACCGCCAGTTCCCTACTACTTCTGATCCATGTGGGATGTCAATTGCTATCTTCATACCAATTTTGGTGACTCTTGCTCAAAAATTGTAAGAGTGGGGCGGGTGTGGGCGGCTAGGAGAGTATTGGTGGGCGTGGCATCTAAACTTTTGATGCAGTTTTTAGGTCACTTATCTTGGCACTAAATTTGGTGGCTCTAGCTCAAAAACTGTGAGAGATATTGGCTTTTCTGATTTCGAAATGCGGTGCGCTGGGGGCGGAATGGGTGTGCGTGGCTCCCAAATTTTTTGGGGGTTTTTAGTAGCTATCTTCATACCAAATTTGGTGGCTCTAGCTCCAAAACTCTGGAAGATACACGCATTCCTGTTTTTGACGAAGCGTTTGGGCGGGTGTGTGCGGCTAGCTCCGTATTGGTGGCCGTGGCGGTAGGGGAGTAAGGGTTTTGGGCTGTATAGCTGCAAGTGGCGTCGGCAGCTAATAAATTTTTGAAGGAATAATAGACCAAAAGGTTAAATTGGACATTTCTGGCATATGCTGGAAAAAAGGATCAGGAACCACTGCATAACCTCAAAATCAAGGCTTATTGAGGTTTTGAAAGAGGAGTGGGCAAAATTGACCAATCCTACACGGAAAAACTGGTGTTATCCATGCCAAACCCTTCTAAAGGCAGTCATAAACAAGTAAGAAGGCTCTAGTCGGGAGAACCCGACTAGAAGATACCCTGAACCCAGTTGCAATACATAAATTAAATTTATGTAATACTTTGGTATACTGACTAAGCTTCAATCGATTAAATTCGATATCTCCGGTGTTTCTTAACCGATTTGAACGAAATTTTCAGAAAAGTTCTATCGTTACCTATTACTTCAACCCTCATTTTTAGATTTTCCAAATTCGATATTTTTTGTTTTCGATACTATGTGTATATCGGAAACCAGAATAGTTATCGATAATTTGAATCAAATTTGTTCTGCTCATGGTATAGAAGAACTTATTTCCAAAATCTGAAGTCTCTATCTCTTGTAGTCTCTGAGATCCACGCCTCCATACAGACGGACAGACGGACATGGCTATATCGTCTCGGCTGTTGATGCTGATCAAGAATGTATATACTTTATGGGGTCGGAGATGCTTCCTTCTGCCTGTTACATACTTTTGCACAAAACCATTATACCCTTATTTACGCATTTTATGGGTTAAGGGTATAAAAATAAGGGATACCCAACTAATTTTTAAGATTGCGATAATTTGTATTTTTTTTAAAGGATATTCTTAGATAATAAGAACGGTGTACGAAGATTCATTGGAACCAAAAACGTACCTTTTCTTTGTTTTTATACTCGATACCGAGTTTGTGCAATGTCCGTCATGGTATCTGTCCGTCTGACCGTCTGTATGAACGCAACTTTTTTCCACACCCTTGAAGCTAGAGACTTGAAACTTTCAAATTCTCTTTATCTATGGGATAGTAAATTAAAGTGTCAAGATGGGGGTTCTACGATAACTGGGGGGCTGGCAAATCGATAAATACGATAGCGCAAAACCGTTAAATCCACATATATCGCACATCCTGACAGCTAGAACTACGAAATTTGGTGGCAGATAGCTACTATCAACCTCCAAAATTTGCACCAAAAAATTTGGAGCCACGCCCACCCATTCCACCTCCAGCACCCTGCATTTTAAAGTCAAAAAAGACCATATCTTCCACAGTTTTTGAGCTATAGCCACCAAATTAGGTGCCAAGATACGTAATAATGACCCCCCAAAAACTGCATCAAAAGTTTGGATTCCACGCCTACCGATACTGCCCTAGCCGCCCCCATCCCCCCAACGCTTCGTCAAAAACGTAAATGCGTTTATCTTCCAGAGTTGTGAGGCTAGAGCCACCAAATTTGGTAGGAAGATAGCTGGCAACGACCTCCAAAAATCTGCATCAAAGTTTTGGAGCCACGCCCACCCATTTCGCCCCCCTTTCCCACCTCTTACAAACTTTTAGCTAGATCCACCAAATTTGGTATGAAGATAGCAATTGACATTTCACAAAGATCTGCATAAAAAATTTGGATGCCATACCCACCCATGCTGCCCCCAGCCCCCCTTTTCCGACCTTTAACAAACTTCGAGCTAGAGTTACCAAATTTTGCATGAAGATAGCAATTGACATTTCACAAAGGTCTGCATCAAAAATTTTGATGCCACAGCCACGCATACCGCCCGCAGCCCCCCATTCCCAATTTTTACAAACTTTGAGCTAGAGTCACCAAATTTAGAAGGCATATAGCTGGTGGCATCCACATTTGCATCGGAGAATCTTCAAGGCAGCGTACACCCCTGCCGCATCCGCAATCAGGCCTCTTTTACCGGTTTTAATACTGCTATCGAGTGTGCCGCAGTCGGTTGCGTCCGATTGCAAAGTTGCTACTTGTTTATTTATAATTTTTTTGTTAGAAAACATATCGGATTTGTTCTTTTTAATGATTTATAGTAATATAATAAACCAGAGGGTCCCCCCTGCTCGCTTCGCTCGCCAACCCCTCTCGCGCTACGCGCTCGATTTTGCAATACAAGCAATTACAACGTTTGAAAATAATGTGTATTCACTTGCACATCTGATGAAATCATACAATTACCGTATATACGACATAGTAAGTGCCCGCTTACTTCCCTGTCGGATAGTTTATATAAATTTTAGCAATAGAAGATAGATACAAAATAAATAAATTAGAAAATATGTCACAAAATATTAAAGCAAAGTATTTAATATTCTCTTTTCCACGCAACCATTGAGGTAGAGAATCAGGCGCGTCATTTCTTATTGTGATTTCCCCAGTAGCTTCTAAGAGCTAAGAGCTTCTTTATAAACGACATTGGTTGTTTTTCCGTCAGTTTCTAATACCAATAAACTTTTTGGTGAACTGACTCTTGAGCAGGCTACATAAAATTGGCCATGAGAGAAACAATCGTATCTTAAGTCTAGTCCGGCTAATTTAAGAGTTTGTCCCTGTGATTTATTAATTGTTAAGGCAAAGCAAACTTTTAAAGGAAATTGCAATCTTTTAAATTGAATTGACAATTCAGAATCAGAAGGTATTAATGGAACTCTCGGTATAAAAACCGTTTCCCCTATACCAATGCCAGTAAAGATAATTGCTTCGACAAAATTCTTATGAAGAACTTTAACTTGCAATCTTGAACCATTGCACAGTTTTGGCGGCTTCAAGTTGCGAATCAACATTACAGGTGAACCAATCCTTAAAGTTAATTTATGTTGAGGCAGGCCAGCCGGATTTAATGAATTAAGAAACTCGACGGGGTAATGAACTGCATCTTCGATTTCAATCACAGAATCAATAGAGTTATATGTCATTTCTTCACTTTGAAATGATTTTAATAAAAACTCGTTTATTTCCAATGCTTTGTCATTTCTCGCAGTCAAAATAGCACGTTCTGAAAACCATTCGATTGATTTTTTTAGAGATATTTGTAATATCCGGATATCTTTTTCGAGTTAGCTGTTCAATACTTTTCACAACATGACACAAAGTTGATGGTAAAGTTATTTTGCCATCATGGGTTGGAAATAATCCATTTCCTATTTGAAGAAGCATTTCTGCAAATTCACCAGCTATGCTATCACCTTTTAAGTGCACTCGCATATTCTTCGTTGATGCAATTTTCTGTATTTTGGGCCACAAAATTGAAGACTTTAAGCACGCATTTATTTCATCTTCTCTTGTTCCTCTGGGGATCACTGGAAGAGTTTGTCGAAAATCACCAGCTAAGAGAACAGTTATGCCACCCATTAAGTATTCACTATCTCGAATGTCTTTCAAAGATCGATCTACAGCTTCAAAAGCACCTTTATGGCCCATAGTACACTCATCCCAAACAATAAGCTTGCAATCTTTGAGCACAGCAGCAGTATTAGATTGCTTTGTGGTGTTTTTAAATGAATCAAATTAAATGGAATCTTAAGTGTAGAATGCGCTGTGCGACCACCAATTAGTAAAGTGGCTGCGATACCGGAAGAAGCAACGGCCAATGCAATTTTTTTACTTAGCCGTACCTTTGCCAATAATAAATTTAAAAGAAACGTTTTACCTGTTCCACCAGGTGCATCTAAAAAAATAGATTTCTCCCTTTTCTACTTCAACGCTATGTAGTATCTATTCGCATACTTGTTTTTGCCCAGCAGTAAGGAGTAGCTCATTATTAACAACAAAATTATCGAAGTTTTCATAGTTTGTTTCTCTATGATATTCAATATTTGGAACAATTTCCTCGGATCTAATTGGTAGTGGAAGTCCATAGTAAGTCAAGTTTTGACCACCAATAGACAGTACAATATCTTCAATGTAAATAAGACATTTATATAATACATTATTCACAATACTTTCATCAATATTTGTGTTTTGTGAAAAATGAAAGGCTCTTAAAATATCTTTTGAGAAACTCTCTTTATAAGTATTCCAAAGTTTAAGAGCATCTGAAATCTGACAAAATACTAACATTATTGCCAAAAGTTCTCTCAGTTATTTATGATTTTGACATATGACAGCTTCAGCTATGGTTGAATCCCAGTGCTTATCACCTTCTAGTAATCCTAGAGCTTTACGCGCCAATTGAAATGATGCGTTTGCTACACCATTAACGGTTTGTATACCCTTAACCCATAAAATGGGTAAATAAGGGTATAATGGTTTTGTGCAAAAGTATGTATATATATTCTTGATCAGCATCAACAGCCGAGACGATATAGCCATGTCCGTCTGTCTGTCCGTCTGTCTGTCTGTATGAACGCGTGGATCTGAGAGACTACAAGAGCTAGAGACTTCAGATTTTGTAATTAAGTTATCCTATACCATGAGCAGAACAAATTTGCTTCAAATTATCGATAACTATTCTGGTTTCCGATACACACATAGTATCGATAACAAAAAATATCGAATTTGGAAAATGTAAAAATCAGGGTTGAATAGGTAATAATAGAACTTTCCTGAAAATTTCGTCCAAATCGGTTGAGAAACACCGGAGATATCGAATTTAATCGATTGAAGCTAAGTCAGTATACCAAAGTATTACATAAATTTAATTTATGTATTGCAACTGGGTTTAGGGTATCTTCTAGTCGGGCTCTCCCGACTAGAGCCCTCTTAATTGTTAAATTTAAAAATGAAGTTGGGCCCCTTACAAAATGGAACAAAAGTCTTAAATAAAAACATTCTGTATTATTGGGATGAATAGTGTAAGCTCTTCCCAAAGCTGAATCTCTTTTAAATCCAGGAAAATTTGGCACATCATGCCCTCGTTTTCTTCTTTGAAATTCTTTATTGTTCCATGTAAAATTCGATGGAACTTCACAATATAGAAGCGTTCTTGCAAACTCATCACGTGTAGCTCAAAGAAGGCTAGCAAAGTGGTTTTGGGTGTAGTGCTTAATCTGTCAAGTAATTGTTGCGGATTATTGGGGTTAAAATATATTCGTTGACCATTTTCTAAATGAACAGCTAAGTGTGTTATAGCCGGAAAACGTTCATGTATGGGAAATGCAAGGATTTTCCATACCGCTTCTGAGCTACTTATATAACGGCCACTTTCGTACATATTAATTTCATTACATTGGTCTTCAAGAGTAAATGATGCTTGATCACTGCCCTTGTTAACATATTTACAAATGTATTTAATAGACTTTACAGAACTTCAATACTCAACATTTATGTGAGCTTCAAATGTTCTCAATAGTACACAGTTATAAGGCACAACCCAACGATTATCTATGCAGTACCGTTTATATTAATTGCATTACCACCATCTTCTATCGCTCTTCTACGATATAGAGGGTAACTATCTTTTCCAGTCACAGTTTCTTTAAATAATTGTCGAGGAAACCTTTTGGTACATTTTACATTTTTCATGCATGGCGATTTATTATTAAATGCACCGCAAGGACCATGAATCATATTTGACTTAACAATGTTAAATAACAAAGGATCGTCATCTGCGTTTGGTATTTCGGCACAGATAATTTTATCAACTTTATCTGGTCTTATTTTATTTTCTAACCAAAGTAGAATACGTGGTAAACCCCGCTTTTGCCATTCCACAGAGTACATGACACATTGCACGCTTCCAAACAAAGAACCTTTTGTCAATATCTATAATATCGTGACGATCATACGTTTTTTGACACGGTATTAAAACACTTTTTATGTCATACCATTGTGGATTGCATGTGAATGTTTTGAAAAGATCTGGTCGCCCATAATGGCGAACATATGTCTTAGCATTTTGAGTCTTTTCATGCATATATCGTGCAGAGCTTGTAAAAGAAGATGGTAAAATTACCATCTGACCAAGTTGAGCTGCGACAAAATCTTGTTGGCCTATTGCATCTTGTAGATGTATATAGCTATCTGCTCTGAGTTTCGCTTGAATGTAGCGAATATAATTTAACCTTTCTGTTTCAATTTTATCATACATATCAACAAAAAACTGACTAAAAAGGGAACGACAATCAATTAAATGATTTAACTCAGATTGACGAATCATTATTTTATAGCTGTAAAAGCTTAACGCAGATATCTTTTTTTTTTTTTGGTTCCTCCTTTATAATAATGGATTCCATTGTGGTATATCCACTGAATAGCCATCTTCGCCATAAGGAAATAACAAAGGGTACTGAAAGGCATCGTAAGATCGATGCACCTCACTTATACGATGTAATTTATTATTATGACCTTCAATAATAATATCGCGCTTTTCAAATTGCTGACCAACAATAACTAAAGCTATTTCGCTTGATAGAGGTGCATTGTAAAGCCCTTTGTGAGCACCAGCGGGTGTTCGATCAGCATGTATAATCAATTTATAATCTTTAGTACTTGTTGGTATATTATTAAGAGCCATTTTTAGATCTATTAAAAAACGATTATTATGATGAAACATACATTGAAGATCCTTTACTACGCTACAATCAACATTTGAAATATTTTTGCAACATAGTTGAGCTTCCTTTTCATCATCACCAACAAAATAAATTTGAAAAAACTTCATTTCTTCATTTGGCAAAGTGCGGACACTACCAATTAAGTGATACACTTGTCCTTGGACTTTAAAGGTTGACCAACTTTCATTACAATTTTTTTATCACGATTTTTTTTCAAATGAATGTTTTAGTACCTTTTTTCTGCCTTGTCGGCGAACCGACTAGGTCTTTTAACGGGATTTTTATTATTTTCGGTTTTGCATTCACTTGACGTATCAGAATCTTGAGTTAATATTTCCTCTAAAGGAGTATAAATATCAAAATGTCCATTCATTAATGGACCGGTAAAACGCAACAGGATGCATGTTATTTCCAAATGCCAGTAATAAATTTCCATTCTGAAACAGTTGGAAATTTACAGCAAAAATTTCTGCTGCAGCTTGAAGTATGACATAGCGCGATTATATTGTTTAGAAGAGCTATAAAAAGGCAGGCTCCATCACCAATTATAGCTGATTCGGCTAACTCTCTTATGTATGCGCGCGCTCTGCAAGTCAAACAAAGAGCGTAGTATCTCTACCTTCTTCGCACGCACTGAACCAATGCAAAACATATCTAAGAGGCTGCAGTTAAACGAATTGTACATTGCCTTAAGCTTTAATTTAGTGTGTGTGCGGAGGAGCTAGGGTTATTAAACTTTATGATTGGCATGCAAAGCGCGCACATAAAATAGAGAGCGAACGTAAATGAGCAACAACAAAGGCGCATGATCGGAGCGAGATTTCAAATTATCTGATTATCATAAGAGCAACACGCGCGCTTATGTGAACGCCCTTTGCTTGTTCAAAATTTTATATCAATAATATATCAATAATGTTAGTGTGTTACGTTTTGTCTAAGTTATATAAGCAGCAAGTAGGCGAATCCACCCCCATAACATATTCTGGTGTGGGAAATTTTTATGGACGCACCAAGTTTTGTTATATTGTTGTTGTTTTTTAAAATCAATGACACCAACAAAAAGTAGCAGTGCGGGCCCAACAAAAACAATGACAACAACAACAAACGCTAATTGGGTCGTAAATCAATTGTCAAAGGCACACAAATTTGAAAAAATGTGCACTGTGCGAAGTGATACATGTACATAAAATTATGAAAATTATTTTCAAGCGCATTGTTCTCTTAATTGTGTATGCACTTATTCATTAAGAAGCGGAAATCCGTTTCTTTTTTGCAAGTGCTGAACCTTTTTTTCTGACTTTGCTTGTGCGACGCGAAGGCGTCACTGCGAATTTGTTTTGTCCATTTTAACGCGGACGAACTCTTTTATATATATAGATAATAATAACATCGAAGGTTACTTTTTGAATCAGTGATTTTTTCAATATTCTGATTTTCGTATTATATAGACATATATACATTCCTTTAAAATACGTATATATATAAATTCACTTAAATTACATATTTTATGATAAGATATAATAAAATTTAATTGCTATTATATAAATATTTAAATAACGATCAACGTATTTTAATTTCTTTTGTTGTTTGTTAAACACAAGAATATTATGTCGATTTTCGACTTAATAATTGAAGCAACATTATATATAGTTGTCTTCTATTTTGCATATTATATAATAGTTATATAGACGCTGCTTTAGTGCATTTTAAAATCAAATAAAACTTAGCAGTCTGAATATTCTATTAAAATAATATAAGTTGGTATATTCAATTTTATTGAATTCTATACTTTGTATAGACGCTGTAACGTTGTACAGTGAAGTCAATTTTTGACTTATTTTGAAGTATTTATTTATTTATAATACTTACTCTAAATTAAGTTGTTAATTTGTTTTGTTGTTTTTTTTTTCAACAAAATTAATAAGTCGATTTTAGACTTAATAATTGAAGCAACATTATATATAGTTGTCTTCTATTTTGCATATTATATTATAGTTATATAGAAAAAAAAAACTTAGCAGTCTGAATATTCTATTAAAATAATATAAGTTGGTATATTCAATTTAATTGAATTGTATACTTACGTATAGACACTGTAACGTTGTAACAATCGTTTTACAGTGAAGTCAATTGATTCACAGCCAAATTAAAATATGTATATTGAAGCTTTAGATATTAGTGGTGTTTTGGTGCCGCATTCAGTTGTTGCCATAATTGGCGATGGAGCCTGTCTTTTTAGATCTATTTCCTACCTTTTATTTGGTAGGCAAGGCTTCCATGGCACCATACGCCAACATATTGTAGCCCATGTTGTGATTTATTGGTAAATTTTTGCTTGCTTCACCATAAACTTAAATGGAGAGTGTTATAGCTCTTCTGAACAATATGAGTTCGATATGTCAAATTAAAATACTTATGATACTGCATGTGAGCTTCAAGCAGCAGCAGAAATTTATGCTGTAAATTTTCAAGTTTTTCAGAATGGAAATTTATTACAAGCATTCGGAAATAATATGCATCCTGTAAAATGATTGTGTTTTACCAGTCCATTAATGAATGGACATTTTGATGTTTATATTCCTTTAGAAGAAGTATTAACTCAAGATTCTGATACGTCAAGTGAATGTATAACTGAAAATGTTAAAAATCCTGTTAAAAGACGTAGTCGATTCACCGGCAAAACAGAAAAAAGGTAAATAAAAACGTTCACGTGAAAAAAATATTGATATCAATAGGGGTAAGCGCAAAAAAGCATCAAAAAGATTTCAGGTTATTAATTCTGAAGCTCATAGAGTTGCAGTGGGAAGAGATTCGGCTAATAATCTTGAAGCTTATAGAGTTGCAGTGAGAAGACATCCGGCTAATAATCCTAATGCACATCAAGAAAGGCGTTTGCGTGCATGGCTATAAAACAAGTGAAAACGTTGCAGTCGGACGCAACCGACTGCGGCATACTCGATACCAGTATTAAAACCGCTTAAAAAGAGGCGTGATTGCAAAGGGGTACGGATGGAAAATGGTGTGTACGCTGCCTTAAAGATTCTCCGATTCAGATGGTGATGCCACCAACCATCTACCTTCCAAATTTGGTGACTCTAGCTCAAAGTTTGCAAAAAAAGGATAAAGGGGGGCTGGGGGCGGTATGGGTAGGTGTGGCATCTAAATTTTTACTTCAGATTTTTGCGAAATGTCAATTGCTATCTTCATACCAAATTTGGTGACTCTAGCTCGAAATTTGTAAAAAGTGGTGATAGGGGGCTGGGGGCAGCATGGCTGGGCGTGGCATCCAAAGTTTTGATGCAGATCTTTGTGGAATGTCAACTGCAATCTTCATACCAAATTTGGTGACTCTAGCTCGAAAATTGTAAAAAGTGTGGTCAGGGAGGCTGGGGGCGGTATGGGTGGTTGTGGCATCCAAAGTTTTGATGCATATTTGTGTGGAATGTCAATTGCTATCTTCATACCGAATTTGGTGACTCTAGCTCGAAAATTGTAAAAAGTGGGGTAAGGGGGGCTGCGGGCTGTATGGGTGGGTATGGCATCCAAATTTGTGATGCAGATCTTTGTGAAATGTCAATTGCTATCTTCCTGCCAAATATGGTGACTCTAGCTCGAAGTTTGTTAAAAGTCGGAAAAGGGGGGCTGGGGGCGGTATGGGTGGAATTGCATCCAAATTTTTGATGCAGATCCTTGTGGAATGTCAAATGCTACCTTCATACCAAATTTGGTGACTCTAGCTCAAAGTTTGTATAAGGTGGGGAAAGGGGGGCGGAACGGATGGGCTAGGCTCCAAAACTTTGATGCAGATTGTTGGGGGTCGTTGCCAGCTATCTTCCTACCAAATTTGGTGGTTCTAGCTCCACTACTCTGGAAGATACACGCATTCCCGTTTTTTACGAAGCGTTGGGGCATCTGGGGGTGGCTAGGGCGGTATTGGTGGGCGTGGCATCCAAACTTTTAGTGCAGTTTTTGGGGGGTCATCATCAGCTAAATTGGCACCAAATTTGGTGGCTCTAGCTCAAAAACTGTGGGAGATATAGGCTTATTTGACTTTAAAATGCGGGGGGTCTGGGGGCGGAATGGGGGGGCGTGGCTCCAAAATTTTTGATGCAGTTTTTTGGTTAATGCTAGTAGCTATCTTCTTACCAAATTTGGTAGTTCTAGCTGTAAGGGTGTGTGAAATATGCGGATTTATCGTTTTTGAGTTATCGAATTTATCGATTTGCCAGCCCCCCAGTTATCGTAGAACCCCAATCTTGACACTTTAATATACTATCCCATAGATAAAGAGAATTGGAAAGTTTCAAGTCCCTAGCTTGAAGGGTGTGGAAAAAACTTGCACACATACGGACGGACAGACGGACAGACGGACAGACACCATGACGGACATTGCACAAAACCAATATACTCTTTACCTTTGGTATCGAGTATAAAAAAAGTGGTCAAAGTGCTGAAGATGCATATGTTAGCAAGTGGGAGTTCTATCGTGACATGAAATACATGACAACATCTCATGTACCTAGAGAAACTGAGGACAATTTGGTAAGTAAGCAATATATTTTGGAAACTTAAATCCACTCGTCGCAGAACCCAATCTCTCACCCAAACTCTTCTTTTTGTTTCTTTTTTTTTAATAATTTGTTTTTTTCTTATTAAATATGCTGCGATGGCAGCTGCCATTCTTACTTTCCCACAAGACATTTTTATACTGACGCTCTTTAAAGAAGCTACTCTACTCTCTAATCTACTGCAAGCTGTACTCACATTGTGTGTAAACACGTCTGCAAGTTCTTGCTGCAAGTTCGTCGTAAAACTTCTACAAACTACTTCTGGAAGCAAACTTCCGCAAGTTTTGGTTTCAGTGTAAACACCTCAGCAAATACTTGCAGAAGTTCTTCCGCAAGTAACTTGCTAGTGGACACTCGGCTTAAGTTTATGCTGAAGCAAGCAAAAGTTTCCCAGTTGGATAAAACATGTTCAACAATATTTTGGCGTATGGTGCCATGGAAGCCTTGCCTACCAAATAAAAGGTAGAAAATATATCTAAAAAGGCAGGCTCCATCACCAATTAAGGCAACAACTGAATGCGGCACCAAAACACCACTAATATCTTAAGTTTCAATAGACATATTTTAATTTGGCTGTGAGTCAAATGACTTCATTGTAAAACGATTGTCGCAACGTTACAGTGTCTATACGTTAATATAGAATTCAATAAAATTGAATATACCAACTTATATGAATTTAATAGAATATTCAGACTGCTTAGTTTTATTTGATTTTTAAATGCACTAAAGCAGCATCTAGATAACTATTATATGATATGCAAAATAGAAGACAACTATATATAATGTTGCTTCAATTATTAAGTCTAAAATCGACTTATTAATTTTGTTTAAAAAAAAAAAAAACAACAAAACAAATTAACAACTTAATTTAAAGTAAGTATTATAAATAAATAAATACTTCAAAATAAGTCAAAAATTGACTTCACTGTACAACGTTACAGCGTATATACAAAGTACAGAATTCAATTAAATTGAATATACCACCTTATATTAATTTAATAGAATATTCAGACTGCTTAGTTTTATTTGATTTTTAAACGCACTAAAGCAGCGGCTATGTAACTATTATATAATATGCAAAATATAAGACCACAATATATAATGTTGCTTCAATTATTAAGTCGAAAATCGACAAAATAAATTAAAATACGTTGACCTTTATTTAAATATTTAAATAATAGCAATTAAATTTTATCATAACTTATCATAAAATACGTATTTTAAATGAACTTATATATATACGTAATTTAAACGAATGTATACCTATATAATACGAATATCAGAATATGGAAAAACTCACTGATTCAAAAAGTAACTTTCGATGTTATTATTATCCTTAATATAAATAATATTAAAAATCTCATTGAAACGAAAAGTAACTTTCTTTGTTCACATTAAATATGAACTAAAATGCATAACCAATTCCCTACCATTGTATGCAAAAACATAATATTGGAAAGAGCATTACAGTTATTCCTCTAAGCAACACACAACGCTTGCACTTAATAGCTAGGTTTGGTTGGTGCAAATTAGACGATGCCATTCCCTTAACTGCAGCCTCTTAGTTATGGCAAGCTTAGCTTAGTGAGTGCGGAGGAGATAGGGATATTAAGATTTATGTTTGACATGCAAAGCGCGCGCATAAACAAAAGAGTGAGCGTAAATAACCACAAAGACGCATGATTGCATTCAAATTATTTTATATCTAGCGGCAGTCATAAGAGCGACGCGCGCGCTGACTAAGCTTTAAGCCGCTCTTTGTGATGCAGACATGCATATACTCCCTCAGCTGTGCATGCTGCTTGCAGTGAGTATCATGAACAGTCATATTTCTTCTTCTTTGTTCTTCTCTCTGTTATCTTACTGTGGCTACAAAATATAAGTAAACTTTGTTTTGAAAGCAATCGATGCGTAAAATATTAAATTTTTTATACCCTGAACAATGAAATGGGTAAAAAAAGGGTATAATTGTTTTGAGCAGGCAGAAAGAAGCATCTCCGACCCCATATAAAATATATTTATTTTTGATCAGCATCAACAGCCTAGTCGATATAGCCATGACCGTCTGTCCTTCGGTCCGTCCGTCCGTCCGTATGTATGATCGCGTCAATCTCAAAGACTAAAAGAGCTAGAGACTTCAAATTTGAAACATAACTTCTCCTAAGCCATAGACCGATCAACTTCATTTCAAACTATCGATAACTATTCTTGCTTTGATATACATATGAAATCGATAACGAAAAAATCTCGAATAAAGAGAATATAAAAATAGAATTTGAAACTATGGATAACTTTATAACTTCTGTTAAAATTTGATCCAAATCGGTTAAGAAACACCGTAGATATTTTATACTTAAGTTCAGTCCAGAAAAACTGCACTACCGCAAGTCATTTTAGTCGGGATTTCTCGACTAAAACCTTCTTACTTGTTTTTATAATGCAACTATTTACTCGTTTAACATTTTGTATTAAGAACTTCAAAACATATCAATTGACTTATGTATGCTAGGAATAAATACAGTACAATAAATACATACCAGTATTAAAACCGCTCAAAAAGAGGCCTGATTGCAAAGGGATACGGATGGGGCAGGGGTGTACACTGCCTTAAAGATTCTCCGATGCAGATGGGGATGCCACCAGCTATCCTTCCAAATTTGGTGACTCTAGCTCAAAGTTTGTAAAAATTGGGGAAAGGGGGGCTGGGGGCGGTATGGGTAGGTGTGGCATTTAAATTTTTACTGCAGATCTTTGCGAAATGTCAATTGCTATCTTCATACCAAATTTGGTGACTCTAGCTCGGAATTTGTAAAAAGTGGTGATAGGGGGCTGGGGGCAGCATGGCTGGGCGTGGCATCCAAATTTTTGATGCAGATCTTTGTGGAATGTCAATTGCAATCTTCATACCAAATTTGGTGACTCTAGCTCGAAAATTGTAAAAAGTGGGGTCAGGGGGGCTGGGGGCGGTATGGGTGGTTGTGGCATCCAAAGTTTTGATGCATATTTGTGTGGAATGTCAAGTGCTATCTTCATACCAAATTTGGTGACTCTAGCTCGAAAATTGTAAAAAGTGGGGTAAGGGGGGCTGCGGGCTGTATGGGTGGGTATGGCATCCAAATTTGTGATGCAGATCTTTGTGAAATGTCAATTGCTATCTTCCTGCCAAATATGGTGACTCTAGCTCGAAGTTTGTTAAAAGTCGGAAAAGGGGGGCTGGGGGCAGTATGGGTGGGTATGGCATCCAAATTTTTTATGCAGATCTTTGTGAAATGTCAATTGCTATCTTCATACCAAATTTGGTGGCTCTAGCTAAAAATTTGTAAGAGGTGAGAAAGGGGGTCGAAATGGGTGGGCGTGGCTCCAAAACTTTGATGAAGATTTTTGGGGGTCGTTGCCAGCTATCTTCCTACAAAATTTGGTGGCTCTAGCCTCACAACTCTGGAAGATAAACGCATTTACGTTTTTGACGAAGCGTTGGGGGGGATGGGGGCGGCTAGGGCAGTATTGGTGGGCGTGGCATCCAAACTTTTGAAGCAGTTTTTGGAAGGTTATCATCACCTATCTTGGCACCAAATTAGGTGGCTCTAGCTAAAAAACTGTGGGAGATAAGCTTTTACTGATTTCAAAATGCGGGGAGGCTGGGGCGGAATGGGTGGGCGTGGCTCCAAAACTTTGATGCATACCAAATTTGGAGGCTCTAGCTCCACAACTCTGGAAGATACACGCTTTCCCGTTTTTGACAAAGCGTTGGGGTGGATGGGGGCGGCTAGGGAAGTATTGGTAGGCGTGGCATCCAAACTTTTGATGTAGTTTTTGGGGGGTTATCATCACCTTACTTGGCGCCAAATTTGGTGGCTCTAGTTAAAAAACTGAAGGAGATATATTCTTTTTTGACTCTAAAATGCGGGGGGGCTGGGAGCGGAATTGGTGGGCGTGCCTCCAAAATTCTTGATGCAGTTGTTTGGGGGTTGATAGTAGCTATCTTCTTACCAAATTTTTTAGTTTTAGCTGTAAGGATTATTATTATTATTATTATTACTAGGGCCTTGTTGCACTGCGACCAGATGTTAGATCTTTTGTGCCGGCCAGTAGGATTTAGGGTAGAGCCTCTATACCGAGGCTTCTAATGAAAGAGAGCACTTTGGTAGGGTCTATATCCTCCTAGTTGTAGAAGTCGACGTTTGCTTAGCGAGGGGCATTCACATAGAACATGTTCTGATGTTTCAGGCTCCAGCTCACAGAATATGCATGTGTCGAGTTCCGAAAGTTTTAATTTCTTAAGGTGATACCTTAGGTTGCAATGACCCGTTAAGTAGCCTGATGATGCGTTTTGATCGCGTCATCTGGGGGACGAGAAATTGTTTGGCTTGTCTCAGCGCTGCACTGTCGGTCCAGTGGCGACTTATCTCCTTTTCCTCCCATTTTCTGACCAGTTCTCTTTTGTGTCCTTTCGAGAGTCCACAGAATGGTTCAGGGCCGATTAGTGGTGTCATCGCCCCGCGTTTTGCTAGGGAGTCTGCTACCTCGTTTCCTATATGGCCTTCATGCCCTGGCACCCAGCCCACCGTTAAGATGTTTTTGGAGGCAAGGGCGTTCAGTTGTTGGAAACAGTTCTCTACAAGTCCGGAGGAGATCGTGAAGGATCTCAGCACTATGAACGCTATGAGCGCCGCCTGACTGTCAGAGAAGATGTAAGTCCGTGCACCTTGCATTTTCCTGCGAAGGCATTCACGAGCACAGATTACTATGGCGTATATCTCTGCTTGGAAAATGGTTGGAGACATTCTCATGGCTATGGACTTGTTGAACTTTGGTCCAAAAATACCAGCCCCGGTGTCGCCGTTTTCCAGTTTCGACCCGTCGGTGTACCACGTTTGTGATCCACTGGGCAGAGATATATATTTTGTTTTCCAATCATGTCTGGTGTGCAAGACTACAGAGAAGTTTCTGTGGAAAACAAGTTTTGGTTTCTGTTTGTCAGTTACGCGCAGAATGGGCTCATTTATTAGGGGTTCAAGAACCCGAAGATGCCCGGTAGGATCTCCGCTTTTTTATGTTGGTGATATTTTGAAGGCGAAGTGCCCCCAGGCAGGCCTCCCTTTTCAGGGTGATGGGTAAAGGGGGTATGCCAGTTATGACTCCAAGTGCTGCAGTGGGGCATGTTCAGATGGCTCCAGTGATGCCTATGCAGACCAGTCGTTGTAGTTTGGTAAGTGCAGCCGCAGCTGTATACTGGGTAGATTTCGTCCACCAAGCAAGAGATGCATAGGTTAGGATCGGTTTAACCACAGTGTTAAAAGACCAGTAGATCATTTTGGGACTTAGGCCCCATGTTCAACCGAAAAGCCTGTTACAAGCGAAGTATGCTCGAGTGGCTTTATTAATGGTCTTTTTAAGGTGTACATTCCAGTTGAGCTTGGAGTCGAGTGTAACTCCTAAGTAGTTGGCTTCAACCGAAAAGTCAATGGTGGATTCATTTAAGGATGGGCTTGTTAGAGACAGAGACCTTTTCCTGGTGAAAGGAACTAAAACAGTTTTAGACGGGTTTATGGACAGACCTTTGTCCTGACACCCTAAGTTGTTGAGCTTATAGAGTAGCTCATCGATGACCAGAGTCCACAAGAGAGGAGAGAGTACTCCCCCTTGAGGGCACCCTCTTGTGGCTGTGATTGAGGTCATGGTTCCCCCAAGGTCTACAGTTATGATTCTGGATTTAAGCATTTCCAGAATCCACCTAATAATGGGTGTGGGGAAATTTTTATGTACTTATGTAAGGGAAGATGCCTGAGATACACCTCCCTGATATGCGGGTCAAATATCTTCTCCATAGTTTTAAGGAAGAAGGAGCTAAGACTAATCGGTCTATAGGACTTAGGCAATTGGGAATCTTTCTTCCCTACCTTAGGAATAAACACAACTTTCACCTGAGCCCATTTGCTTGGTATGTGTCCAAACACGAGGCTAGCTCGGAATAAACGGACCAGGGGGATTGCGATTTGGTGCAGTCCGCGCTGCAACAGACACGGATATATTCCATCTGGTCCAGGAGATTTGTATGGCCTGAAACTCTGTATAGCCCATTGTACGCTATTTTGATGAAACAGTATATAGGGCAAGTTTCCAACACGTTCTGAATGGTAGGGGGGTTCCCTTCCCTCAGCTCCATTGGAGTCTGCCACCATAGCCACTCGCAGGTGTGGGCACTCTCCAATCCCAGATAGGTAGGTTGGTGCCTCACTTTCTGAGATGGGCTGCTCCACACACCCAGGAAAGTGAGTAGCCAAGAGTAGGCTGCTCGTTTCTTTTGGGTCGTTTGTGTATGTTCCATCTGGCTTTTTCAACGTACAGATGCCGTTTGAGTGGTCCTTGGAGAGGGATTTTTGTAGCCTGACAGCTTCCGGGAGATTTGAAACCTGCCCGCAGTGTTGACGCCACGTGGCCCGTTTTGACCAGTTGGTGTTTTTAGGATTTCTAGAAACTAGGCTACATTGCAAGGCACACCCTATATCAAATCTAATGTGCTGGTGGTCTGACATAGTGACTTCATTCGCAACGCGCCAGTTTGAGACAACGGACAACATGTTAAGACTACAGAGAGTTAGGTCGAGGACTTCCTCTCTGATTGCATTAATAAATGTGGGCTCGCTACCTCGATTTAGTAATCCTATGTTGTTACTAGTAATATACTCAAGAAGGTACTCACCTCTTCTGTTGAGGGAGGGGTGCAGGATTTTCTTCGGGGCTGCTGGTACATGGGCATCTGCGGTGCCACTAGCCCCATTTCCGCTGGATGTCCGGATGCTGACGTCCGCAGGCAGCTCAGGGGTTGCGTGAGTGGCACCCTGTGGTGTTTCTGTAGCCATGTCCGGTAATATGGCCTTGGAGCAGGTGCGCTTCTCCGCTGCCAGAGCAGGAGCCACCGCCTGTTCCTTCGGCTGCATGCTGGCCTTAGGCTTAAGAGTAGCCCTGCCCCACGCAAAGTTAAGCTGGTACCCAAGCAGCTTCAGCCGGTTGGCCGAGACTGGGTCCAGCGCTATGGCGAGGATGGCCATGTTTTGCCTCATCTCTCGGTGGAAGACACGCCAGTCTCCCACGCGCAGGCCGCTGTTCTGGCCCACGACGAGCTTCAAAATCTCGTCCGTCTTCATATCAGCATTTGGAAGCGGAAAGTAGCCAATGAAGACGGCGGCTCGTGGAGCCTCCGCCTCCGGGACTAACTTAATGTGGGCGTCCTTCCACAGCCGGAGTTTGGGCACCTCTGTGCTCATCCACTCGACTGTCTCCGCATTTCCACACGTTATAGCCATCCACCCTGGTCGGAAGGTGCAGCCAGAGAACAGCGGCTTTACAGAGTCATATCTCAGAGCCATCACCCTCGACAAGATGGCGGACTCGATGCTGTTGAGCTGCTCCGTAGAGAGAAGATTTCTGGGGTAGTCGGCAGGGAGTATCGCCATCTTCGCCGAGCTGGCAACGTCCCTATAGGAGGCCATGACACCGACTTGGGGTGACTGGGAAGCTGCTGGAGCCCCCGTGGCAAGCAATACGCTTGCAGAAACACCCTTCGTCAGGGCACTAGGTACCGCGGTGTTGATCATGGCCCTCTTAGTCGACGCCTTATCTGTGGTCGTGTTGGCTGAACTACCTTGCTTGTGAGTAGCGCCACTCATGCTGGGCACTACCCTAGGAGGGTCCATAGGCTTCTGAGCGAGCCTTTTGGCCTCATCCATGGGTATGCCATTCACAAGGTGTCTGCGCAACCTTTTCCTTGCATTGCCGGATAGCGCGACCCGTTTTGGTCTTTCAACCTTGGCGGAGGCAAGAAGGGTTTCTTCCTCCTCCTTCGTGATGGTGTCGGTGCCGGAGCTTTGTCAACAGATGTCCATAGCTTCTTCGGGTTCCCGGATCGGTTCGATGTTGCTCGATGTGGGGCTGCTTGAGCACCCTGCTTCTTGTAGGGGGGGGGGGGGGGGGGGTATTTACTGTTGAATGTTCCATATATGGTCCCACGAGTAGTGAGGAAGAAAGTATCCCCCGGGGCAGAGCCTCATACCCCGGATCGGGCACTCATACGACTTTCATCACAGGGGCACGGTATGGTAACACCGGTGATTACGGGTTTTTTCGAGTTGTCCTCTCTAGATCCGCCATATTTCGCCTCTTCACCACGTATGGTCGGTCTTCAGTAGTCGGCATGTGACTGCCAACTCCCACTGGCTTAGTCAGCTTGGCGCGGCGGCAAGCACACACGCTTCACAAACAAAGCCTTAGCCCTCTTGCTGTAAGGATGTGCGAACTATGTGGATTTATCGGTTTTGAGTTATCGAATTTATCGATTTGCCAGCCCCCCAGTTATCGTAGAACCCCAATTTTGACACATAAATTTACTATCCCATAGATGAAGAGAATTGGAAAGTTTCAAGTCTTTAGCTTGAAGGGTGTGGAAAAAAGTTGCGTTCATACAGACGGACAGACACAATGACGGACATTGCACAAACTCAATATACTCTTGACCTTCAGTATCGAGTATAAACAACGTATACAAAAATTAAAATATAAACATTTTTTTTTTTGTCAAAGTACTTAAATATAACAGGCAAAAAGAAGCATCTCCAACCCCATACAAAGTATATATATTCTTGATCAGCATCAACAGCCGAGTCGATACAGCCATGTGCGTCTGTCCTTCTGTCCGTCCGTATGCATGCACTATAAGAGCTAGAGACGTCATATTTGGAACATAACTACTTTCAAACTATCGGTAACTATTATGGTTTCCGATACACATATGGAATCGATTAAGAACATATAAAAATATAAGTTGAAACTATGGATAACTTTATAGCTTCTGTGAAAATATGATCCAAATCGGTTAAGAAACACTGGAGATATTTTATATTAAAGTTAAAGTCAAGAAAAACTCACTTCTGCAAGTCATTTTAATACACGGGTTCAGGGTATCTTTTAGTCGGGATTTCTCGACTAAAACCTTCTTACTTGTTTTCAGATTCGCTCGCGCATCGCTCTTCATGTTCGGCGCTAGATGACAAATTATTTTTAAATCGTGCCTTCGTTGTTGGCTATTTCGGCTAACTCTCTTATGTATGCGCGCGCTCTGCAAGTCAAACAAAGAGCGTAGTATCGCTGCCTTCTTCACACGCACTGAATCAATGCAAAACATATCTAAGAGGGTGCAGTTAAGTGAATTGTATATTGCCTATAGATTCAATTTAGTGTGTGTGCGGAGGAGCTAGGGTTATTAAACTTTATGATTGACATGCAAAGCGCGCGCATAAAATAGAGAGTGAACGTAAATTAGCAACAACAAAGGAGCATGATCGGAGCGAGATTTCAAATTATCTGATTATCATAAGAGCAACACACGCGCTTATGTGAACGCCCTTTGCTTATTCGAAATTGTATATCAATAATATTTCAATAATGTTAGTGTGTTACGTTTTGTCTAAGTTATATAAGCAGCACGTAGGCGAATCCACCCCCATAACATATTCTGGTGTGTGAAATTTTTCTGGACGCACCAAGTTTTGTTATGCTGTTGTTGTTTTTTAAAATCAATGACACCAACAAGAAACGCTACTTGGGTGGTCAGTGGTCAAAGGCACACAAATCTGAAAAAAAAATTGCACTGTGCGAAGTGAAACATGTACATTAAATTGAAAATTATTTTCAAGCGCATTGTTCACTTAATTGTGTATGCACTTATTCATTAAGAAGCGGAAATCCGTTTCTTTTTTGCAAGTGTACGAACCTTTGTTTTTATGACTTTGCTTGTGCGACGCGAAGGCGTCGCTGCGCATTTGTTTTGTTTTTGTATTCTCGCTCGCGATCAAACTCTCAGCTTGTGCGACAATCAGGCGAAAGTAGTGGAATGGGTACTTGTTGTAATTGTAATTTGTTTTTTAAAATGGGTATAAAGTGCTCCAAATCGTATGGGAGGTACTTGAGAGAGTTGTCCAAATAAAAATTCTCTTTTTAGCGCTCACTTTCAACCTGCATTAAATATTGTGTGAAAATTTCAGCCCTCTAGCTCTTTTTGTTTAGGCTTTGGCGATACGGACTATCAAACTCTTTAATATATATAAGTAGATAAAAAAAACTGCATTGAAACTTTTTTTACATGACATTTATATATATGTTTTTTTCGATAGCAAAGACAAATATAGTTGCTGTACGAAGACATTATTGGTACACTGCATGTATTTTTGATCTGTATCAACATTGATAACTTTTCCGCTTCCCGATATACACATGTTTAGGGTGTCGTAGTCGTGCTTTTGGGCATGAGACTATCTACATAATGCATTGTTAAAGCCTTTTTGGCAATCATTCTTAATCGCACTTCAAGATGGATCGCAAATCAAATTGTTTTCGTATAAGTATGTTTGCACTCTGAAGCGGCACATATACGAGAAGGTTAAAGGGGGTCCCGCTGGGGGTTGCTCTGGAATGAGTCTTGTGAGGCATTCTTTGAATGTGGTCCAGTTCGTACGTCTAACGTTTCTGCACCACAAAGGCTTTGGGATATCGAGAGAGAAAATTATATCTATATACCTATGATCAGAGAAGGACTGCTCATCTAGCACTCTCCATCTTATGAGTCTCTGGTGAAGGGAGGCTGTGGCTAGCGTTTAGTCTAGGAAATCTTCCCTATTCTTTGTAATAAAGGTTGGGTCGTTTCCTATATTACAAATATTCAAACTAATCCTGAGGATATAATTAAAGAGTAACTCACCCCGTTCATTTATATCCGAGCTGCCCCACTGATGGTGGTGAGCGTTGGCGTCGCAGCCTATGATAAGCTCGGTGTTTGTCGCTTCGCAGTCGGCAATTAGCGCACTTAGCAGTTGATGAGGGGGTGGCCCTTGATGGTCGTGGGCCATATAGCCATGAGCTGAGCCTGATGTGTCCTGACTCCAGCTCGAGGCGCGCAGGAGTGTTGACGCCATTGCTAAAATAAGGGAGCAGAAAAATGTCTAGATGTTTCCTGGCAAGTATGCAGGTACGAACTAAACCTTCGTTGCGGGCTACAAGCAGCTTGTAGTCCTTAGTGCCCAGTCCAGAAACCTTGCCACAGCAGACCCAAGGTTCCTGAATGAGGACAACGTCTACTGCGCATTGGCTTGTGCGGAGCATTAGAGCGGCTGCAGCCGCCTTACAGTGGTGGAGGCTTATCTGAAGAAGTCTTAGAGACATCTTCAAGTTTCGACTCCACCATTGTCAGATCAGCCTCTTCGTCCGTTTCTACGTCGAGGTTAATCATGTTGGCCATGTCTTCGGCGAGGTCAGAGTCTTCTGACTGGAGTGCGTCACCTGCCTTGGCTTCAGCCACTGCGTCACTTTCGATGACAGGGTCATTTGCATAATGGGCTGTAGTGCCACCTGCAGTGGCCTCCGCTGTTTGCTGCTCACTTAGAGCCAAAGGGTTGCTAGCCGCATCCAAACGGTAGACCAGTATTACTATCGGCTAAAAGCCGTAGTGGACCGATCCGTTGGTTGCGGCTAGGGCCTCGGCTGACTCCTCGTTGATGACCAGGATCACCGGCCGATTGTTGCCTTCTGGTGCCTCAACCATAGCAATCGTCCAGTCATGCGTAACCAGGTCGGGGCTACTCAGTTGGAAGGTTTTTAGTATTCTTTCGGGATCCTCGGGCTTGGCGGAAACCCAGACTCTTGCTCGTGGTCAACTGGGCACGTCTTTTCAGTCTACTTAATATTACCCTGATACCATCCGGTATCAGAGCAACGGTTTGGCGGTCCGTCAGACAGCAGCATCAGGTCAACTACCTTCTCCTGCAGCTCATTTTCAATGGCCCCCAACTATTCCGCGGGATATGGCCCTCTTTGTGGCCCCTTTTGAGGGCCCCAATGAGAAACTTTTTTTTTTGGTGAAGGACCAAGTGAGCGGCTGTGGCAGCGGGGGTGGCCTGATCCGTTTGGCTTGCGGGGCCGGCTCCTCAACGGAGCGTTGACGCTTCTGCTTGTCTTTAGCAGATGCGGCAGGAATTGTTTGCTTGAAATCCGGAACGATTTTTTTTAGCCCACTCGACCAGGTTGACACCGTCCGGGGATGAGGGCTGGGCGGTCAGGCTTTCTTGCAGAATCTCTACCGCACGCCGCCGGTCCTGAATGGTTTGTTTATTTGCCGCTGTGGTAGCGGGCCCCATGGCAGTTGCCTGCGTCAATGACCGGCAAGCTGGTGTTGCAGACTTATGCTGCAACCTCCGAGCTCCTGGAGCCGCTCCAGGTCAACGTCCGGGGTGTGAGGACGAATGGCTTGTTCGTCCTGCACCTTTGCCGCTAGCGGCGTTGCGAGCACCTGCTGGCATACCAGGCGTCGGGGATAAGGTGCTAGCACCTGAAGAGGGATTGTCGTTTCCCCCGGGTTTTTAAGTGTCCCGGACACTGGGTTTTTGTTTTTATACATTGCGCTCATTTTGGTCCCACGAGAAAACGGGAATGGAAAGTCACCCGCGACATAGCCCTTGTGCCGCGGGAATCCTAATTAAACTGTAGGTCGGCAGGTATCCAGAGTTCGGCCACGAGTCCCTCGGCACAAAGCTGTTCCACCTTGGACGGGGACTACCATTCGTCAGCACCCTTGGCAGGGACATGACCGTACCAAGGGCCTGCTTCCAGCCGCCCTCGCGTGGAGAGTATAGTCGCCCTTCCAGTTGTGAGCCACAAGGACGGCACGGTACGTTTCCCTGCGGCACGCGTTTTCCCCTTGTTGCTCCAATTGGCTGACGGCCTGGTCATACTTTCCAACAATTTTGCAATCCCAACTACCATACAGTTATGCAGCGATGCGCACAAATGTTGAAAGTGTATTCAGTTGTTCACTTGTCCAAGGCATTTGCCGAAAACTCGGAAGGCCCAGCAAGAAAGAAACAAACGCACATGCATACACATACTAACACACTTTTACCGTCCTTGCTCTCCGCAGGCCAGCCGCCTATCCTTTAATACACAGGCCGCTGAACGCAAAGCAGAACTGAAACAAACCAAGCAACGTGCTGGCTTGTCGCAGATGAGACGCACAAGCTGTACAAAGTAAAAATACCCTATGTGCCAATATTCAATTAGTATATGAATAGAAAATACTTTTACTTTTGTGCTAGTCAATTAAATTATAGGCAACTTGGTGTTTTTAGTTACTTACTTGAAACACCCCAGCCTATGTATACATAAAGTTTTTCAAGTTTCAACAAAGTAAAGATGGGAAGAGCAGGGTATTTAGTCGATATTTGGTATCGATAATCCGTACTCTACAGTATATTTGGTGAATTTTTGTTTAAAAAAGTATGAACACATATGATTGATGGCCGCCGCAAACCAAAAAAAAAAAAATCATATTATACAAAAATGTCTGCCGCCACGCAATAAGACCACTAGACTCTACATATATTTTTTCAACAGAGTTTTCATCCACTTCTCCCTATACATATTCTGTTTCATTACCCTGCAGTAAAATATTTAGCAAAGTACAGCATACTAAACTCCAATTGCAAACGAAACGCAGGCTTTTGCAGCATTATTTAAACAACGGGCTCTTTTCACCTTCAATATCCTCTGTTTCCCTTCTAACTTGCTTTGTTTAAGCATCCCATTGCATGACTGTGATTCTTTTAACTGGCATTTTTTATAAGTCCAGGAAATATAAGCGCAATAAACAGTATAATTGACAAAAATTTAAGTAAAAACAAGTGGAAACGTTGCAGTCGGACGCAACCGACTGCGGTAATCGATACCAGTGTTAAAACCGGTAAAAAGAGGCCTGATTGCAAAGGGGTTTGGATAAGGCAGGAGTGTACGCTGCCTTAAAAATTTTCCGACGCTGATGGTGATGCCACCAGCTGTCTTCATTCAAAATTTGGTGAGTCTAGCTCAAAGTTTCTAAATGGTATGGAAAGGGTGGCTGGATTTTGTGGGTGTGGCATCAAAATTTTCGCTGCAGGTCTTTATGGAATGTCAATTGCTATCTTCATACAAATATTTGGTGACTCTGGCTTAAAGTTTGAAAAGAGTAGGGAAAGGGGGGCTTGGGGCGGTATGGGTGGGTGTGGCATCGAAATATTTGCTGCAGATATTTGTGGAATGTCAAATGACATCTTCATACCAAATTTTGTTAATCTAGCTCAAAGTTTGTAAAAGTGTGGAAAGGGGGGCTGAGGGCTTTATGGGTAGGTGTGGCATTCAAATTTTTGCTGCAGATCCATGTGGGATGTCAATTGCTATCTTCATACTTAATTTGGTGACTCTAGCTCAAAGTTTGTATGTGGTGGGGAAAGGTGCCGCTAGGGCAGAATTGAAGGGCATGGCATCAGAACTTTTGATGCAGTTTTTGGGGGGCTATCAGCACCAATCTTGGCACCAAATTTGGTGGCTCTAGTTCAAGAACTGTAGGAGATATATTCTTTTCTGATTTCAAAATGCGGGGGGCTGGGGGCGGAATGGGTGGGCGTGGCTCCAAAATTTTGATGCAGTTTCTTGGGGTTTTCTAATAGCTATTTTCTCACCAAATTTGGTAGTTATAGCTGTAAGTATGTGCGAAATATGTGGACTTATCGATTTTGAGCTATCGAATTTATTGATTTGCCAGCCCCCCAGTTATCGTAGAACCCCCATCTTAACACTTTAATTTACTATCCTATAGATAAAGAGAATTGGAAAGTTTCAAGTCTCTAGCTTAGGGTGTGGAAAAAAGTTGCGAACATACAGACGGACAGACGTACAGACGGACGGACGGACACCATGACGGACATTGCACAAACCCAATATACTCTTTACCTTCGGTATCGAGTATAAAAAAAGAATAAAATAAAATTGTAATGTTTGCTTCGCGGTTGGCCAGGTAAATCAATGTTTACCAACTATCCATTTTTTTACTATTTTTCAACTTTGATGGACAATTAAAAAAAAATTATCAAATTTTCAAAATTATTTCTTCCTTATTTATTATTATTCCTTTATTTAATGCAAAAAGTTTGAGATGCCTGAATTTTCGCCAGTGGTTTTTAGAGGTAAAATAGTGAAAAAGTCATAGGTAAAAAATGTGTTGCATGCATTTCTGGGCCATATATGATACATAACCGTGAAAACCAATTCTTATCGTTATTGCTTCGTTCCTTATTGTTAAGATGCATGAATTTTGTTTTTCATTCAGTTATGCTTGCCTGAAACCTTTTGTTTTCGAAAGCAAAATTAGATTCACGACCACTGCATACGGAGTTTACTGAAGTCTCTGTAAAAACCAACATGCAGGATCTAATGGACCATACATAAAAACGGCTGTTGGAGAGTCTTGCTGAAAATGTGATTGAAGCTCTTCCTGAGAATCTGACATTGATCAGTTAATGGGGCTACGATGGATCATCTGGGCAAAGCGTATATAAGCGTAGAATATCTTCCGATGACGCTACAATATCGAACGGGAACATGTTTATGGCATCTGTTGTTCCTTTACGGCAAAAATCTGATGTTTCTTTACACTGGAAAACTGAACGGCCGTCATCTGTACATTATTGCCGACCAATAATTTATCAGTTTGCATGGGAATCGCTGGAACTCATACGGTACACAGTAAGGGATATTGAAGACCAAATGAGCAAGATTAAGCCAGCAAAGCTCGAAATCGGAGAAGGAAAATATATTGAATGTAATTACGAGTTCCACCTGACCTCACCATGGTTGACGGAAAAGTGGTAAACGAACTTACAAACACAAAGTCAACTTTGTCATGCCCAATTTGCAAAAAGACCTAAAAAAACTTCGACGATTTAAATGATTCTACAAATGAAGAGAATTATGAATTAGGGATCTCACCATTGCACGCAAGAATAAGATGTATGGCGTTTTTGTTTTTAGCGTATACGATTCCACAAGAGGAGGTACACTTTGATGAAAACACATCAAACAAGAATAAGGAAAAGTTCAGAAAGAAGCAAAGACAGGATGCGTTTTTTAAACAAGTTGAACTTGAAGTAGACTGCCCCAAGTACGGATACGGCACCTCAAACGATGGAAACACTTCAAGGAGATTTTTTGAAAATGATGAGGCTGTAAATCGAATCAGTGGAATCAACAATCAAATCGTTAAGAGATTGGGAACGGTCTTAAAAGTTTTGAACTGCAAGGAAAAAGTTGAATCTGCCAAATATGGAAAATGTACTTCAAAAACAGCATCACTTTTAGCAGACTTATATCCGCAGAAAAAGTTGACCCCGACAGTTCATAAAATATTGGCGCATGGCAAGCATATAATTGAGTATCAGTCTTTGCCAATTGGAGAGCTCTCTGAAGAACATTAAAATCGTAAAATTCATTTCAAATGCTTATTTTATAGTTTAGATGATTAGATGATTAGTTATATTTCAGATGCTTTTTAAATTGACCGATTATCTTGTTTGGTTCAAAAAATGTGCTTTTTGCAACGAAAAAAGTCAAATGACGCCACTGTGCGTCGTATCAAAATTTTTGATGACGACAAAATCACCTTCTTCGAAACTAACAGCAGGGCGATGGTATTTACCAATATACTTTGTGTTACACTCTTGGGACTTGACAATGTTCTCCAAGGCAAGCTTACGATTATTAACTCCGGACACTTCATCAACCGACCTATCATATAACCGCTCTGTCAACTCATCTATAACGGCACTATATGATGGGACTGCAGGAAAGCAGCTAAATCAGCGGAGGTGAAGCATGTACCTCGATCACTAACAATTCGGCGGGGTCGACTATAATTGAAGAAATACTGCGTCTCTAGAGTGTGACATGCTCCCCGGGAACTAGCAGTAGCGGCAGGGTACAATTTTACAAGTTTGGTAAAGGCATCAATAACGACTAACAGATATTTTTTCCTGAACTGTATGGAAGGAAGAGGTCCTAAGTGGTCAATATGAAGAGTATCAAACGGCAGGGGGGTTTTCGGAATGCTATGCAGAATAGCATCATTATTATGAGCGGAAGGGGAAAAGTAAATGCATTTTAGGCGGTTTCTAATAAAATTATGCAATAATGCTTCTAAATTTGTATGCAACATTTCTCAGTGGACAGATGGCCTAACTTCTCATGTTCTTTTCAAATGAAACTATTAATCATTACGGCAGGGACATAAAGCTGAAGTACATCAGCTGGTGTAGGAGCAAGTAATATACAGTGAACGGCCACTAAATAATATTTTAACACATAAAAACTCTATTTCCGGAAGATCATGAGAATGAATCTGTTCAGAGGAAATACAAGAAAAAACTGCAATGAGAACACCGCCCCCCGTGCGGGAGTTGTGATCTAATCTGTACAAGCTATACTATTTAGAAAGAAAAATGGATCAATAAGAAATTTTAGCTCTTAACCAAGTTTCCGTGAGTGCAACTATTTTCGAACCAAAAGGTAAGCTGTTAACGTATTATTTTGCAAGTTTAGTGTTAGTGCCTCTAACATTTTGATAAGCCAAGCTAATCACATTTGTTAGTTTTTTTTGCCGACAATGTGGAGGCAACAGGATATCTTACAGACGGTGCACTATTGATTCTAATACCATTATTCTTTTTAATTCGCCTTTTGGTATTTTCCTTAACGACAAGCTGCTGCGGAAAAAACTTTTCAGAGCAAACTGTCGAGAAAAGTTCAGGTGGAACTCCCAACTTGAAAGATCATATACTGTTTAAATTTAAACTTTTCAACAACAATACGTGACTTTTAACAAATGATATAAAAACGACCGTCGAAGTATTAGATGCCAGCCTAGACACAAATATAAATTTATTTAGAGGCACAAAAACAAAAGGCTTGGGTACCCCAATTGTATCGCCAGTAGAATCAATAGGCACACTAGCTGTTGAACCGGAGGACTCACGAATAGGATCAGAAGTTATGTTATTAGTGGCAAAGTTATTGTTAGGATTTCTTGGCCGGGAGTTAAATAAAATAGTACCCGTGGGGGGATTATTGCTAGGCATCAGAAGTTGTTTAGTGGGCAGGACAGGTATGACAGTTAGCGGATGAAGTCCCGAAGTCTTTTGACGCTTCCGAGATTCGGTTATCACTCTTAAACTAATTAATGCTATGCTAACTCCTAGCTTAATGGCAATATAGTTATTCTGCTACAACAGACAGAAAAAAATTTATACTTTGCAATCTTGTAAAAACGAGGTTTTCAGCGTGTTTAAAGAGGAAAGCAAATTTGTTACCGTGTAAGACCGAGTTCGTGCTAAAAGAGTCCGTGTTAAGCGAGGGCCAAGTGTAATTCTTTCAAAACCCGTAGCTTTCGTAAAACTAACTTTACTTAATTGAATCATCCTTCAACATACTAATTGGTCTCACCTTAATTCTTGTAGTTATGTGGAAACTGCCATTGCCATATTTTATAAGACCTTGAATTCACTTTTGGATATCTGTGTTCTTCTCACCTGTTCTTCAAGTGATAATAAGCCACCTTTGTTTACGAGGAAACTATCGAAATTTAAAAACGCGAAGACAAAATCTTATAAAAAATTTAAAAAATCGGGAACTACTTTAGATTGATCTTCATATTTAATAGTTGTAAGGTATTTATATGTATTACTATCGATCCCGATACATCGTAAGCCAATATTTAAGGTATCGATTTTGGAATTAGGTATTATCACCAAAGAGTGGTTCGGCCACACTGATCTTGCGTCAGCCTCTTTTCCGGTGAACCTTATGCCAAGCGCCTGCATTTATAAGAACCAAAAGACAATCGTTAGAGACCGAGGGTCATCATCACCCATCTTGGCACCAAATTTGGTGGCTCTAGCTCAAAAACTGTGGGAGATATAGGCTTTTATGATTTCAAAATGCGGGGAGGCTTGGGGCGGAATGGGTGGGTGGAACTATAAAACTTTGATTCAGTTCTTTGGGGGTCCTTACCAGCTATTTATTATTATTATTATTATGAAAAAGGAGGTTAGTGCACTGCGACCACCTGGGTCAATTGTGCCCTCGTCCTAGTGTATGAGCTACAGCTCCCCGTACAGTGCAATCGATCGCAGAAACGCGATGATGTCGCCTGGACGGAGAGCCCTCATCTCCTCAGTGTTTAGTGTGACCCGCCCGAGCTGAGATAATCTCAGCCGACCTATGGCAGGGCACTCCTCTAGTAGGTGCTCTGGAGTTTCGTCCCCCTCCAGACAGAGCCTGCATGTAGCCTCGTTCCTTATGCGTATCCTATGTTAATGCCTACGCAATCTGCAGTGTCCTGTCAAGAAGCCTGTGACAATCCGAAGAGAGACCTTGCTCAGCTTCAGACAGTCCTCAGTCCTCGTCTTGTTGTAGTTGCCTAAAAGCCTTTTACTTTGTCTCGCCCCCTGCGAACACAACCAGAAGTTCGTACTATCGGACCAAAGGTCAGAGCGGCTGCTCTGCTCGATGACCCCAGGGCCCAACCCACAGCAGGGTTCCGGCCCGCAGAAAGGAGTGCTTGCCCCCTTCCTGGCCATTTGGTCCGCTACCTCATTACCCGGTATTCCCGCGTGCCCAGGGACCCAATAGATGGTGACTCTATTATTAGTCCCCAACCTGTTTAATGTTTCTATACATTGCCAAACAGGCCTGGAAGCTATTTTATAAGCACCAAGTGCTTTTATAGCTGCCTGACTGTCTGAAAAGATGGCTATGTCTCTGCGATCGTACCCTCTGTCGATGTTGAAAGCGGCACATCTCTCTATCGCGTGTATTTCCGCTTGGAAGATACTGGCGAACTTGCCAAGGGGTTCATGGTAATTGAGTCGAGGTCCGCAGACTCCGGCCCCGGCCCCCTCCTCTGTAAGCGAACCGTCCACCTAATAGCATGTGTTTTCACATTATAGGTAGTTGACAGGTTGGTCCATTCTGCCTTATTGCTAAGCTCTATGTTAAAGAGCTCACTGGAGCTAAATTGCGCCAACAGCGCATCCTGTGGGTATTCTAACAGCGAGCCTGTGGCTCCTGCAGCCGATCCGGTTGCTAATGCCCCCGTTATCCTCATATGACTTCTGCTTGCGTTGTGTTTTATGTATATGTGCAGCGGTGGAAGCCCTAGTAGAACGTCTAGAGCCGTGGAGGGGCAGGTGCGCATAACGCCCGAGATGCACGAGCATGCAAGCCTCTGAAGTTTACCCAGTTGCTTTCTCGCACCTTCCCGGTCCATGCGTCCAGCCCAGACCACTGCTCCGTAGCACACCATGGGCCTTACCATAGCAGTATACATCCACATCAGAATCTTAGGTGAAAGCCCCCAGTTTTTCCCCGCAAGAGTTCTGCAGCTCATCAGGGCTAAAGTGCCCTTCCGAACAGCGTGCTCCACCTGCTGCTTCCAGAGGAGTCTTTTATCTAGTATAACCCCCAGATATTTGACCTCCGTGGACACTGGTATACTTGTACCTCCAATGACTATGGGTCTCATAGACTTAAGCTTGTACCGATTTGTGAAGACTACAATCGTGGTCTTTGCTGGGTTGATGTTCAGCCCCACGTCCCTACACCAATCCAGGCTTAGTCGAAGGCCCAGGGTTACTCTATCACATAATGTGCTCTCAAAATTCCCTTTGCAGATAATGGCTATGTCATCGGCATATCCTAGACATCGAAAGCCATTATCCGTCAGCTTAGCTAAGAGGTCATCTACCACCAGACTCCAAAGGAGAGGTTATAGGACACCTCCTTGAGGACAGCCTCTGGTGGTTTGTGCTCTAATCGTCGAGTTGCTGACGGTTACTTCTGCTATGCGAGAGTCCAGGAGTTTGCTTAACCAGGACGTGAGTCCTGATTCAACTCCTCTACTCTCAAAAGCTCTGACCACCACGTCATGCGCCGTGTTGTCAAAAGCACCTTCTATGTCCATAAAGGCGCAGAGTGCGACCTCTTTTGCTTTCACAGACTTCTGGAGAGTGTTCACTAGGTCAAGCAGAGCTGACTCCGTTGACATCCCTGCCCTATACGCATGCTGATGTGCATGTAGTGGCTTGGCCACTAGGTGCACAGATCTAATGTGATTGTCTACTATTTTTTCGAGGGTTTTTAGCAGGAATGAGGTAAGGCTGATTGGCCTGAAGGATTTGGGAAGAAATTGGTCTTTCTTTCCTACCTTCGGGATGAAAATCAGCCTCGCCGTCCTCCACTCCCTAGGTATGTACCCCAGGGCAATGCTCCCACGGAAGATTCTGATTAGAAATACTAAGAGAGGGTCTATACCCTTCTGTAAGAGGATGGGCAGGATGCCATCCATCCCCGGGGCCTTATAGGGACTGAGTGATCCGATGGCCCACCTGATCCAATGCTCAGTTACAATTTCTGCAGCTAATCTCCACTCGGGTCTCCTCCCAGAGGTTTATACGTAGCTGCTATCACTATCTGAAATGGTCCTACAAAGCGGGAAATGAGTTTGTAAGAGAAGTTCAGCCTTCTCTACCTCATTGTCCGTGAAAGTCCCATCCTGTCTCTTAAGGCAAAGTTCCGAGAGCACTTTCCCTTTTGAGATGGCTTTGAACACCCTTTCAGCGGGCGTTTCCTGCTCTTGTGGAGCAAAATTTCCTGAAATGATCCCGTTTGCTATTACGTATCTCCTTGTTATACTCAGTAAGCTTCCTGGTATAACAATCCCATTTATCATTACTGTTTTTAGCTGAGTTAAACAGTTTCCTGACCTCCACTCGAAGTAGTCCTAGCTTCTTAGTCCACCATGGATTATCCCTGCTGGATACGTCCACGTCAATAGATAGCTGCTCAATCTCTTCCTGTGTGGAAGCTCTTTCACTGTAGTTTAGTCTGTTCAGATTTAACCCCAGACAGGACCGATATTGTCGCCAATCAGTCTGTCGAGGATTTCTGCTGTCCTTACTAAAACTTAGGTTACTACAAATGTCGAATAGGATAATCCTATGGTCCGACACTAATGGTTCAGTAGAGACTCTCCAGTTGCGAACCAACCTGGAGCCTCCGTCTTTGCCAAAGGTGATATCTAACACTTCGGCCCTGCTTTTGGTTACAAAGGTAGGTTCTGCCCCACGTTGAAAACAGTGAGATCCTTAACTAGTAGAAAATCAAGTAAACACTCACCTCTGCTGTTTGTATCTGTGCTGCCCCATGTTATGCTATGTGCGTTGGCATCGCACCCCAGCAGCAATGGCAGCTTCTTGCTGCTGCAGTAGTCCACTAGCGCCTGAACCTCTAATGGAGGAGCCTCCGCCTCATCTCCCGGGAAGAACGCCGACGCCACCACGATACTTCCGCGCTCTCCAGTGATCAGCACTGCTACTAAATCTTTGGTGAGAAAGTTAGAAAGACATAGAAAGTTAGTATTCTTCCGTACCAAGATACAAGCTCTTGGCGATGCCTCTTTTACATCCGCAATTACTCTTGCACTCTGACGACCCATGGCTCCTGGATGAGCACCAGACCCAGGTCCAACCTGGTGACCAACCTGCCGATGACAGCCGAAGCTGCCCTCGCATGATGCAGGTTAATCTGAGCAACGCTGGTGGCTTCCATCCGCTCTGCTTGCTGAGTAGCGGTTAAGCCCCGCATATCATTAAAAAGTTTACTTTTGTCCATATACTTGGTCCCACGAGTATGGGGGAAAGTAGTACCGGCGTGTCATAGCCCCTATTAACACGCCGGGGCCAGGTATACTCACCGAGGCGGCCAGGTATCGGTAAGGCTCCTTTCTATTACAAACGGTAACCCCTGACTGCAAACCAACCAATGGGCACGGACCACGTAACACCCTGGCTTAGGGGAGTGAAGCCAGCTATCTTCCTACCAAATTTGGTGGCTCTAGCTCCACAACTCTGGAAGATACACGCATTCTCGTTTTTGACGAGGCGTTGGGACAGCTGGAGGCGGCTAGGGCGGTATTTGTGGGCGTGGCATCCAAACTTTTGATGCCGTTTTTGGGGGGTCATCATCGCCTATCTTGGCAGCAAATTTGGTGGCTCTAGCTCAAAAACTGTGGGGGATATAAGCTTTTATGACTTTCTATTGCAATGGGCTGGGGGCGGAATGGGTGGGCGTGGCTCCAAAATTTTTGATGTAGATTTTTGGGGGTTGCTAGTAGCTATCTGCCCACCAAATTGGGTAGTTCTAACTGTAAGGATGTGCGAAATATGAAGGGTGTGGAAAAAAGTTGCGAACATACAGACGGACAGACGTACAGACGGACGGACGGACGGACACCATGACGGACATTGCACAAACCCAATATACTCTTTACCTTCGGTATCGAGTATAAAAAAGAATAAAATAAAATTGTAATGTTTGCTTCGCGGTTGGCCAGGTAAATCAATGTTTACCAACTATCCATTTTTTTACTATTTTTCAACTTTGATGGACAATTAAAAAAAAATTATCAAATTTTCAAAATTATTTCTTCCTTATTTATTATTATTCCTTTATTTAATACAAAAAGTTTGAGATGCCTGAATTTTCGCCAGTGGTTTTTAGAGGCAAAATAGTGAAAAAGTCATAGGTAAAAAATGTGTTGCATGCATTTCTGGGCCATATATGATACATAACCGTGAAAACCAATTCTTATCGTTATTGCTTCGTTCCTTATTGTTAAGATGCATGAATTTTGTTTTTCATTCAGTTATGCTTGCCTGAAACCTTTTGTTTTCGAAAGCAAAATTAGATTCACGACCACTGCATACGGAGTTTACTGAAGTCTCTGTAAAAACCAACATGCAGGATCTAATGGACCATACATAAAAACGGCTGTTGGAGAGTCTTGCTGAAAATGTGATTGAAGCTCTTCCTGAGAATCTGACATTGATCAGTTAATGGGGCTACGATGGATCATCTGGGCAAAGCGTATATAAGCGTAGAATATCTTCCGATGACGCTACAATATCGAACGGGAACATGTTTATGGCATCTGTTGTTCCTTTACGGCAAAAATCTGATGTTTCTTTACACTGGAAAACTGAACGGCCGTCATCTGTACATTATTGCCGACCAATAATTTATCAGTTTGCATGGGAATCGCTGGAACTCATACGGTACACAGTAAGGGATATTGAAGACCAAATGAGCAAGATTAAGCCAGCAAAGCTCGAAATCGGAGAAGGAAAATATATTGAATGTAATTACGAGTTCCACCTTACAAGCACAAAGTCAACTTTGTCATGCCCAATTTGCAAAAAGACCTAAAAGAACTTCGACGATTTAAATGAATCTACAAATGAAGAGAATTATGAATTAGAATAAGATGTATGGAGTTTTTGTTAAAATTAGCGTATACGCTTCCACAAGAGGAGGTACACTTTGATGAAAACACATCAAACAAGAATAAGGAAAAGTTCAGAAAGAAGCAAAGACAGGATGCGTTTTTTAAACAAGTTGAACTTGAAGTAGACTGCCCCAAGTACGGATACGGCACCTCAAACGATGGAAACACTTCAAGGAGATTTTTTGAAAATGATGAGGCTGTAAATCGAATCAGTGGAATCAACAATCAAATCGTTAAGAGATTGGGAACGGTCTTAAAAGTTTTGAACTGCAAGGAAAAAGTTGAATCTGCCAAATATGGAAAATGTACTTCAAAAACAGCATCACTTTTAGCAGACTTATATCCGCAGAAAAAGTTGACCCCGACAGTTCATAAAATATTGGCGCATGGCAAGCATATAATTGAGTATCAGTCTTTGCCAATTGGAGAGCTCTCTGAAGAAGCACAAGAGTCCCTTAATAAGTTTTATAAAAAATACAGATTGCTAAACACTTTCAAAGCTTCAAGGGTGAGACAAAATGAGGACCTCTTCAACATGTTAGCAGCATCTTCAGATCCACTTATATCATCACTGAGGCATGTTAAGTCACGAAAAGAATTAGAAAATACTTATAGTTCAGAGATGATTACTCTTTTAGATATACCTTTATCTTTTACGGATTGTGATGAATATTTTACAAATAATTAATGAAATAATAAATAATATAAAAATAAAAAATGGGCAATGGTATTTACCAATATACTTTGTGTTACACTCTTGGGACTTGACAATGTTCTCCAAGGCAAGCTTACGATTATTAACTCCGGACACTTCATCAACCGACCTATCATATAACCGCTCTGTCAACTCATCTATAACGGCACCGCGCTGTTTGACACCAAAAAGGAGGATGGAGGGTGCGAATTCAATTTTCGTAAGTTGCTTCACCCAATCGGCATGATCCAATGGTTCAGACAATTTTCTAAGCATGGGACATAAGACACGGTTGACACGTTCCACTTGACCATTAGCCCGAGGGGAGGCAGTGGCATTCTGAACATGGACTATATGATGGGACTGCAGGAAATCAGCAAACTCAGCGGAGGTGAAGCATGTACCTCGATCACTAACAATTCGGCGGGGTCGACTATAATTGAAGAAATACTGCATCTCTAGAGTGTGACATGCTCCCCGGGAACTAGCAGTAGCGGCAGGGTACAATTTTACAAGTTTGGTAAAGGCATCAATAACGACTAACAGATATTTTTTCCTGCACTGTATGGACGGAAGAGGTCCTAAGTGGTCAATATGAAGAGTATCAAACGGCAGGGGGGTTTTCGGAATGCTATGCAGAGTAGCATCATTATTATGAGCGGAAGGGGAAAAGTAAATGCATTTTAGGCGGTTTCTAATAAAATTATGCAATAATGCTTCTTAATTTGTGTGCAACACTTCTCAGTGGACAGATGGCCTAATTTCTCATGCACTGTTCGTATAACACTGTTAATCATTTCAGCATGGACATAAAGCTAAAGTACGGCAGTCGGTGATCGGCGATATAAGACACCATCTTGCAATCCAAATCCAGCAACCTCTTGGTTCTCCAAGCACTCCGAAGTTTGACAAATTGTGGATCACGGCTTTGCGTCAGTTGTAATAGGAAATCCAGGTTCTAATCGTGCACATATGTAAAAGTTTCTAGTCTACTAAGTGCATCAACATGAGGCATACAAATACAATGGTATGGTTATAACTTTCTAAGTATAATGCCCAGCGGGCAATTTTCGCCGAAGATCCACCATTCTTAAGGGTTAACGCTAATGAATTGCAATATGTTATAATCTTAAACGGAATGAACTTCAGGTATGTTTCAAAGCGTTTTAAAGCATATACAATGGCCAGAGTTTCCAATTCATAGCAATGCAACTTGGATTCTGGGGTGGAAGCAGTTTTTGAAAAAAAGCACACTGGATGAAACTTATCATAATTTGTTTCTGCACGATCATCGCTCCAAAAACGGCTGAACTAGCATCACAATGTAATTCGGTTTCTGACTTCGGGTTGTAAGTAGACAGCACCGGTGACTCGATAGGTTTAGACTGCAGTGTTCGGAAGGATTTAAGACACTCATCAGATAAAACTTAAGTGACATCTTTTTTCAGCAGACACGACATCGGATAGGCGATATTGGCAAAGTTTGGTACGAAACGGCGAAAGTAAAAAAAGAGACCCAGACAGCGTTCCAATTCTTTCCTATCTGTAGGTTCCGGCAGATTTTAAATGGCCTGTGGGTGAGCTGGTTTCGGGATGATACCAGAAGAGATGACAATACACTAAATACTCTAGCTCTTTACACGCAAAACAACACTTTGACAAAACGACAATTTGAGGCGTAGCCCATTCACTCGCAATGTATAAAGTGCCTCTTCCAACACTTGCAGATGGGCGCGACGCGATTAAGATGTCGTCCATATAAATCACTAGTTGACCTTTATTGATCAAATCCTTCAGCACAAAGTATACAAATCTAGCGAAAACTGGGGGACCATTACATAGCTCAAACGGCATGCGTACGTACTCAAATTGCCCATCGGGTGTTACAAAAGCAGTGTATTGAATTGAACCAGGATTCATTTTGACATGGCGAAATCCACTTTCCAAATCAAGTACCGTAAAGAACGATGTACCTTCCAGATGTTCAAAACAATCCTCTAGCAGGGGAATTGGGAAGTAATAACGGACAGTAAATTTGTTCAGCGGGCGATAGTCAACACATTTCCTTAAGGTATTATCTTTTTTTCAAACAGGCACTATAGCGGAAGCGTAAAGGGAACTACTATGACGGATGATGCCGGCACATAGCAAATCATCACATATTTGGCGCACTTCGTTGCGCTCGTGATGGGATAATCGGCGGGGACGGCAGAAAATAGGAGTCTGACTTGTCAATTCGATTTTCATTTCGTAGCTGGTAGGTTGAATCAGTTCTGAAAGGACATCATTACAAGAGGCGGAAATAGCGGACTGTAACTTTACAGCTTGTTCTGGTGACAGAATAGACTCGATATTGAAATCACCTTCACTAACAGCAGATAATTCAATTACATTAATAGCAGCCAAGGCATCACCCAGCTTATATCTCTGCTGGGAAAATGGTTGCAGACTTTCCCAGGCTTACACATGTAGTTTTATATTTGTTTTACAAAAAAAGTTTTTTCCCATAATCATTGGTAGATTTGTGGCACTGTTAGGTAATACATCAAACGTATGCAAACCTGTTTGACTAAAAATACAGATGGCACTTTGGACTTTTCCTAAGGATATAAGTTGATTGTTCTCCAGCCCACGGCAATTCAACGGGGTAGGCTTCGGGCTACAGGTAAAAGGCACTTCAGATTGCCGAATAAAACTTCTAGGACTACCCGAATCAAGGAGGAAGAAAATATTGATTTATATAAAGGCCCATTATCTGTAGATGTTCTATTTTATCTGCTAAGGCGTCTCCGCAACAGGAATGGGTGACGGCGTCGACAGCGGCATCATTGTTGGCGATGGCGTTTTTAAGCTTCATTGGGCAGGATCTGTATATGTAGTCCGTTTTTCCACACTTGAAGCATGAATTTGCCGGTCTCAGGGGCTTCGGGCACTGGGAATTGTAATGTCCAAATGACGAACAGTTATAGCACCGCACATCTCTTGCAGCAGGGGTGGCGTTCGTGGACGGCAGGTAAACAGCGGGTTGTCGAGGCAGAGGGTGGCTTACGGCAGCCAATTGTCTCTTCGCATTTGCCTGGACTCGACGTCTCTTTTATCTTTCTAGCAGTGTCTTCAGATCGTCGATATTTCGGGCTGCATATAGCATGCCCACTGCTGGCGAGCTGTCTCGTAATCCATAGATCATGAGGTCAACCAACTCAGTCTCAGGGATAGTGGCACTCATCATCGCTATATCCTGCATCTCGATGGCGTATCGCAGGTACCACTCTCCTGGCTTGAGGCGTCGGTTCCGCAGGGCTGCGTACACTTCTTTCGTGCTCCTGGATCACCCGAACTCGAGGGTTAGTATCTCCTGGAGTTGCTCGTAGCTGCGCACGGTAAATGTGCGCATGAGGACTGCTGCCGTGCCTTCTAATAATCGACGACAGGCTACCAATTGCATACGGGCAAACAGGTGCAGTATCTCGCAGGCATCCTCCAAGTCGCTGATCCACTTCTTCACATCGTACGCGTTGTCTGCCAAAAACCGCGGGACCATAGACTCGATAACGTTGATGTCTGTTACACGCTGACTGGTTACATTAGGAGGGGCACCGAGCTGCTGCTGTAAACTCGCAATTTGCTGCTGTAATTCATTTGGTTTGCGCAAATTAGCCAACTGCTCTTCTTAATTTATTTTAAGGGCACTGGCAGTTGGGTTATTGCTAGAGCAGCAGACGGCAAGGCAGCAGCCGGTGCAGTTGACGGCGGCATTGACTCCGGATCGCCGGACAGTGAGGTGGCAGCAGAGACAGTTGACAGCAGGGTTGACACTGGCACAGCAGGCAGCAAGAGCAGTTGACGGCAGTGCTAGTGTTGGGAAGGCAGATAGCGAGGCAGCAGCGGAAGCAGTTGACGGCAGTGCTAGTGTTAAGGCAGCAGACAGCGGGGCATCAGCAAGAGCACTTGGCGCCAGGGTCAACGCTGGGACAGCATGCAGCTGTCACCTTATGTGCATTCAGCAGGTGTATCATCTCCTCTTTGTTAAGGCCCATGTTGGATTGGGTGTCGAAATAACTATTTGGCGTTGCGAGGATCCCACTTCTGAGCTATTAAACTCGTACATATTCAGTAATATAGAAATGATGGCTTTTATATCTAACGATTGTCTCTTGGTTCTTATAAATGCAGGCGCTTGGCATAAGGTTCACCGGAGAAGAGGCAGAGGCAAGATCAGTGTGGCCGAACCCCTCTTTTGTGATAATACCTAATCCCAAAATCGGTACCTTAAATATTGGCTTACGATATTTAGCATAACATAGACAATCGATAGTAATACATATAAATACCTTACAACTATTAAATATGAAGATCAATCTAAAGTAGTTCCCGATTTTTTAAATTTTTTATAAGATTTTGTCTTCGCGTTTTTAAATTTCGATAGTTTCCTCGTAAACAAAGGTGGCTTATTATCACTTGAAGAACAGGTGAGAAGAACACAGATATCCAAAAGTGAATTCAAGGTCTTATAAAATATGGCAATGGCAGTTTCCACATAACTACAAGAATTAAGGTGAGACCAATTAGTATGTTGAAGGATGATTCAATTAAGTAAAGTTAGTTTTACGAAAGCTACGGGTTTTGAAAGAATTACACTTGGCCCTCGCTTAACACGGACTCTTTTAGCACGAACTCGGTCTTACACGGTAACAAATTTGCTTTCCTCTTTAAACACGCTGAAAACCTCGTTTTTACAAGATTGCAAAGTATAAATTTTTTAAGCTAGGAGTTAGCATAGCATTAATTAGTTTAAGAGTAAATTTGAAGTCGCTCTTAAGCCATGCAAGCCTTAGACCGATCGGCAGTCTGCCGACGGCGAATTCACTTAAGTGCAGCCGATTGTGGCGCATGCACATTGCTTAGTCTAAGCTAGAATTAATGGTCGTATTACACTTGAAGCCACCACATATTAAACTCGCTGTCAATTCGAAGAAATAGCCGCGTCCCATTATTATTTGGTTTTGTTTATTATAACCTATAAACAAATAGATTTTTCACTGTTCTTTGTGCTTTTTCGAGCAGCTAGAGACTAATTTCAAAATGGCAAAGTGAAAACCGAATCTCGGAAGCGTCAAAAGACTTCGGGACTTCATCCGCTAACTGTCATACCTGTCCTGCCCACTAAACAACTTCTGATGCCTAGCAATAATCCCCCCACGGGTACTATTTTATTTAACTCCCGGCCAAGAAATCCTAACAATAACTTTGCCACTAATAACATAACTTCTGATCCTATTCGTGAGTCCTCCGGTTCAACAGCTAGTGTGCCTATTGATTCTACTGGCGATACAATTGGGGTACCCAAGCCTTTTGTTTTTGTGCCTCTAAATAAATTTATATTTGTGTCTAGGCTGGCATCTAATACTTCGACGGTCGTTTTTATAGCATTTGTTAAAAGTCACGTATTGTTGTTGAAAAGTTTAAATTTAAACAGTATATGATCTTTCAAGTTGGGAGTTCCACCTGAACTTTTCTCGACAGTTTGCTCTGAAAAGTTTTTTCCGCAGCAGCTTGTCGTTAAGGAAAATACCAAAAGGCGAATTAAAAAGAATAATGGTATTAGAATCAATAGTGTAAGATATCCTGTTGCCTCCACATTGGCGGCAAAAAAAACTAACAAATGTGATTAGCTTGGCTTATCAAAATGTTAGAGGCATTAACACTAAACTTGCAAAATAATACGTTAACAGCTTACCTTACTTGGTTAAAAGCTAAAATTTCTTATTGATCCTGTTTGTGTATATTTGTTTTGTAAGCATTCAGTACATAAACTGACTGCTAAAAAGGCGTCGCAACTAGCACTTGTAACTAGTTGGACTACGGAGGGGGAATTCCTTGGTGATGAGTAAAATACTTGGTTTGTTGGTACAAAGTAAAGAACTGAACTTTATTCATGAAAGTAACAATATTTATGGAATAAAATAGCTTAGTTTGCATAAGTGTAATATCAATATAAATTGGGTTATTGTAAACGCAGCAATTGCTTGCCACTGCAGAATTGCATATTGACTGACCGCTGTTTTGGTAACTAGGTATATGTGTCGGTTTCGCTGTGATCAGCAGTTCTTTGTAGCTAAGACAATAATACGTATGGTGTTGCATTTAATTGACCTCGTGAAATTATAATTTTATGTCATATATTGTGTGTGCTGTAATTTAAATGTATACTTATATAAAAACATAGGTCAGTATTTGACATAGTTAAATTGTAATTATTATTGTGTGTTATTTATGTGGGTTGTGACTTAAATGTATATACGCCTAAACATTCTCCCGGCCGCTTAACAGGTGTTCAACCATCATCTTGTCCTATTGTGAATCGTCTTGGTGATGCGGCTGGATCAGTTGTATTGATGACTTCATTCCTGGGAACCGTTGGTTGCACAGTCCATATGCGTTTTTTCGCACTGCATAGGCACATAGCAATATGATGGCGATAGCTAAGGCAGCATACGATGCTATATGATTATGTAGGACTGAACTTGATTGGTAAGGCAACTATAGATTGTTCAGTGTTGCCAATTTCTGCTGTAATTCGTCCAGATCCTTGTCTTCTTGAACCTTGTAGTCTGAGATGTTAATATTTGTCGCAGGTACATGGGTGATGTTTGGCTTGATTAATTCGCCAAAGTGTGCGTAACTTGGCCTCACTTGACTTATGATAGTGCCAACCGTGCTGATGCTAATCTCCAAGTTGCGTGCAGTACAACCAGATGATAATGAGAGTATTCCGGTGTCTTCTAGCTGTGGATGGTGTTCCGTTGCATACGGCTTGCAGTTCCATTACAGAATGTGTTGCAAAGATCCACCTGTTAGGTTGGTGTGTCTTTTCCCAAACCATCTTGGTGGTTCTGTGAGTTGTTTGACACACTGTTGGTGTCTTGTTGTTAAAGAGCTGAAACTCACAACGATTGTTTACATTGAACACAACTTGGTGGTCAAAACATATGTATTCTTCATTTGGTAGTGTGAGGCAGCGTCGTAGATCATCTTGAGTCAATCCCATGAATTGATCCCTGTGGTTGTTAACTGCTATTATAGGTGTTTTAAGCTCAAACAATCTCCAACTTGTTGAGTCCCACACCGGAATTGGCACGTTATTAAAAAGCTCTAATTTTGATGTTGATACTAGCGGTAATATTACTCTGAATATTACCTGAGTGTCGGTAGCTGTTCCTTCTGCTCGCATTATTCTGTATAGTTGAATTACGTTGGATGATGTCACAGGCAGCGTTTGATCTGGTGGCAAATGATCCCGTATTTGATCCAATTGATCCTTTAGTTGATTAGGAGAAATCAACGTTGGGCTGATTGTCAGAACGTCCACTATTACTGATTGCATGCGCTGAAGAGTGGCTGCCAGAAGTGTTAGTTGCGTTGTCAGTGCCAGGTAATTCTCGGTAAGAAGTGCGCATGTTTACCTTCCTCTGCCTTGCCTAAGGATAGCCACTTGTTGTTCAAGTAGTTTAAGCCGTTTGTCCGATGTAGATCTGGTCTTCTTGCCAACGTTGATAGTTGAATCAAGTACTGATGTTTGATTTTTCAGTAAGTGCAGTAGAAATGCTTCGTTGGTTTTTACGTCCTCTATGACTTTGGTCATTTTATTGGCGTAATCCCAGTCTAAAACTCCAAATAGACTGTTTGCAATGTTGCCAACTGCATCAAATGGTGATCGGCGCATTTGCGTGTGTTGCAAGAGTGCGTTTGCCATTTGTAATTCGTCGAATAGGTGTCGAAAATGCTGTGATATGGAAAAACATGTGTGCACATTATTTAGTTCTGGGCAAATGTATTTGAACTCCTTTATTCCCAAATCGAATGTCTTCATATCGCGCCAGTAAGGTTTGTATCGTTTCACGTAGTATAGCAGGTGTAATTTTTCTATACTAACAACGGTACGCGCTTGCAGCCGGCTTATGCTCGTCACTGTTGGGAGTGGGTTGGTTATTGCTAGATAGAGAGGGGCTTAGACAGAAATAAACAATTAATTCGTTTACCATTATATGGGATAGGAGGGGCCGAAGGAAGTTACAAAAATTAAGTCAACCAAATTAAAAAGGCTACCGAAAACGAACACTTATTTTTCATTGTTCTTGCTTCAACGAAGCAATCGCCCACCCTACCATTATCCTTAAAGGCCAGGACAAACCAAAAAAATAAGGACCCCTAGAAAAATAACTGTTCGCACGACTATCCTGCTTCCCTGTAGCGCAGCATGGTTTCCCTTAAAAATTTAAATTTAGTTAATATATAGAGTTGACAATTTATTAAAGAAATTCATAATTATTTTCTAAAATTATATAAAACATTATTTAAAAAAAATTATATATATATATATCATCAAAAGATATTACTAAAATTATTATTATATTTATTTATTTATTTATTTCTTGTTGTAATGTTACTTAAGGCCAAGCCGAAAAGTATGCAAGCGTAGCGTACATGTAAATTAACAATAACGAATATTAAACAAAAAAACAAAAAAAAAAATCAACTACAATTGTAACGCACATGCTAGATTGACGCTTTTGGTTTTCTTTTGCAGAAACAACAAAAAAAATTCTATCAATGTACCAAAGCTCTCGATATCATTATTGGCACAAGTCGCGGAAGGCGCTTATACCCATAACCACAAATGATTAAAATTGAAAGCTTTCACTCACTCGTTTTATGTGTCCCACGCTGAAAGATCTTTCATGTGTGTGAGCGGTGGTTGCTGAAACAAAAAGAATTATGGCAAAGGGGGTCGAGATCTAGAGGGCGCTTTTTGCTGTTTAAGCATAAGTCAAAGCTTAAAGCTTTTGCTTATGACAACTAACACAAGACTAAACCTAATATAATTTAGCTTATAACATTTTACTTAATTCTTTATTACATTTATAGATAATACTATTCTTTTATCGTCTTATGAATGCAGAGTGCTTATGGCATTTACTTGCGATGAGCTAATTCCGAACGCTCAGTTATGTACATTAATTTAAAATGTTTCTTTATTTATTAACTTAATTTTTTTTTTTTTTTTTTTTTTTAATCTCTTTTTGCAGATAATGTACATTCATCTTCAGGCCGCACAGCAAATTACACGAGCAATTTTTATTTTTTATTTTTTGTAATATAACTCTGATATTTTTTTTTTCTTTTTGTTTAGTTTTCATTGGTTTGGTGGTATTTGTTTCAATTGATGTTCAAAAGACGAATGGCTGTAATCGGGTGCACTGTAGGTGGCTATAGCCGCGGGTGGGTGTCTCGGGACGCTATTAGGTTAGGTTATGTTTAACATGTGAGATAGCCGTCAGCCGATTGGAGCAACAAGGGGATAAAGCGTACTGACATCACACTTCCATGCATACTGACAATTTGTGTGTACGTTGATGCCGTGCGCTCCGTCCTTGCGGCTCACAATTGGTAGTGCGACTATACTCTCCACGCGAAGGCGGCTGCAAGCAGATCCTTGGTACGGTCATGTCTCTGCCAAGGGTGACCAATTGTTGTCGGGCGAGAGAAGAAAACTCTATAAAATTACCCCAATCCAAGGTGGAACAGCATTGTGCCGAGGGATTCGTGGCCGAGGGGGTGCTCGGTCTCTACTTTGCGAACTCTGGATACCTGCCGACCTCCAGTTTAAATTAGGCGTCCCGCGATACACGGGCTATGTCGCGGGTGACCGTCCGTCCCGTCTACTCGTGGGATTCAAACATGAACTTGAACATAAACAAAAACAAAAACACAGTGACCGGGACACTCTCAAACCCGGGGGGACAAGCCAATCCCTCTGTCGGTGGAAACACCCCCACGTCTGGTAAGCCAGCAGACGTCCGCAAGCCCACCAGCGGCATAAGTGGAAAACGGGCAAGCCAGTTGTGACTTAAATGTATATACGCCTAAACATTCTCCCGGCCGCTTAACAGGTGTTCAACCATCATCTTGTCCTATTGTGAATCGTCTTGGTGATGCGGCTGGATCAGTTTTTTTTTTTTTTAATCTCTTTTTGCAGATAATGTACATTCATCTTCAGGCCGCACAGCAAATTACACGAGCAATTTTTATTTTTTATTTTTTGTAATATAACTCTGATATTTTTTTTTTTCTTTTTGTTTAGTTTTCATTGGTTTGGTGGTATTTGTTTCAATTGATGTTCAAAAGACGAATGGCTGTAATCGGGTGCACTGTAGGTGGCTATAGCCGCGGGTGGGTGTCTCGGGACGCTATTAGGTTAGGTTATGTTTAACATGTGAGATAGCCGTCAGCCGATTGGAGCAACAAGGGGATAAAGCGTACTGACATCACACGTCCATGCATACTGACAATTTGTGTGTACGTTGATGCCGTGCGCTCCGTCCTTGCGGCTCACAATTGGTAGTGCGACTATACTCTCCACGCGAAGGCGGCTGGAAGCAGATCCTTGGTACGGTCATGTCTCTGCCAAGGGTGCTGACCAATTGTAGTCGGGCGAGAGAAGAAAACTCTATAAAATTACCCCAATCCAAGGTGGAACAGCATTGTGCCGAGGGATTCGTGGCCGAGGGGGTGCTCGGTCTCTACTTTGCGAACTCTGGATACCTGCCGACCTCCAGTTTAAATTAGGCTTCCCGCGATACACGGGCTATGTCGCGGGTGACCGTCCGTCCCGTCTACTCGTGGGATTCAAACATGAACTTGAACATAAACAAAAACAAAAACACAGTGACCGGGACACTCTCAAACCCGGGGGGACAAGCCAATCCCTCTGTCGGTGGAAACACCCCCACGTCTGGTAAGCCAGCAGACGTCCTCAAGCCCACCAGCGGCATAAGTGGAAAACGGGCAAGCCAGCCGTCATCCCACTTCGGTGGTCTGCCCAGCACCGCTCCTAGTGCAAGTGGTGTGCAACCAAAGGCTGCCAACTCGGCACCCAGGACGGTAGCGCCAACGGGCAACACCACAAAGTCCGTTGCTCCTGAGGGAGTCAAAGCGTCCTTCCAGGACCGTAGGCGCGCAGCCGATATTCTCGGAAAAAGTCTGTCCGCTCAGCCCGCATCACCGGATGAGGTCCGACTAGTGGAGTGGGCCAGAAAAATCATCCCTAATTTCAAGCCAGCCCCCCCTGCGTCCTCTGCCAAGTCCAAGCAGAAACGCCAGCGGTCCGTTGAGGATTCGGTCCCGCAAGCAAAGCGGATTAGACCTCCTCCACCTCGTCCGCAGCCGTTGACGAAATCTTTCGCCGAAGCCACCAGGGAGAAGATTGTCATTGGGGTCCTTGACAGGGTCCACAATGAGGGTCATATCCCCAGGAATCGGTGGGGGATTATCGAAAATGAGCTGCAGGACAGGTTCGTCGACCTCATGACAGAATTCATGGGTCCCCCCCCCCCTCAATAGCTTGTGAGGATGAGCGATCTGCCGGGCTGTATAAGAAGGCGGTTGCAATGCTGGGAGAGATCTACCCTGGCGCGAAACTGGAGGCGGTGGACTGGAAGGATGTGCCCAGCAGACCTCGCGCCAGGGTATGGGTTTCTGCCAAGCCCGAGGACCCCGAAAAGGTCCTGAAAATCTTCCAGTTGAGCAATTCCACGCTTGACACAGCTGATTGGAGGGTCGCCAAAGTCGACGAGCCAGAAGGCAACTCGAGGCAGGTGATCCTCATAATCAACGAGAGATCGGCGGAGGCACTAGCGGGTTCGGATGGCGCGGCTTACTACGGCTTCAAAACCGTAGCTATCCGCGTCTATAAAACTGACACCAACAAGCTCTCGGCAGCAGACGAGGCGCTCCCTGATAAACCGGTTGACACTACAGACAATTGTGTCAACCGGCCTGTAGCAGTGGGTACCACAGACAATGGTGTCCCCCGTCAACACCTTTGTACGGAGTCGGCAGATGGGAAGGAGGCCGGCTACCACTCAGAGGGCTCTGAATTGGCCCATGACATGGCCAAGCTAGCGAGCTTCAGTGAAGAGTCCCTTGACTTGGATGACACGGACGAGGAAGCGAACAGGACAGTGGTGGAGCGTCGGCCTGAAGATGTCACTAAGACTTCTTCAGATTAACCTCCACCACTGCAAAGCGGCGGCGGCCGCTCTGCTGCTCCGCATAAGCCAATGTGGAGCAGACGTTGTCCTCATCCAGGAACCTTGGGTCTGTGGTGGCAAGGTGACTGGACTGGGGACCAAAGACTATAAGCTAATAGTAGCCCAAAATAAAGGTAAAATTCGCACCTGCATTCTAGCAAAAAAACACCTAAATATATTTTTGCTCCCTAACTACAGCGATGGAGACAACACAGCTGTCTGCCTGGAGTTGAAGGCTGGGAATGTGAGAGTTTGCTCAACATACTTGGCCCATGACCACCAAGGGCCATTCCCACATCCACTCCTGCAACCGACCTCATAATTGGGTGTGACGCCAATGCCCATCATCATCAGTGGGGAAGCACTGACACAAATGAACGGGGTGAGTTGCTTTTTAACTACATTCTGTCCACTAACCTCATGATTTGTAATACGGGCAACGACCCAACCTTCATTACAAAGAACAGGGAAGAAGTACTAGATATTACGCTAGTCTCAACCTCCCTCTGTAGCAAACTAACAAGATGGAGAGTGCTAGACGAGCACTCCTTCTCAGACCATAGATATATCGAAATAGTCTTTTCGTTCGACGTACCCAAGCCCAAATGGCACCAGAATGTTAGACGTACAAACTGGTCCACTTTCAAAAATCACTTAAACACTCTCATCCCTGAGTCCCCCCCACTGGGAAACCCCACTACTGCAACCACAGACCTACTTATAAAAAAGCTTACGGAGGCATGCGAGTCCGCCCTAAACGAGTCGTGCCCCCGTAGCAAACCCAGAGGTAAGACTAAGCCACCATGGTGGTCTCCCGAACTGGGTGAGCTGCGTAAGACATCACGCAAGCTTTTTAATAAAGCTAGGTCTCTCGGAGATGACCAGTCATGGAGTCTCTACAAAACCAGCCTCGCCTCCTATAAGAAGGCACTCAGACAAGCTAAACGCTCCTCATGGCAGACATTCTGCTCTAATATCGAAAGTACCACAGAGGCCGCAAGGCTCAGAAAAGTTCTTTCTCAAACCACCCCATCGGTAGGTTTTCTCAAAAAACCAGATGGCTCATGGACTTCTTCCAGCTCTGAGTCCTTAGAACTCTTGATGGAAACTCATTTTCCGGGCTGCTCAGCAGTAGCAATCCCACAGACAAACACAGGGGTTCATATGGATAGACCTTCCACAAACTTCCTGACTAAAGAATTAATCTCATGGGCTATCAACAGCGTCATGCCCATCAAATCCCCAGGGCCAGACGGCATCTTTCCAGCCCAACTGCAGCATGCAGGTGAGACTTCCTTAAACTGGCTCCTACAAATTTTCACTGGAGTCTGGACGACGGGACTCATCCCAAAGCCTTGGCTTGAATCCAAAGTCGTCTTCATTCCAAAGGCGGGCAAAGCCTCCCACACAACTCCCAAGGACTTTCGTCCAATAAGCCTAACATCCTTTCTACTCAAGACCTTTGAAAGGGTGCTGGGCCTTCACTTAAGGAATTCGATACCGACACATCAATTCTCCCGTGCGCAACATGCGTATCAAAAAGGGAAATCCACGGAAACAGCACTTCATGCTGTAATCTCCACAGTGGAAAAATCGCTTCACCAGAAGGATTATTCTCTAGTCGCCTTCCTTGACATAGAGGGTGCTTTCAACAACGTCAACCCAGAGGCAATCACAGAGGCGCTAACGGATCTGGGTGTCGGGCACCGTGCTGTGCATCTGATCGATCAACTGCTAAGATGCAGGATCGTCAGGTCAACTCTCGGTTCCACGACAATCTCCAGGTCCGTCTGCAGAGGCACCCCTCAAGGTGGAGTTCTCTCTCCTCTCCTTTGGAACGTGGCAGTAAATTCTCTGCTGCGCTCCATTGAGGGAGGTGGCTGCAGGGTGATTGCCTATGCGGATGACGTTGCGATTGTCTTCTCGGGAAAATTCCCCCAAACCCTGTGCGAACGCATGACCGTAGTGCTTCGCACTCTGTCCACTTGGGCAAAGAAAAACGGACTCGGACTGAACCCAGCAAAAACTGATCTTGTCCTCTTTACTAGGAAATGTAAAATCCCGAATCTTAGGCCGCCCACCCTTGACGGGGTGGAACTAACCTTCAGCAAATCAGCCAAATACTTAGGGCTCACTTTAGACAGCAAACTGGACTGGAATCTTAACACCGAAGAGCGTGTTAGGAAAGCCCTAGTTGCTCTTTACACGTGCAGAAAGTCGATCGGACTGAAATGGGGCATGGCCCCCCACATAACTCTGTGGCTGTACACGGCCATCATTCGGCCAATCCTACTGTACGGAGTATCAGTATGGTGGCCAACACTCTCAAAGAAAAAGTCAGTTCGCTTGCTAGGCAAGGTGCAGCGCGCTGCAGGACTGACCGCCACTGGAGCCCTCAGAACAACCCCTAACGAGGCTCTCGATAATATACTCAATCTTTTGCCTATCGACCAGATGGGCAAACTAGTAGCAACCCTCTCAGCACTTCGCATGAGAGAAACAAACCAGTGGACCGCACAGACACACGGTCACTCAAGTATTCTCAATGGAAACTCGCTTCTTCCCCCAGCAACTGACTACTGCTGCCCTCAGGAGTTTCTTAATACTTCTTTCCACTCAATTATCCCATCGAGGGAAGAGTGGAGAGAAGGGATACCAGGGCCGACAGACTCAATTAAAATTTTTACGGACGGTTCAAAGCTAGACAACCGGGTAGGGGGAGGTGTCGTCTGAGAAGAACTGTCCATAAATAATTCCTTTAATATACCTGACCATTGCAGTGTTTTCCAGGCAGAAATCACCGCTATACAAGAAGCGCTCAAATCCTTACAAGGAATTGAACGCTCTGCAGCCAAAATCTGCATCTTTTCTGATAGCCAAGCAGCTATCAAATCGCTCAACGCGATATCGTCGAACTCGATATCCGTCACAAACTGCCGCAAATCTCTGCAAGAGATGGCAGAGCAGTTCGATCTCTACCTCATATGGGTGCCCAGTCACAAAGGCATCGAGGGCAATTGTAGGGCGGATGAGCTGGCAAGACATGGTAATACCTTGCCTCTCCTCTCGGATAAGGAGGGTTTGGGCATGCCCATGGCCAGCTGTAAACTTAGGATTCGCGAGCATTTCGAACGCGAAGCAAATAAAAGGTGGCAGCTTACCACCGGTAGATGCAATATAGCCAGACAGACATGGCCAACGCGCTGTAAAAAGCGCTCTTCAAGCCTAATCCACCTAAATAGATCAGGTTGTGCCTCCGTAGTGAGGATGTTACGGGGCACTGGCTAGTGGGATCTCATGCAGCGAGACTACTAGCCCCTTCTAACGATTTCTGCAGAAGCTGTCGGGACGAGGAAGAGGAGGAAACTGTTTCCCATCTTTTCTGCGACTGTCCTGCACTCTGCAAAAATAGAAATCGCTTTCTCGGTTCCAATTTCCTAACAGACCTCTCAGAGATAGCGAACACCACTCCCAAGAGTATTCTCTCCTTTATTCACGCTTCGGGCTAGAACCACGCCCTCTCAAATAGTATCACACACCCTGTTCTCGGGTAGACGGAGTTGTGGACGCAGTCCATCGAAGCATCACAATGGGCCAACAATTGACCTAAGTGAGTGGAAGGGTCTCTCACCTGCCCACTACCGCTCCAACCTAACCTAACCTTACATGTGAGATACCTTGTAATGAACAACGTGAAGCAGATGGGCTATTAATGGCAATAGAAGTACGCGCTTGCTTTGGCTGAAGCTCGCCGGCAATTGGAGTGGGTGATTGGTTTTAAATAGACGACGCATTAAAATTGCTTCGTTATTAGTTATAAATTAGTTTTAAAATTCGCGTACTAAAATTCAGACGAACAAACAAAAACGAACGGACGACTACGGGCATTTGCAAGAATAAAAAGCGTGGACGTATTAAGGGAATCAAGTAAATCGGGTATTCGGGACATTTCTTTTCGGTGCTACCGATTGGTGCACTCGCCCACCCTGCCATGATCCTGCGGGCCAAAAATAAAAGCAGGATCCCTGGGGATGCCCTACAGTCGCTATCCTACCTCCATCGGAAGATGAGTGTTATCCACAAAAAAAAGAAAATTAATTCATTATAAAAGTAGCACACGATAGTCTGATATAATTCATATTTGAAATTGGTTATAAATTAACTTAATTAATTAATTTTTATAATTAAATATAAGCAATAAACGAAATTCTGTTAGCTCTTGCGCATGTTTGCCGAAAGAATTTAAAACAAAAACAGATGACTTTATAAAAACAAAATAATGCCGGTTGATCAGCGCGGTTACTATCTGCTAGTTGTTACGCAGTTTGTACATGCATCATCAGTTGAACAGGGCATGCACGTAATAGCAAGGTAATACACCAGCAGGCTGATTTGTATTTAATCAATTTTAAGAAAAATCAAATCCGTTTAGCAAACATTCGTACAGCTAGGCTAAGAAAAATTGATACGAAAATTTATATTTCAAAAAATTTTAATGAACAACTTGAACTATATGATAATTGTTATTAATCCGATTAAATCGCTATATTGGCATTTTCAATAATTCAGGTTCTCCATATCATAGCCAAACAAAAAAAAAAACAAGTAAGAAGGCTCTAGTCGGGAGAGCCCGACAAGAAGATACTCTGAACCCAGTTGCAATAAATTTTATGCAAGACTTTGGTATACTGACTTAACTTCAATCGATTAAATTTGATATCTCCGGTGTTTCTTAACCGATTTGGACGAGATTTTCAGAAAAGTTCTATTATTACCCATTACTTCAACCCTCATTTTAAGATTTTCCGTATTCGATATTTTATTGTTATCGATATTATGTGTATATCGGAAACCAGAATAGTTATCGATAATTTGAAGCAAACTTGTTCTGCTTATGGTATAAGATAACTTAAATACAAAATCTGAAGTTTCTAGCTCTTGTAGTCTCTGAGATCCACGCGTTCATACAGACGGACAGACGGACAGACGGTCAGACGGTCAGACAGACAGACGGACAGACGGACGGACAGACGGACATGGCTATATCGTCTCGGCTTAAGATGCTGATCAAGAATATATATACTTTATGGGGTCGGAGATGCTTCCTTCTGCCTGTTACCTACTTTTGCACAAAACCATTATACCCTTATTTACCCATTTTATGGGTTAAGGGTATAAAAATTCATATATTAAATTAAATTTATATAAGTATCCGATAAGAGTATAGTAGAGTAAGGTTATTTTATATATAAGGACGGTTAATCTTAGTTGAATATAGTTAATAATTGATGCATTCGTCGCATTTGTATTTATACTCGACTTGCGAAAAACCAACAAAAATAATCAAGTGTACCTAATTACTTGTCGAGCAGTGTCTCGATTTTTCATAGAGAAGCATGGCTAGTTGCACCAAATTTAAGGGGAAGCTTTGTTATATTAGGAACTCACATTATTATTTTCATTTAAGAGCGGCTCATTATAATAGAAAAAGAGCGACTTACATACATCATCCCACGCTGGAAGTACTTTCTGGTGTTGGTGTGTGTGTTGCTGCAACTATTTATAGAGAGTGCAAATATCACAGCCTCGTGCGAAAGCTCGCTGTAGATGGGGAACATAAGAGAGAGCAACGACCACAAGCCACGTGCAAAAGCTTACTGGGTCTTACGGCATACACTGCAAAATTTTTGTGTGCTTTTCGTTCGGTACACAATTCTAAACAAAGAAAACTTATTAGCATAACGAATAATTATGTTATTATTGATATTTCACGGAACCGTCACAACCTCCCTTTCAACGAGCATTTTTAACTTATTTAGTTTATGTGTTTTTAGGCATTGTTGATAATTATATTAACGTATTTATGATCGTTATGCAATGCACCGCACATATGTATTTATCCAACAGATTTATTTAGCACTTAAACAAAAGGGAAATTTCTCGGGTTCATTACTTGTATATAGGTAATTAGTTGTAGTTGATCCCATCGTTGTAGTTGAAGCTGATATTTAATCAAAGTTGATCAAACTGGGTCGAAGAGGAAGAAGAAGATCCACGAGCATGACCATGTTCCTCAGGTTAGGTTTACTATTCGAATACTAATGACATGCCTTCGATGCCTCTTTACATAGTCAAGTCAGTCTGCCCCCATATGTCGGTATGGGTGGGGTTATGATGGAACGCGCGCCAAACGGTGGTGGGTTTTAAGAGAAGCTCTCTTAAGCAGAACAGCTTGCGCGATTAGCTTAGAACATCTTTGCAATGAACATGGGCGTGGCAAAGACTGTATAAATATGCAGCTGAAAATTTATTACTCGAACTAGTTCATACGGGGTATTAATTTTAAGAAATTAATAATCTAGCAATAATCCGGCTCATGATTATAATGAAAATTTCGCCACTATGCACGGCGAAAAAAAAATGAAATAATTTCCAACCTACATATTCCAAACTAGCGGCCCATTCTATAAAAAAAACCATTTATTTAACTTTTGTTTGGAACGGTTTGAATATATTTCTTCATCCCGAAATTTTTCGAAATAGGCACTGAAGAAAAAAAAAAACGTGCTGCGTAGTAGCTCGCTGCAGCCTGAACTGTACGCCAAAACTAATAAAAAAAAAAACACAATTGCTGGTTGACCACGGATTTGGGGTACAAAATCATTTAAACAATATTAACTTACAATAGTAGAGGCGATTCTCCTTTATGGTTTAATTTAAATTTCACTGTACTGCAAGAAATCACGCTATGCACATAGGCATATATATATATTTAATTCTGGACGGTTGCAACGCGCACAACTTGTTCGTTCAAGGCTATTATAGAAAAATAATGTGCCTGGGGTCAAAAGATCTAATGAAGGCCAGTTTTCAAAAATTTTGGGTTTCCCTTTCTATCAACTTTTTGGGAAGCTCAAGCTATTCACCACAGATGGCGCTATGTGCAAAACGCAACAAAGTATGGCCCATTTTTAGGAGAAATATAAATTCTATTAGAATCTCGACAAGCGAAACACTACACACCCTCCCGCCAAGATCACACTTTGGTGTTGCAAACATCAAAGGGTGATAAACGCTTGGAGAGCAATTTAAAAAAAAAACAAATAAGACGATCATTGTTTAATATCCTTTGCGTGATATTTACCAATAGAGTGACCTTGTAAATCTTCTAACTCGTAGTAGCTCTGACCGACTTTGGTTTTAATTCTAGCTTTAAGAAAAGCTGGTACTAATTTTGCACTAAAACCTTTAGCAAAGTTACTCAATTGGAAGTTTCTTCGATATACTTCTTGTCCCACATTATAGGAAACCTCACGACTACGCAGATCATAAAGTTTTTTATTTCTACCATGCTGCTGTTGTATACCTTTTATATCAGCTTCTCGTATAATGTCAAATGAGTCTTCTCGATTAAAAGTGACGGACCGATCTTCTAACATTTGCAAGTTTCGCAAGTGTTGATAAGTGGATCCGTTAGTAATCATTTGTTGACCGAACGCAACGCGGTATGGACTGCTACATATAGCTGTATGAACACCAGATCGTAAAGCACAACAGATTCGACTAAGATTCTCATCCCAGTTAGTTTGACTTGGGTTTATATATGCTTTAAAGCCTGCAATAACTGAACGGTTAACGCGCTCAGAAGCATTTGCTTGCGGTGCATATGCCGGGGTGTAGCAGTGTTGCACGTCATATTTCTGCAAAAGTGCATTGAACTTATGACATTTAAATTGGGCACCATTGTTCGACACTACTAATTCCGGAACTCCGAAGGTAAGAAATATATCATCCTCTATAAAACGAATTATGGCTTCAGCCGTAAATTTCTTTACTGCTTTTATAAATGGGTATTTTGACAAATGATCTACCGCCACAAAAATGCTAATGTTACCTGATCGGCTGCGAGGATAAGGACCAAGGAAATCCACAAATATCTTTTGAAAGCATCTTTGAGTATTATTGGACGGCCGTAATGGTGGACGTTACGAACGATTTGGGTACTTCGTGCACTTACAAATATCGCAGCTGGTAATATACGATTTAACATCATTTACTAGATTTGGCCAAAAGTAATGACGCCGAATTCTTTCAAGAGTCTTCGTGATACCACTATGAGCAGCCACTGGACTATCATGATTTTCTTTCAAAACTTCTGGAACAAGTTCTTTGGGAATCCAAAGCTTCCAACACATACCATCTGCGACTTGTTCGCCAGGGGCATGCTCGGCACGGCGATAAATAATATTATCCACAACTTTAATGTCCGGCATAAGGGTCTGTTGTCTTTCAATCTTTCTCCTTAGCTCTTGGTATTCCTCAGAATAAAAATGTTTATCCTTAAGGTCGATAATGCTATCAATTCCGATCGATGATAGGTCTTCACAATGAATTCGAGACAGCGCATCAGCAACCACATTTTGGCTTCCCTTGCGGTGATAAATTTTAAATTCAAACCCTTGTAACTTAACAGCCCATCTGGCCAAGCGAGAGCTTAGATCACATGAGCCACTTCAAGGACGCATGGTCCGTGTGTATAGAGAACTCCTGTCCCTCAATGTATGCTCTAAATTTCTTAACACACATTATGGCGGCTAAGCATTCTTTCTCCGTGACAGAATAATTTCTCTGAGCCTGGTTTAACTTACGTGACATGAAAGCAATGGGAACATCGTTTCCATCGCAATTATGCTGCATCAATACGCCACCCACACCAGTATGACTTGCATCACAATGAATAGCGAAAGGCAATGCAAAATCGGGGCTGTGTAATACAGGCGCAGTACACAGTTTATGTTGGAGATCTACAAACGCATTCTGCGCTTCGTATATCCAAACAAACTTGCGATGCGGCTTTAACGTGCCAATAATTGGAGAGGCAACTGAGGCATAGTTTTGAATAAATTTGTGGTACCACCCTGTAGTACCTAAATCCTTCGTAATTGCTTTACTGACTTTGGGACTGGAAAATTTCGTATTGCTGCTACCTTTTCGGGGTCAGTCTTGATAATTCCATTTCCAATAATATGCCCGAGACACTTTACTTCTTTAGGGCAAAACTTAGATTTTTTGACGTTAATAGTAAGTCCTGCAAGCGATAGCTGCTCTGCTAAAACCTTAAGGACGGCCATGTGCCTTTCAAAAGTGTCGGATACCACGAGTAGATCGTCCAGATAAATAAAGATTTCGGTACGCAAATTTGCCGGTATAACTTTGTCCATCAGTTTGGACATAGTTTGTGGGGCGTTCGATAATCCGAACGGCATCACAGTAAACTGATATAACGGCCTTCCCGGGACTGTAAAAGCTGTTTTTTCTCTAGTCCTGTTAGTGAGCGGAATTTGCCAATATGCGTCTTTTAAATCAATGCTTGTTATGTATTCAGCCTTTGGAAGTCTACTTAAAATACCATAAATTAACGGCATTGGATAGGCGCTTTTTTTGGTAACTGTATTAACCTTGCGGCTATCTAAACACAATCGAATTTTGTCTGGCTGTACTAACACGACCGGAGATGACCAAGGACTATTATACTCTTCAATAACGCCAAGAGCAAGCATTCTATCTAGCTCTTCGTACATCAGTTTTTCAATAGCGGGGGAAACCGCGTAACGACGCTGTTTAATTGGCTGTGTCTCACTAACTTCAATATCATGCATTAAACAGCTAGTCTTTCGCAATCCTTTTTTCGCAAATGATGGAAACAACAACACCTTTTCTATTAAACCCTTTTTCTGTAAGTCCGAAATGGGTATCTGCGTGGATTCATCATATTTTAAGCTCATGACAGACTGAGATTGCTCTTTATTTATCAAATACAAAGGCAATAAATCAAAACTACGCCAAAAATCTATTCCGTGAAATAAATCTTGTGACAAAGACGGTACTAGATAAAAGCACAATGGCTTAGTTTTTCCACGAAAAGTAATGAGCGTCGAAATTCTACCAATAATCCGTTGTTTCTGACCGTCTGCCGTACAAACATTGGAATTCAGTTCCTTGAATTTGGTACCACTGTTCACTAATTCTTGTGCAAAGCTACCTCCTATACAGCTAATGGAAGCGCCAGTGTCCATTAGTCCGCTAACGGTTTTGCCAAACATTGACACTGAAGCATAAGGTCGGAGATCGCTGACATCATTTACAACTGAGGTCAATATTGAATTAAGGGTAACTTTGCATAATTTCCGATATATTCTTCGTTTCTTATTATGAGTTTTCCTTTCTATAATATCTGGTAGCTCACTAGGCAGATTTTTAGAATTATTATCTAAAGGACTACTAGCGACTAAAGTCAAATCCGGTAAGTGTATGAGTGAACTGAATATTTCTTCAAGTACTCGGTGCACGCGACACTTCGTTTTTTGCAACAATTGGCACAGGACGGCTTGTAGGTGTCCCGTTTTCCACATACGTAACAGAAAACCTTACGATCTGCCACACATTCTTGGTAACGATGGCCCTGTCTTCCACAATTACAACAAGAAAGAGTTATTGCATCGATCTCTGGATTATCTAACTCATTTACTTCCAATTCTTGCACTCAATCTGCTTGTATTGCAATTTCATGCACTTGTCGTCCTGCAACTTGGCGCTGCGAAGGTATGACCGATTTGGTAACAGTTTTTATGAATTGTTCTTGCCTTTGGACGACATTTCGTAACTGCTCGAGATTATAAATCGGAACATACAATATCTCACGCTGTACTTCCCGTAATAAATTAGCTTGCAGCACCTCAAGTAGTGACTTCTCAGACATCGGCTGTGTAAGTCTATCAGCTAAAATCATAATACCTTCATGAAAAGTATCGAAAGGTTCATTAAATTTCTGTTTTCTCAACGAAATGGCTGTGCGAATATCCAAATCTGTACGACCATCCTTAAAATGAGCCGTCAACGCTCGACATAAATCAGGCCAACTAACCGACGAAACACTTTTATGGTACCTCCAATACCATTCGCATCCGCGGCTTTCGAACAAGTTACTAGCATAGCGGGATAGCAGTTCAAAGTTGCCATCTAACGTCTGGACTGTAAGCACTTCTACGTGATATATAAAATCGTCTACCGATAACGAGGAATGTCCAGAAAATCTCAACTTCCAATTCGAAATAATCTGGCTTATTCTGTCAGAACGAACACTTCCGCACTGCTGCGAACCTATTGGCGAGGAACTAACGGGTTGTTGTTCACCATTTCTGTGACAATTTTCAGTATCTACTGGGCCTGGTAGTCGAAAAAGTTGCTCAAAAGTTTGTCGTTCTCTACCATGAACAGATGGTTTGCCAGGGGGTTATACAACAGCAGGGGTCACCACAGGATTCTGTACTGAAAGTCTTTGAAAACCTACTTCAATTGCTTGGTCCAAAAGTTGCGTGTGTTGAGCCATTGCTGCAGCCATTGCGCTAACTATAGTTTGTTGCAAGTTGCTAGCAATCAGACTCGGATCGTTATTTGTCTCTACCACTAGTTGGGGGTGCTGAGACGCTTCCGATCCCTGGTTAGCACTTAGTCCTGTGCTATTGCTAGCTAAGACATCGACAGGGTTGTTGTGAGGTACAAATTACGACTCGTTTCCCTGCCTCACTCCTAATTGAGAGCTTGCTCCCGCATTCGTGCTCTGCATTTTTCTAATTGTAGCGGCTTCAGTCGTAGCTTGATTTGAAAACTTAGCGGCTCTAGACTTAGATCGCGTTATAATTTCACTGGGCTTTAATGGAAGCTTAGCAGGCTGGCATGCGGCTAATTCAACTGCTAAATTCTGACTTGATACGCTAAATGAAGTTCTACAAATAGGACAGATTCGTTTGTTACCTGTTCTATTGTTAAAACAAGTCTGGTGAAAATAATGGTTACAAATTGTCGCAAAAAGCTGTGCCGGATGTTCCACTTCTAATGTTCAAACGCCGCAACTCACAATTTCAAAACTAGTCTGAGAATTACCATTGTCACTTGCTGACATTCCTTTTGTAACATAGCCGACTGTTAGCTACTTACAAGAAAAATCATACTAACAGAAAATCTTATGATTATATCAAACAAAGTTCTATTTTAAAATGATAGACGAGAAATTAACAATTCATTATACATGTGTGTGGATAACAACGCAACCTCCTTCCTGAGAATAGGTAAGCAGACCTTTTTTTGATCTACTTGATAAAAGAATAATAAAAGGATAGATGAAGTAATTATCTGTAAAGGTTCGGCAAGCTGTAGCTCTAAGCCACTAGCTCTCATCCAATAACCTCCACCAATAATCACTAAGTTTACTAGACTGACATTCATTCAGCGCTAGGATAGAAAGAAACCGAAAGCGTAGTTGCCTTAATGATTACATGCTTGTTTGCAAACATGGCAGCTATTGTTCCCGGCAGGAGTATAATTTAAGAAGAAGAAGCACCAGCCAATAGGAACGATACTCTTCCGCAATAACTGTCGCATCCGAAATAGAATCATACATTCAGGAAATTTGAAAAACAAAAAAAAAAAAAGATAAAGATCCACAATATTTATCCCAATTTACGTTACGTGACCAACCACCTGAGTTGTATCCAACGACAACGGAATCCGGCTTAATATTTTGGTTTGTAGGCATGTCCGCAGACACAACAAGTGGAAACGTTGCAGTCGGACGCAACCGACTGCGGCATCCTCGATACCAGTATTAAAACCGCTTAAAAAGATGCCTGATTGCAAAGGGGTACGAATGGGGCAGGGGTATACGCTGCCTTAACGATTCACCGATGCAGATGGGGATGCCACCAACTATCTTCCTTCCAAATTTGGTGACTATAGCTCGAAGTTTGTAAAAGGTGGGGAAAGGGGGCCTGGGGGCGGTATGGTTGGGTGTGGAATCTAATTTTTGATGCAGATCTTTGTGGAATGTCAATTGCTATCTTCATACCAAAGTTGGTGACTCTAGCTCGAAGTTTGTAAAACGTAGGGACAGGGGGGTTGGGGGCGGTATGGGTAATTGTGAAATCCAAAGTTTTGATGCAGATCTTTGTGGAATGTCAATTGCTATCTTCATACCAAAGTTGGTGACTCTAGCTCGAAGTTTGTAAAACGTAGGGACAGGGGGGTTGGGGGCGGTATGGGTAATTGTGAAATCCAAAGTTTTGATGCAGATCTTTGTGGAATGTAAATTGCTATCTTTATACCAAATTTGGTGACTCTAGCTCGAAAATTGTAAAAAGTAGAGCAAGGGGGGCTGGGGGAAGTATGGGTGAATGTGGCATCCAAAGTTTTGATGCGGATCTGTGTGGAATGTCAATTGCTGTATTCATACCAAATTTGGTGACTCTAGCTCGAAAATTGTAAAAAGTTTGGAAAGGGGGGCTGGGGCAGTATGGCTGGGCGTGGCATTCAAATATTTGATGCAGATCTTTGCGAAATGTCTATTGCTATCTTCATACCAAATTTGGTGACTCTAGCTAAATGCTTGTAAAAGGTGGAGAAAGGGGGGCAAAATGGGTAGGCGTGGCTCCAAAACTTTGATGAAGATTTTTGGGGGTCGTTGCCAGCTATCTTCCTAACAAATTTGGTGGCTCTAGCTCCTTAACTTTGGAAGATACACGCATTCCCGTTTTTGTCAAAGCGTTGGGGCAGCTTGGGGCGGCTAGGGTGGTATTTGTGGGCGTGGCATCCAAACTTTTGATTTAGTTTTTGGGGGGTCATTATTACGTATCTTGGCACCAAATTTGGTGGCTCTAGCTCGAAAATTGTGAAAAGTGGGGAAAGGGGGCTGGGGCGGTATGGGTGGGCGTGGCATCCAAAGTTTTGATGCAGATCTGTGTGGAATGTAAATTGCTATCTTCATACCAAATTTGGTGACTCTAGCTCAAAAATTGTAAAAAGTGGAGCAAAGGGGGGCTGGGGGCGGTATGGGTGGTTTTGGTACCAAAGTTTTGGTGCAGATCTGTGTTGAATGTCAATTGCTGTATTCATACCAAATTTGGTGACTCTAGCTCGAAAATTGTAAAAAGTTTGGAAAGGGGGGCTGGGGCAGTATGGCTGGGCGTGGCATTCAAATATTTGATGCAGATCTTTGCGAAATGTCTATTGCTATCTTCATACCAAATTTGGTGACTCTAGCTAAATGCTTGTAAAAGGTGGAGAAAGGGGGGCAAAATGGGTAGGCGTGGCTCCAAAACTTTGATGAAGATTTTTGGGGGTCGTTGCCAACTATCTTCCTAACAAATTTGGTGGCTCTAGCTCCTTTCCTTTGGAAGATACACGCATTCCCGTTTTTGTCAAAGCGTTGGGGCAGCTTGGGGCGGCTAGGGTGGTATTTGTGGGCGTGGCATCCAAACTTTTGATTCAGTTTTTGGGGGGTCATCATCGCCTTTCTTGGCACCAAATTTAATGGCTCTAGCTCAAAAACTGTGGGAGATATATGTTTTTCTGATTTCAAAATGCGGGGGGCTGGGGGCGAAATGGGTGGGCGGGGCTCCAAAACTGTGATAAAGATTTTTGGGGGTCGTTGCCAGCTATCCTTTTACCAAATTTAGTGGCTTAAGCTCCAAAACTCTGGAAGATACACGCATTCCCGTTTTTGTCGAAGCTTTTGGGCAGCTTGGGGCGGCTAGGGTGGTATTGGTGGGCGTGGCATCCAAAGCTTTGAAGCAGTTTTTGGGGGGTCATCATCACCTATCTTGGCACCATATTGGGTGGCTCTAGTTCAAAAACTTAGGGAGATATAAGCTTTTTTGACTTAAAAATTCAGAGGGGCTGGGGGCGAAATGGGTGGGCGTGGCTCCAAAATTTTTGATGCAGTTTTTTGGAGGCTGCTAGTAGCTATCTGCTTACCAAATTGAGTAGTTCTAGCTGTAAGGATGTGCGAAATATGTGGATTTATCGGTTTTGAGTAATCGAATTTATCGATTTGTCAGCCCCCCAGTTATCGTAGAACCCCCATCTTGACACTTTAATTTACTATACCATAGATAAAGAGAATTGGAAAGTTTCAAGTCTCTAGCTTGAAGGGTGTGGAAAAAGTTGTGAACATACAGACGGACGGACGGACGGACGGACGGACGGACATCATGACGGACATTGCACAAACCCAATATACTCTTTACTTTCGGTATCGAGTATAAAAAGTTGTTTCTACTTTTAATGGTTCTACTCAGTGGCGGATCGTAGCTTCATTATCCACAAATCCTCGTCCAGCGAAAGCTTTACCATAATTGTAGAAAGACAAGGGGGAATTTACGTTTGTGTATTGCGAGTCTGGCAACACAATTATTCTGAAACTGTTGTTGTTCCTTAAAACTCTTACGCGCGTAACATTGTTTGGTTTTCTGAGACGGTCATTATCAATATGTGAATTGCATAATGTTTCTACATCTCACTTATAAGACAAGGACAAAGGTATGAGGATATGAAGTTATTCGTGTTAGCAATCAAGTGCTAAGTCAGATGGTATTTGACTTCGAAATTTGTAAGCCTGTGCAGCTGAAAAATATAAGTTGTGTTTCTTTTCCTCTATCAACAATGCTACCAATCGGATGATTAATGAGTAATGGCCATACCATTAACCTTCCTTTTTCTTATTGATAACTAATATCTTTAACTGCAACAGGCCACACGAGTTGGGCGCCAAAAAAACTAATATATAATTAACTAATTAATAATAACTGTAATGAACAACGTGAAGCAGATGGGCTATTGATGGAAATCTAAGTACGCGCTTGCTTTGGCTGAAGCTCGCCGGCAATTGGGGTGGGTGATTGGTTTTAAATAGACGACGCATTAAAATTGCTTCGTTATTAGTTATAAATTAGTTGTAAAATTCGCGTACTAAAATTCAGACGAACAAACAAAAACGAACGGACGACTACGGGCATTTGCAAGAAGAAAAAGCGTGGACGTATTAAGGGAATCAAGTAAATCGGGTATTCGGGACATTTCTTTTCGGTGCTACCGATTGGTGCACTCGCCCACCCTGCCATGATCCTGCGGGCCAAAAATAAAAGCAGGATCCCCGGGGATGCCCTACAGTCGCTATCCTACCTCCATCGGAAGATGAGTGTTATCCACAAAAAAAAGAAAATTAATTCATTATAAAAGTAGCACACGATAGGCTGATATAATTCAAATTTGAAATTTGTTATAAATGAACTTAATTAATTAGTTATAATTATATAGCTCTTATAGCTCTTGCGCATGTTTGCCGAAAGAATTTAAAACAAAAACAGATGACTTTATAAAAACAAAATAATGCCGGTTGATCAGCGCGGTTACTATCTGCTAGTTGTTACGCAGTTTGTACATGCATCATCAGTTCAACAGGGCATGCACGTAATAGCAAGGTAATACACCTGCAGGCTGATTTGTATTTAATCAATTTTAAGAAAAATCAAATCCGTTTAGCAAACATTCGTACGGCTAGGCTAAGAAAAATTAATACGAAAATTTATATTTAAAAAAATATTAATGAACAACTTGAACTATATGATAATTGTTATTAATCCGATTAAATCGCTATATTGGCATTTTCAATAATTCAGGTTCTCCATATCATAGCCAAACATAAAAAAAAAAAAAATGCATATATTAAATTAAATTTATATAAGTATCCGATAAGAGTATAGTAGAGTAAGGTTATTTTATATATAAGGACGGTTAATCTTAGTTAAATATAGTTAATAATTGATGCATTCGTCGCATTTTTATTTATACTCGACTTGCGAAAAACCAACAAAAATAATCAAGTGTACCTAATTACTTGTCGAGCAGTGTCTCGATTTTTCAAAGAGAAGCATGGCTAGTTGCACCAAATTTAAGGGGAAGCTTTGTTATATTAGGAACTCACATTATTATTTGCATTTAAGAGCGGCTCATTATAATAGAAAAAGAGCGACTTACATACATCATCCCACGCTGGAAGTACTTCCTGGTGTTGGTGTGTGTGTTGCTGCAATTATTTATAGAGAGTGCAAATATCACAGCCTCGTGCGAAAGCTCGCTGTAGATGGGGAACATAAGAGAGAGCAACGACCACAAGCCACGTGCAAAAGCTTAATGGGTCTTACGGCATGCACTGCAAAATTTTTGTGTGCTTTTCGTTCGGTACACAATTCTAAACAAAGAAAACTTATTAGTATAACGAATAATTATGTTATTATTGATATTTCACGGAACCGTCACAACCTCCCTTTCAACGAGCATTTTTAACTTATTTAGTTTATGTGTTTTTAGGCATTGTTGATAATTATATTAACGTATTTATGATCGTTATGCAATGCACCGCACATATGTATTTATCCAACAGATTTATTTAGCACTTAAACAAAAGGGAAATTTCTCGGATTCATTACTTGTATATAGGTAATTAGTTGTAGTTGATCCCATCGTTGTAGTTGAAGCTGATATTTAATTATAGTTGATCAAACTGGGTCGAAGAGGAAGAAGAAGATCCACGAGCATGACCATGTTCCTCAGGTTAGGTTTACTATTCGAATACTAATGACATGCCTTCGATGCCTCTTTACATAGTCAAGTCAGTCTGCCCCCATATGTCGGTATGGGTGGGGTTATGATGGAACGCGCGCCAAACGGTGGTGGGTTTTAAGAGAAGCTCTCTTAAGCAGAACAGCTTGCGCGATTAGCTTAGAACATCTTTGCAATGAACATGGGCGTGGCAAAGACTGTATAAATATGCAGCTGAAAATTTATTACTCGAACTAGTTCATACGGGGTATTAATTTTAAGAAATTAATAATCTAGCAATAATCCGGCTCATGATTATAATGAAAATTTCGCCACTATGCACGGCGAAAAAAAAATGAAATAATTTCCAACCTACATATTCCAAACTAGCGGCCCATTCTATAAAAATAAACCATTTATTTAACTTTTGTTTGGAACGGTTTGAATATATTTCTTCATCCCGAAATTTTTCGAAATAGGCACTGAAGAAAAAAAAAAAAAGTGCTGCGCAGTAGCTCGCTGCAGCCTGAACTGTACGCCAAAACTAATAAAAAAAAAACACAATTGCTGGTTGACCACGGATTTGGGGTACAAAATCATTTAAACAATATTAACTTACAATAGTAGAGGCGATTCTCCTTTATGGTTTAATTTAAATTTCACTGTACTGCAAGAAATCACGCTATGCACATAGGCATATATATATTTAATTCTGGACGGTTGCAACGCGCACAACTTGTTCGTTCAAGGCTATTATAGAACAAGTAAGAAGGCTCTTGTCGGGAGAGCCCAACTAGAAGGTACCCTGAACCCAGTTGCAATAAATTTTATGTAAGGCTTTGGTATACTGACTTAACTTCAATCGATTAAATTCGATATCTCCGGTGTTTCTTAACCGATTTGGACGAAATTTTCAGAAAAGTTATATTATTACCCATTACTTCAACCCTTATTTTTTGATTTTCCAAATACGATATTTTATCGTTATCGATATTATGTGTATATCGTAAACCATAATAGTTATCGATAATTTGAAGCAAACTTATTCTGCTTATGGTATAGGAGAACTTAAATACAAAATCTGAAGTCTCTAGCTTTTGTAGTCTATGAGATCCACGCGTTCATACAGACAGACAGACGGACAGACGGACGGACAGACGGACGGACAGAGGGACATGGCTATATCGTCTCGGCTGTTGATGCTGATCAAGAATATATATACTTTATAGGGTCGGAGATGCTTCCTTCTGCCTGTTACATACATTGCACATTTGCACAAAACCATTATACCCTTATTTACCCATTTTATGGGTTAAGGGTATAAAAAGAATGTGCCTGGGGTGAAAAGATCTAATGAAGGCCAGTTTGCCGAAAATTCGCTTTACACGCATTTTTCAACAATTTTGGGTTTCCCTTTCTCTCAACTTTTTGGGAAGCTCAAGCTTTTCACACACAGATGGCGCTAGGTGCAAAACGCAACAAAGTATGGCCCATTTTTAGGAGAAAAATAAATTCTATTAGAATCTCGACAAGCGAAACACTACAACCTGAATGGTGGAGCCGAAGGGTATTCAGCACAGGTCGCAAATATATAAGTAAACCAGATCCGCACATTAAAAGATCCGTGGATGGTCACAGGCTGATCTTCTCATGATAAACTACAGCGGAATACGCTCGTCGCACCTTAGACTCGCACCATATGTAAGTCCGGCTTCCAACCACACTTGCGCGAAAGTTCCGCTTTCGAGGTTAGGTCAGCTGACCACGCCACTCAAGTTCGCACTACAAACTTGGTGCCTTCTCTGCCATACAGTATGAGAGAAACATACTGTTCACCACTTCAACTTACCCAATGGGAGTTGGCTCTTGTTGAGGAGGGGGGATGACTCGCGTCTAATGAAGACCTCTACCGGGTCAATTATGCGTCTGCCTTTGGCACAGCGGCGACGTATTTTTTTAAGGCGAACACTGCAACTTTATTAGGGGGTAGCTTTTCTGCTGACGTTTTTGTTTTATTTTTTTGTTTCTTATTGTCTTATATGTTTTTATACGGTCTCATCAACTTTTCGTTTGACTGCACTTGGGTTTTTTTTTTTTTTTTCTTTTCTAACGCGTTTGATAGATGCACGACCACAACTTTACTTGCACCGTACTTGCGAACAAATAGACCGAGCTAGGTGCCGGAAATGGTTTTTGGGGCAAGATTAAGTGTGCCTGCATGATATTAAAAATTTTGAGGGATTTTTCATTGTCGTCCCTGATTTAAATATGGCGATAAGTAAAACCTTTAACGTTTCTTCGTGGTTCACCGACAGAGAGCGCTACTAGTAGTGGCATCAAATGGCAAAAACAAAATTTTATTTTTCTTTTTTTTCCTTTTTTTTTATTTTGTTTTATTTTCATATTGAAGCCTTAATTTCTCTTACTTCTTTTAATTAGTTTTAACGCGTCCAAAAATATTAGTCTAACTGGCAGAGTTATCTCGCAAGGTTGCGGTTTCGAATAAAGCGTAACAACCAAAACGTTGCATACCTTTAGGCTGTCATGGAATGTATTCCGACAAGCGGCATACTGCACTCTCCCTGACCAAAATCACACTTTGGGGTTGTACAAAACCAAAGTGTGAACACCGCTTGGAGTATACATGTGGTGGTGTTGCCTATCAGAATTATTGCTCTAAGTCTTTAGCATGTTATTTGCCAATGAATTTTCCTTGTAAATCCTCAATGTCATAATAGCAATTCCCAAGCCTTCGTTTAATTCTGGCTTTAATAAAGTTTGGGGCCAATTTAGCATTGTAACCTTGAGCAAAACAACTTTGCTTGTAATTTCGTCGATAAATCTCTTGCCCTACTTGAAAATCTACCTCTCGACTCCTCAAGTTATATAACCGCTCATTGCGGTCGTATTGGTTTTGAATGCCTGTTTGGGCTTTTACACGCAACAATTCGAATGAATCGTCCCTATCAAATCGAATTGCCCGATCTTCCAGTAGATTAAGATTACGCAACAATTTGTATGATGCTCCATTGGTGATCATGTGCTGGCCGAACGCTATTCTGTACGGACTCGTATGTATTGCTGAGTGCTTACTAGCGCGCAAAGCACAACATATGTGGCTGAGCTGCACATCCCAATTCGTTTGACCTGGCTGAATATAAGTTTTTTTGACCGCAATAGCTGACCGAATCACTCTTTCAGCGGCATTGCCTTGGGGTGAATACAGAGCCGTATATACATGTTCAATTTGGTATTTGTTCAGAAAATCATTAAATTTATGGGATTTAAATTGTACGCCATTATCAGAAACAATCGTTTCAGGCACGCCAAAACAATGGAATAAGCCTTCTTCCATAAATCTGATGATGGCATCCGCAAAAATGGAAATTTTGAGAAATGGTCTAACACTACAAAAATTCCAATATTTTCTGCGCGACTGCGAGGATAAGGGCCCAAAAAGTCAATATATAAGCTTTGGAAGAATCTTTGACTCTCTGTCGAAGCCCCTAGCGGTGGCCTTAGCGGATGATTTGAATGCTTGGTGCATTTACAAACAGGGCAGTTGTTAATAAACATTTTTACGTCTGCCACCATATTGGGCCAGAAGAGGTAACGATGTAAGCGTTCCAAAGTCTTATTTATGCCACAATGAGCGGACAACGGGTCTTCATGGTGCTGCTTTATGACTTCAGTCACCATACTTGTGGGGATCCACAACTTCCAACATAAATCATCGGTTAGTTGTTCACCGGCGGCGTGTTCGGTACGCCGATACACGTACTGATCCACAACTTCAACGTCGGCAACTTTGGAACTTTGTTCATTTATTTTGGTTATAAGCTGCTGATAGTCTGGAGATTGAAAATGTTCTGACTTTAAATCCACTATACTTCCCAGGCGGAGTGCTGATATGGTTTCTGAATAGACACGCGATAAGGCATCGGGAACCAAGTTATTTTTTCCTTTTCTGTGGCAAATTTTGAAATGATATCCCTGCAATTTTAAAGCCCATCTAGCTAATCTAGAACTAAGGTCCGTTTGGGACATCAGCCATTTTAAGGACGCATGGTCAGTGATGATGGAAAATTCTTGACCTTCAACATATGGTCGGAATTTCTTCACGCACAAGATAGCTGCCAAGCACTCTTTTTCCGTCACGGAGTAACTTCGTTGGCATTGGTTCAGCTTACGGGACATGAATGCAATTGGCACGTCGTTGTCCTGGTCATATTTCTGCATTAAAACACCTCCTACGCCAGTGTGATTTGCATCGCAGTGGATTGAGAAATGAGTTGTAAAACTCGGGCTGTGCAAAACAGGTGCTTTGCACAGTTCTTGCTTTAACAACTCAAATGCTGTCTGCGCCTCATCCGTCCAATTGAACTTTTTTCGACACTTTAAGGTATCTGTGATGGGTGCAGCAATTCCAGCATAGTTTTGGATGAATTTATCGTACCAACCAGTAACTCCCAAGAATCTCCTAACTTGTCGAACTGATTGAGGGATGGGGAAGTCTCGGATTGCGGATATCTTTTCTGGGTCTGTTTGTATAGTTCCATTTCCAATGACATGTCCTAGATATTTCACCTCTTGTCTGCAGAATTTACTTTTCTCAACATATATAGTTAACCCTGCGTGAGATAAGCGAGTTGCCAATTCTGACAAGACTGTTAAATGTCGATCTAAATGTTCAGAAACTACCAACAGATCATCCAGATAAATAAAAATTTGATTCCTGAAATTTGCAGGAATTACTTTGTCCATTAATTTAGACATTGTTTGAGGAGCGTTCGATAAGCCAAACGGCATTACTTTAAATTGGTACAAGGGCCTCCCAGGTTCAGTAAACGCAGTTTTCTCCCGTGCAGCGCTATCGAGTGGGATTTGCCAGTAGGCATCCTTAGGATCAATACTTGAAATGTACTCGGCTTTAGGCAGTCGACTTAAAATACCATCGATAAGTGGCATGGGATAGCCATTTTTAACTGTCACTTCGTTAGCTTTACGACTATCAATGCACAGCCGTACCTTGCCTGGCTTTCTAACTAACACTACTGGTGAAGACCAAGGGCTATTGGACTCCTCTATAACCCCAAGCTCCAGCATTCGGTCTAGCTCCGTATACATCAACTTCTCTACAGCTGGCGAGACCGCATAGTGGCGCAGCTTAATGGGCTTGGCGGAACCTACATCAATTTCGTGAGACAACAAATGTGTCTTGCCGAGGCCTTTCATTGCAAACGATGGAAATTGATGGAGGACTGTCTTTAGCTGTCGCTTCTGATCTTGCGTAAGTTTTATTTCGGGTTCGATAGAATTAAGGCCTGCTATGACTGCGCTGTTCGTTTTATTTGCTATGAAAAGCGGCAAAAGATCAAACGCGGCCCAAAAGTCGATCCTAAGGTATAAATCTTGATCCAACTGGGGTACAATATAAAAAGTTAAGACTTTGGTACTATCGCGGTATATAACATTGGTGCTTATTCTCCCTATAATATTTTTTTGTTGGCCGTCAGCGGTGCGTACAGTATATCTAACAACCTTAAACGGAAAATTTGTATCTATTAATTCGGTTGCAAGGCTGCCACCAATGCAACTGACTGATGTCCCAGTTTCCATGAGTCCACTGAGAGTTCTGTTAAGGAGCTGAACAGACGCATAAAGACGCAGATCTTGACGGTTGCCTATAACTGAGCTTAGTAAAGCCTGTTTCACCTTTGTACGCTTTAATTTATACTTTAACTAACGCTTTTTATACCCTTAACCCATAAAATGGGTAAATAAGAGTATAATGGTTTTGTGCAAAAGTATGTAACAGGCAGAAGGAAGCATCTCCGACCCCATAAAGAACATATATTCTTGATCAGCATCAACAGCCAAGACGATATAGCCATGTCCGTCTGTCCGTCTGTCTGTCCGTCTGCATGAACGCGTGGATCTCAGAGACTACAAGAGCTAGAGACTTCTGATTTTGTATTTAAGTTCTCCTATATATTATGAGCAGAACAAGTTTGCTTCAAATTATCGATAACTATTCTGGTTTCTGAAATACACATAATATCGATAACAATAAAATATCGAATTTGGAAAATGTAAAAATGAGGGTTGAAATAACGGGTAACGATAGAACTTTTCTGAAAAATTCGTTCAAATCGGTTAAGAAACACCGGAGATATCTAATTTTATCGATTGAAGTTAAGTCGGTATACCAAAGCCAATTATAAATTTAATTTACATATTTATTGCAACTGGGTTCAGGGTATCTTCTAGTCGGGCTCTCCCGACTAGAGCCTTCTTACTTGTTGTTTCAAATTGTACTTTGGGTTGAGTCACTGATTATATTCGGATTCGAATTCAATCGAATATGTAAGGGAATAGCTTGGGTTGTTGTCAAATCCGGTGAATCAACTTCCGCCTATTCGGTGGTGCATCTAATCGGTATTCGTTACTTTTGAGGCTACTGGTTTGCGTGCACTGGTCTGTAGTACACGCTTTTGCCCGTTTTTTTTTTTAACACAGTCGTGGCAAGAGGGGCGATATGTATCTGGTTTCCCACACCCGTAACAAAATATATTTCGATCGGCTAAGCAATCTTGGAAACGGTGGCCACAACCTCTGCAATTCCAACAGATGGGCGAAATGGCTGCTATTTCGCCATCAAGCTCCTCGCCTTCATTATAACTCTCCTCAGGCTGGTCTACCAGCTCGACGATTTCGCTAACATGTTGTCTGGGTCGAAACCCATTTGTCGGCAAAGTAGGTTTGGCTAACACTTGCATAAATCGCTCGCGCTTTCTTACCACCTCGCGTAGCTGACCAACGCTGTATATTGGCACGAATAAAATTTCGTGCTGAGTCTCTGGGAGTAGATTCGCTCGAAGCACTTCTAACAAAGACAATTCCGACATAGGCTGCACTAATATATCAGCTAATGCTATCATGGCTTCATATAACACGTCAAACGACTCATTAGACTTTTGTTTGCGCTGTGAAATAGCTGTGCGAATTTCCAAGTCAGTTCGTCCATCTTTATACTGCGCTTGGATTGCGGCACTTAGGGCTCTCCACTCGATAGAAGGAACGCTTTTGTGGTATCGCCAAAACCCACACTGGCTCTACCTTCAAATAAATTACTTGCGTGCTGAGCTAATATTTGAAAGTTTCCCTCTAATGTTTGATGCGTCAGCGCCTCAACTCGGTATAAAAAAATCTTCCACAGATAGCGTCGATTGCCCTGAAAATCGTAATTTCCAGTTGGAAATTATTTGGCTGATTTTATCTGCTCGCAATTATAACGAACACGAGGACATGTTCGGGGCCACCGATGGTGGCATATTTGACACCTTGTCGATTGGGCAGTCCTATAAAATCATCAAATGATTGGTGGTGGCTAGATGGTGAAGCCGCAGTTGGCCTGCGCCTGCGGTGCCAGTGCCGGAAGCTGGGGCTTGCAGTCTTTGAAACCCGGCTTCTATGGCTTGCGAAATGACTGCAGTCTGCTGAAGCAAAACTGCTGACATTGCACTTAATAATGCTTGTTGCAGAGAGGTTGCTTCTTGTTGTATACTGTGGGGGGGGGGGGGGGTTCTAAATTAATCACAGGTGCGCTCGATGTCTGATTACTGCCTGCCGATGCAGTTGCATCTGCGTGCTGAGATGTATCTCTAAGACTCGAGCCAATGTTCTGCTGTAATGCAGGATTATTGGTTGCAGTTTTGGACCAGGTCGTAATACCAGAAAAACCAGATTGAGCGTCTGCCATTTCTTGGGCTAAGTTTAGCGTGGATTTGCATAAAGCTGTTCGGCAAACTGGACAAATTTTCTTCCCAAGCTGATTGGTGTTAAAACACGCGTGATGGAAAATATGGTTGCACCTGGTTGTTAGTAACTGATTTGGATGCTCCACTTCCTTGGTGCATACACAACAAATTATTTCGGGCTCGTAGGGCATTTCTATTTGCAGGTCGTTTAATGTTTAAATAGATACCTACATATGCTGAGCTACGAATTTTGTTTTTATTAATCTTATATCAATTTATTTAAATGTTATTTTTATTAAATTGGATAATAATTGAATAATTTTTAATTTTATTTAATTTGTTTTGTTTTGTTTTGCTAATATTTATTTAATTAATTAATTGTTGGATGTCTAGCTATATATTTGTATTTTCAGATATTTTTACTTGATTTCAGTTTCATAGATAAATTAGGAAAACCATGCATACACTACAGTGAAAGACAGGGTATGTCTATTGTTTTTGATCGGTAGTAAAGAAAAGACAGAAAGAATTGAATTTATTTAACCATTTACCAGGCGCGGCAAGCCGTAGCTACTGCCACTTAACTTGTTTCCAGCTAGATAGGAAAATGTCATTAAAATTATTTTTGCATTCTTTTGCGCTAGATTAAAGTATAGCTTACTAGAAAAACAAAACATATTAAACAAAATTGAAACTAAAACTCTTGTGTGACTAACTATCAACTACTAGTCTTTATTCTAACACAAGAAAGCTTGGCTAACAAATTTTTTTGTAAGGGACAGGATTATAGTGTATCAAATCAGCGAATGGTCGTAGATCAAGTTCACAGTTAAACCATTTTCAAGCTGAAATTTTTCACTGATCGGGGTAAAGTAAGGAAGATGGAGTATCGCCTCAGCGGATGATCGTGGAACACTCCAAAGTTGACCACTTTCCAGCTTAAGCTTAACACTAAACAGGCTAAAGACATATGTGTAATTTCTGATAAGGGCAGCGTAAGACAACGAGCCTACTTCGATTTCCTCATATCTACACAACTGTTGTTGTCAGGGCTGTAATTCCCGATTTGCGAAATTTGGGTTTATATAAGAAAACCAACCTAATAGATCAAGCAAATCTCTACTTTAAAATAAAAATGAACTGACGGACGGGGATTTTTGTCTTAGCTGTTGATGACTCAATAAAGATTATATGGTATATGTTAGGAACCAAAAACGTAGCTTTAACCCTTAGGTTGAGCGTTAAATTATATATACGGTTTGGCCCTTAAGTTGGATACCAAATTATTTTTAATTTGAGCTTACGGTTGCCAAATTGTTCAATTGTTTGGCCCTAAGTTTGGGCGCCAAATTATTTATAATATGAGCTTTCGGTTGCCAAATTATTTAATAGTTTGGCCCTAAGATTGGGCGCCAAATTATTTATACTGTAACGTTTCGCGTAGTATAGCAGGTGTAATTTTTCTATACTAACAAAGGTACGTGCTTGCAGCCGGCTTATGCTCGTCACTGTTGGGAGTGGGTTGGTTCTTGCTAGATAGAGAGGGGCTTAGACAGAAATAAACAATTAATTCGCTTACCATTATATGGGATAGGAGGGGCCGAAGGAAGTTACAAAAATTAAGTCAACCAAATTAAAAAGGCTACCGAAAATGAACACTTATTTTTCATTGTTCTTGCTTCAACGAAGCAATCGCCCACCCTACCATTATCCTTAAAGGCCAGGACAAACCAAAAAAATAAGGACCCCTAGAAAAATAACTGTTCGCACGACTATCCTGCTTCCCTGTAGCGCAGCATGGTTTCCCTTAAAAATTTAAATTTAGTTAATATATAGAGTTGACAATTTATTAAAGAAATTCATAATTATTTTCTAAAATTATATAAAACATTGTTTAAAAAAATTTATATATATATATATCATCATAAGATATTACTAAAGTTATTATTATATTTATTTATTTATTTCTTTCTTGTTGTAATGTTACTCACAGTTTCGAGGTTATGTTCTGCTGAGCAGCACGTCTCAGACTAACGCTAATGTTTTAAAATCAATTTTAGCACTTATTAATCAAAGACAAGCGCACAATAGTGGCACAAACTGTGTACAGTCACCCTCTGAAGTCGCTGTTTGTGATAGCAAGTGATTGTGAAGAAGTTATTTTATTAAACAAACTATGTGTAAATTAATGAAAAGTGGGACTCCGCTGCCTGACAGCCACGTCATCGAAAGTGTTGCAAAACAGCGTTTGGCTGTCTAAAAGTTTCCCGTTAGTCTGGTTCGGGTACCAGTTAGAAGCTTTGAGCAAGTCCTTCAACTGTCCCCAAGGTTGAAGTATTGGCTTGGATCGCGAAAAGTGATGTATACGTCTAGGCGGACAATTAAACCTCGGCTAAATGCCAAGCAGCAAAACAAGCCGATTGATATGACGAAAAATAAAGTGCTTCTTGGCGAGGCCTTAAGAAAGGTAGTGAACGAACCCTCTTCAAGCGTTTCTAACGAGGTATCCGCAAGTGCCGCAGCCGCAGCAACTCCGGCAGCTGGCGCCAATATGAATTGGCAGGGGCCAGGAAGCGACTCAAATCAAATTAGCGTTCTACCCGTCAGCAAAAACAAGGATCGTAAGGCTAACAACGACAACGACAGTGAGGACTCATACTGGAGCTTGACTAAGCAAGCGAGGTTAAAAAAGCGTAAAGCAGCACGCAGACCTTCACGCGCAAACTACGGTCCCAGTACAAGTGCTGTGGCTTCTTCTGTTCTGAGTACGAACTCATTTCAGCTGCTCTCCAGCGATGACGACGACAGAAGCGATGATGAAATTCTGAAAGCCACAGATGACGCCACCGAACAACAACCACAGCCCATTCCCAAAACTATTAAGCCACCGCCAATAATAATCCCAAATGTGCTTGAAATTAACGCCCTGATCATGTCTATACGCAAACTCATTGGCAATGGTAAGGATTTTTTCTACAAGGCAGAAAGAGACGGCAAAGTAAGAGTGATGATGGGTGATAAGGCAGGCTACACTGCTCTCAAAAATCACCTAGATCTTAACAAGTCAAGATACTACACCTTCCAGCCTCGTGACGAGAGAGCTTACCGAATTGTGGTCAAGGGCCTGCATCATTCGACCGAGAAAGACAGCATTAAGGAGGCAATGTTGGAGCAAGGCCACATTGTCAGAGACCTGCACTACGCCATGAGTCGCAGCACTAAAATGCCTATGTCAATTTTCTTTATTAACTTGGAGCCAGCCAGCAATAATAAAGATGCTAACCAAATTAAGCGCCTCTGCAGCTCAATAGTGACAGTCGAGCCGCCGATCAAGTTCAACGACGTGGTCCAATGCTTCCGCTGCCAAGGGTTCGGACACACCCAAAGATACTGCCAACTAGGCTTTAGATGCGTCAAATGCGGAGGTAAGCATAGTACTGCTGACTGCAAAAAAATTAAAGATGAACCGGCCTCTTGTATGAATTGCAAGGAAAACCACGCCGCCTCTTACAGAGGGTGCACTGCTTACAAAAAATCTAAAGCTCTCGCCGCCTCTAAGCTCAGCCGCCCAGAAGCCACGCTCACAAAACCATTGCAAGCAGCAACCTTCCACTCAGTTGACCCTAATTTCAGCTACGCCTCGATTCTCAGAGGTGGTAACAGTGCACAGAACCAGGTTCCCGATCCTGCTCCCATGCAACCTGGCAACCAAATTGAAGCCATGATGACCCGCATGGAAAACATGATGGAAAGGCTCATGGAGAAGATGTTCGCCCAGACAGCTCAAATGATCGCCACGCTAATTACCAAGTTATGCAAATAAAACTCCATATAACAATATGGAACGCGAACGGCCTGTGCAAAAGCAGGCCAGAGGTCGAGCACTTCGTTAAGACCAACCACATTGACATCCTTCTCCTGTCCGAAACACACCTCACCGATAGATCTTATTTTTGTCTCAATGGATATGATCTAATCCATGTTAATCATCCCAACGGAAGTGCCCGTGGCGGTGCCGCAATTCTTGTTAAAAGCGGCATCAAGTATGTCGAACTGCCTGGCCTACAAGATAACTGGATCCAGTGTGCGCAGATCAGACTGACCAGCCCACTAGGTGATCTCTCAGTCGCTGCAGCGTATGTCCCACTAAGACATAACGTCAAAGAAGACGAATTTGGTCAACTCGTGGACTACCTCGGAGCCAGATTTATCATTGGCGGCGACTTCAACGCCAAACACTCCTGGTGGGGTTCTAGAGTCAACAACTCTAAAGGAAAAGAGTTGCTAAAGTGCATTTTACGTAAAGGCCTAACGTGCCACTCTTCGGGTGAACCAACATACTGGCCAACTGACCCGTCAAAAAATCCTGACATTCTGGACATAGCCATCTCCAAGGGCATAAGCTCGGGCAAATTGGTCTGCAGCGCCAACTCGGACCTCCTCTCGGACCACAGCGCCATTTCATTGCACCTGAACACACCCGTTGAGAGAAAATCCGCCCGGAAAAGGCTTACCCAGAGCAACACGGACCCCACAATGTACAAATCCTGGCTGCAACAGAGAATCAACCCAAATGCTGAGCTAGTTTCCCCTGAGGATATTGATTCGACTATTCAGCACCTTACGAAGAAAATGCACAACGCTGCTGCATTCGCAACTGCTCGGCGTAGAAGCACCCGGACACATATCCCTGCGAGCGACCTGCACCTCTGGACCCCTGAAGTTGCAGCCCTTGTCACTGAAAAGAGACGTCTCAAGCGTGTTTGGTTTTTGACACGTAGCCCTCATGACAAAAACCGGCTAAACAGAGCAACTAAACAACTCAAAGAGCTGCTTCTGAACCTAAGAAGGAGCGCGCTTGATGAGTTCCTGGAGAACGTTGAGACTGGTGACCCCCAGCACAACCTCTGGCGGGTTAAGCGGCATATCAATAGGCCCACCAAGAGAGCAGTGCCAGCTAAAAACGCAAGCGGTGATTGGTGCCGGTCCAACTGTGAGCGTGCCGGGGCATTTGCGGACAAGGCTTTTTCGCCCATCGAGAGATGCACTACGGAAGATACCGAGGATACCAGAAGATTCCTAGAATCCCCAAGACCCTGTGACACGACAATTCCTCCAGCGGTCGTTGAGGACATTGAGCAAGACATCGCCTCATTAAAATGCAGCAAGTCACCTGGCTTTGACGGCATCGACGCCATGGCGCTTAAGAAGCTCCCCCCTACGTGCACCATGTTGATATGTAAAATTTTCAATAGATGTATGCATATTGGTCACTTCCTTGCGCAGTGGAAATGCGCGGAAGTGATACTTATTCCTAAGCCCGGAAAACCAGAGATCAATCTAGCTTCCTATCGTCCGATAAGTTTGCTGGCCATACTATCCAAAATACTTGAACGAGTATTTCTACGCAGAATTTTGCCGATAATGGACGATGCTGGTTTGATCCCCGATCACCAGTTTGGCTTCAGGCGCTCACATGGAACACCCGAGCAATGCCATAGGCTTGTAGAGCAGATTTTGAATGCATTTGAGAACAAGAAGTACTGCTGAGCGGTAATGCTCGACATCGAACAAGCGTTTGACAGGGTCTGGCATCCCGGACTGCTTCACAAGATTAAGGCGAATCTACCCATGGCATATTTTAACTTCTTGGATTCGTAAATCAAGAACCGATTATTTTACGTGAGATGTGATGAAGCTAAGTCATCGATCAGGACTATCAGAGCTGGTGTACCACAAGGCAGTGTACTGGGTCCTATATTGTACACCTTGTATACAGCCGACATGCCCATCTACCGCAGCGGTAACCTGTTTGTAGCCACCTACGCAGATGACACCGCCTTTCTAGCCACCGCTTCGCTGCCCCAGGACGCTTCTGATGAAATTCAACAGCAACTAATCTGCTTGACGGCTGGCTGAAAAGGTGGAACATTTCTGTAAACCAGGAAAAGTCGACACAAACCACGTTTGCCCTGCGTCCGGGCAATTGTCCGCACGTCTATCTAGACGGAACAGTCATCCCTGAGGAAGTAACTCCAAAATACCTTGGTATCACTCAGGACAGGAGGCTAACATGGCGTGCGCACCTAGCCCGAAAACGGAAACAGGCCGATTTGAGGCTGCGTCAGTACTACTGGCTAATCGGCAAAAAATCAAAAATGAAACTTAAAGTAAAACTGCTCGTTTATAAAGCTATTCTGAGGCCCATCTTGTCCTATGGCATCCAATTGAGGGGTACAGCGAGGAAAAGTAACCTGATGTTGATTCAAAGATTTCAAAACAAAGCTCTTCGAATCATTTCCGGTGCGCACGTGTACCACGATAATGCCACCATACATAGCCAACTGGGCATTCCAACTGTTAATGAATTAATTAGGAAGATGAGTGCCAGCTACACTGATAGGTTATTTAATCATCCGAACAACCTTGCCCTATCCCTTCTGGACAACAGCCTTACAACAAGAAGACTTCAGAGGACCCACCCGCTCGACCTCCCACATCTGGAAGACGATTGATCCTCCCCTACACGTGCTTTTGAAATTGATGATATAAAAATCTACATCTGCCAACTTTTTCAATTATACAGTTAAATTAATGACCATACGGGCAGATATTAAATATAAATCAAAAGGTAATGTTACTTAAGGCCAAGCCGAAAAGTATGCAAGCGTAGCGTACATGTAAATTTTATTTTTTTTATTTTTTTTTTTTTTTTTTGATTATTATTTTATTAAGGCATACGGAGTAAGCTAGAAACCCCTTTGTGTCCTTGGTTTCTCTTCATTCAGCCCTTATGGGCGCACCGGCTAACGAAAATTAGCTGTAGCAATATAAATAACAATAACAATAACATATATACAAATACAATAACAAAAATACAAAATAACAAATGCAATTATGCGTCAGCTTCTGACCGTCATCAAAGGAGATCGAGCCATGAGATCTTGTGGTTGTCGTCTATTGAGCCTCCTTGATGGTCGAGGTCTGGTAAGACTGTTTGCCAGCCGATTTCTATGGCGGCCCAGTCTATCATTATAGCGGCTCAAATACTGATTTATTTCGTCGCAAACCGTGGACAGTTTTAGGTCCCTTTGCAGCGTGGTATTCCGCACGAATCACCCGCAACCGGTGATGATCCTTGTAATCCTATTTTGGTCGACCTGAATTCTGCTAATTTGGTTGTCGCAGGCCAGGCCCCAGATTTGGCAGCCGTATTTTCATATTGGTGATATGATTTGCTTGTATATTGTCACTTTGTTGGACAGTGACAAGTTACTGCGCGAGCAGAGAAGCCAGTAGTGTTTTTTCACCGCAGCACGTACTCGCGTTCTTATGGCAGTCACTTGCTTAGCGAAGGTGAGCCTGCGATCAAGGGTGACTCCAAGATATTTCGCAGCATTCGACTGTGGAACAGGGGCCCCCTCCACAATCACAGCCGGTGGCGTTCTCCGCCTAAGAGTAAAGCAAACGTTAGACGATTTTTCGCTATTGATGCCGATGTTCCAGCGTCTAGCCCAATCTGCAAACTTAGTAGCATAGTCCTGGATGCCGTCAGCTGCATCGTGTTCGCATCGAGACCTGTAGGTGACGCACACGTCATCGGCAAATGTGGCAAGAATAGATGTCCCGTACAAGCTTTCATCTGGCTGCGGCATGTCGTGGCTATACAGCAGTAAAGCAGGGGGCCAAGGACACTTCCCTGTGGTACTCCAGCTGCCACATCATGTTCAGTAGAGAGGGCCGAGTGAAACCGGACCGCAAATCGTCTTCCCTCAAGATACGACCTAAGTAGGCCAAAATATGGCGCAGGCAGCGTTTGCTTGATTTTAAGTAGTATTCCGGTGTGCCACACTCGATCAAAGGCTTCCCGAATATCCAAAAAGAGAGCGTTACAATACTCCTTACTATCGTAGGCAGTCAGAATTTGCTCGACAACCCGATGTAACTGCTCAACAGTGCAGTGGCCAGCACGGAATCCGAACTGGTGCTCAGGAATAATCCCTTTAGCTTCCATGATCCTGACCATCCGGGCGGCAATGATTTTCTCAAACACCTAGGAGATGGAAGGGAGAAGGCTAATCGGCCGATATGAAGCGGGTTCCCTTTCTGACTTGCCAGGCTTGTGTATCATAGAGATTATCCCGAGTTTCCACTGAGGAGGAAAGTATTGCAACCTTACAATGGCGTTGAACACCAACGCAATGAAGATGATCGCTTGACTGGGCAGTGCCTTTAAAGTGGCATTGCAGATGGCGTCATGGCCTGGTGCCCTTTGGTACTCTGGCTTGCAATAACATCAGCTATCTCGCTAGGATCAAATGGCTTGATGGGCAGGTCCATTTGAAGCGCTTGAGTCAGCTGGTCGTGTGTCGCTTCAATCTGCTGGAGACTGGCAAGATTGAATGGCTGAAAGCGTTCAGCGAGGTGTGCAGCAAACACATCAGCTTGACTCTGGTCAGTTCGACACCATGTCCCGTTACTGTCCACCAGTGGCGCTTTCCTTGCGCAACGCCTTTTAATAGCGCGTGTGGCCTTCCAGAGCGAGTGCGTCGCTTCGCTTTCGACTCCAGTATTGGCTAGCCTGTCATCAAACCATGCTGATTTATGTGCCACCAATACGCGATGAAGCCTATTCTGCGCTCTGTTCCACTCTGCTTTGTCCAATGGGTGACGAGACCTCATCCACCTAGTACGTAAGCGCCTCTTTTCAGCGATGAGCAGCAGAACTTCTCTCGTTATCGGGATTCTGTCTGCTGTGGGCCTCCGAGATGGCGTGCGAGTAGCCATTCTAGCTGCTGTCTTGACTTTATGTGTGAACGAGTCGATAGCATCAACTATGTCCTTTTCGTTGTTAAACGTTGTGTTGAGGTCCAGTGAAGACTCAAGCTGCTCTTTAAACAATTCGAGGTTAGTGCATCTGCTGATTATCAGCTCCGTCTTAGGGTAAGCTATTGCTGCCGCATCCAGCGTAATTACGAGCGGTAGGTGGTCGGAGCTAAGCTCAACAACCGGCCGTATATCTGCATGGATACCCAGGACACCCCTTGTCAGCGCAAAATCAATATATCCTGGTGAGCCTCTACTGCTGTACGGGTACCTCGTTGGGCCTCCTGTTGCAAGTGAGTTCACCTCTGAACTCAAGACAAGATTTGCTAGCGCATTGCCTCTTTGGTTGCACCTCCCTGCTCCCCAAAGCCAGTGAGACGCATTCCAGTCTCCCGCAACGATGAACTTGGAGCGCTGCTGTTCCAAAATGGTCTTAAATTCATCCGTAGTCCATATAAATCTCGGGGGACAGTACACCGCACCAAAATTGATAGGTCCGAGCACTGTTTCTATAGCTGCTGAAGCAAGTTGCACCTTGTCAGTAGCTACAGGTATGAGCGGGAAGTGGACCAGGTTAGACCTGATCAGGATCGCTGCACCACCTTTGGCGTTGCCAGCGCTCGGATCATTAGCACTATACGCCTCAAATCCGAATAGTTTGGGTGCCTCTGACCCTTTGCAGTGTGTCTCGCTGAGCAGTAAGACATCTATCTCATGTCGCCGAACAAAGCACTCTACTTCGTGCAGCTTCGTAGATACGCCGTCGGCGTTCCACACTAAGATTCGCAGCGGCATCATTATGGGGCCTTTTGCGCTTGGAGCGCAGTGAGCAGATTAAGAATCTGCCCCTGCTGCTGTGTCTGTTGTTGGTGCTGCTTCAGCATCATCATCATTAACTCCATCTGCTTCTCTTGGTGCGACTGGAGCGACTTAATGCTTTCGTTAAGCGACTGCAGAATTGCTTCAATGTTGCTATTGTCCATCGAGTGCTGGGGTGCATCCCTTGTCGTCCTTTGACGGCTGCGGCTCCTGTCGTTGTACTGTTGCTGTTGTTGGTGTTGTTGTTTTGGCTGCTGCTGTTGCTGCCTAACTACATCCGCATAGGAGACTAAGCTTCGAGCAGAAGCTTTAGGCCTACCTCCAGTCGTAGCCCGTGGCATAGAGCGCTCGGAGTTCTCACTTCTACCACCTACCCCGCTTCTGGGCCTGGAGCGTTGTAGAAACGCCTGGTATTTAGGACATCTGTGGATCTGATTGATCAGCTGCTCAAATGCAGGATCGTCAGGGCCACACTTGGGTATGCGACCATTTCCAGATCGGTCAATAGAGGTACCCCGCAAGGAGGTGTTCTCTCCCCTCTCCTCTGGAATGTGGCTGTTAACAGCTTGCTGCGCTCCATAGAGGGAGGGGGCTGTCAAGTTATCGCTTACGCGGATGACGTTGCCATAGCCTTCTCGGGTAAATACCCCCAAAGTTTGTGCGAGCTTATGACCACTGCACTTCGAACCCTGTTTTCGTAGGCTACAAAAAAGGGACCTGGACTAAACCCAGCTAAAACGGATTTAGTGCTCTTCACTAAGAAGTATAAGATCCCTACCCTCAGACCACCAACCCTGAATGGGGTGGAACTTGCCTTCAGTAATTCCGCTAAATACCTAGGGCTCACTCTCGATAGTAAACTAGACTGGAATCTTAACACAGAAGAACGAGTTAAGAAGGCCTCAGTCGCACTATATACATGTAGGAAGTCCATTGGTCTGAAATGGGGAATGTCACCCCATATCACGCTGTGGCTGTGCACAGCCAACGTTCGGCCCATACTACTGTATGGAGTGTCAGTATGGTGGCCAACTTTGTCTAAAAAGACATCAGTCCACAAGCTGAGCAAAGTACAGCGTGCCACTGGACTGACCACAACAGGAGCCCTCAGAAGAACCCCAACTGAGTCTCTTGACAATATACTAAATCTCCTACCAATAGACCAAATGGGGAAATTAGTAGCAACTCTCTCTGCCCTACGAATGAGAGAAACCAAGCAGTGGTCCGAGCAGAAGTTCGGACACTCCAATATTCTAGTGGGTAACTTGCTTATCCCCTCAAACACGGACTATTGTTGTCCTCAGGAATTCCCCAAAACCCCTTTCCATACGCTAATCCCCCCAAAGGAGGATTGGCTTTCAGGCACGCCAGGGCCGACAGACTCTGTAAAAATTTACACCGATGGCTCTAAGCTAGACGACCGGGTAGGGGAGGCGTCTTTTGCGAAGAGCTATCTATAAGCCAATCGTTCAACCTTCCTCATCACTGCAGTGCGTTTCAAGCCGAGATCGCTGCAATACAGGAGGCACTCTCATGCATTTCCGAAAGTAAATGCTCTGCAGCAAGGATATGCATATTTTCTGATAGCCAGGCGGCTATCAAATCCCTAAAGGCGATATCTTCCAATTCGATATCCGTCACAAACTGCAGCAGATCTCTACAGGGGATGGCAGAGCAGTTCGAAATATACCTCATTTGGGTGCCCGGACATAAAGGCATCGAGGGCAACTGTAAAGCAGACGAGCTGGCAAGGCATGGTACTACCATGCCTCTCCTCGCAGACAAGGAGGGCTTGGGTATTCCCATGGCCAGCTGTAAGCTTAGAGTTCGATCGCACTTCGAACTCGAAGCTAACAAAAGATGGCAGCTTACCATTGCCACGCGCAGGATTGCTAGGCAAACCTGGCCAACGCGCTGCAAGAAGCGCTCTTCAGGCCTAATCCACCTAAGCAGATTAGGCTGTGCTTCCGTAATTAGAGCCATTACGGGACACTGGCTAGTGGGGACTCACGCAGCGAGACTTCTAGCCCCTTTCAACGATTTCTGCAGAAGCTGTCGGGACGAGGAGGAGGAGGAAACTGTTTCCCACCTTTTCTGTGACTGTCCGGCACTCTGCAAAAATAGAAATCGCTATCTTGGTTCTTTTTTCTTATCGGACCTCACTCAACTAGCGGATATTAACCCGAAAAATATCCTGTTTTTTATTCAAGCCTCGGGCTGGGACCACGCCCTCGAAAGTGGTGTGACACACTCTGTGTCTGGGTAGATGGTTTTTTGGATAAAGTCCAAAACGCGGTACCACAACGGGTCAATACATGGCCTATGTGAGTGGGGGGTCTTCGAACCTCTCACTACCGCTCTAACCTAACCTAACCTAGGACATCCCGAGTAGTTAGTAGGGTGGTGAACACCACAGTTGTAGCAGGTGCAGAGCTCATTGCGGGGTCGAGTACAGTCCCTGGCAGGGTGCTCTCCAGCACATTTCACACATGTGTGCGCCTTACGGCAGTATTTTGCCGTGTGACCAAACTGCTGACATCTATGGCATTGTACAATAGCAGTGCGCTTTCGGAGGGGTTCAATAACTACTCTCATATGGCAGAGTGTCTTGACTGCCAGTATTGTCTTGTTATTGGCCGCTGCGGCAATGTTCAAAAAGAACATGTTTACTGGCTGATCTTTGGGGCTGCCTGGCTCGTTTCGCCTCTGGGGCGTATGGGCATCGATCACCTCGTGGCCAATTTTTTCCAGTTCTTCCTTGATCTGGCTAAGCAGCGTGCTGTGGTGCAAGCCTTTAACGCAAACTCTGAATGGCCAATCTTCTTTCAGCTGGTAGCAGTGAAATTCATACTGCTCTTTCTCAAGCCAACTGACAATGCTGCGAAATGTGCACGCATCAGCCGTGTAGAGTCTCATGACACCACCCAGTTTGCCCTAGCCTCGACCTTGCTCACATCAGAGACACTTTTAATGCCTTGCATCAGTAAGTTGACATCATTGACGCCCTCCATAACTATTGGCGGTGGCTTAGGTTGTGCTTTTTCGGCAGTGTCAGTGCTGCCGGCTGTGGCAGCAACCCGCTTCGAAGCAGCAATATTATTTTGGTGACCGGTGCGGGACTGATCGCATAGCACGTCACTTGCATTTTCCGACTCCATATCAGTTGCAGGTTGCGCAAGTAACCCGAAACGGTTTGAACTGCCGCTGTAGCTTGGTTGCAGTAAGGAGATGTTGCCACCCATCATGCCGGGTTTTAATTTCTTACTCTCAAGACTTGGAGAAGCGCATGAAATTGTCTTACGCTTAATTTTTTGGAAGCGCTGCAAAGCTCCATTGGTGGTTGAGAAAGCACCAGCTTCCAATATCGGTCCAGTCGTGGCCATTTCAGCTAAGCGGTTGATCTCAATATCTGAGGGTTCGTTGACGGCTTTACTAAGTGCTTCGCCAAGAATCGCTTTGTTTTTTGTCATAGCAGGCAACTTTGTCTGTTGCTTCGCGATTTGCCCGGATTTTATACTCTTAAAAGTATGCATCAGTTTCACCAAGATCCTAACCTAGGCTCGAACCTTGGGATGGTTTGAGTAGTAGCTCAAAGCTTCTATCTGGCACTTGAACCAAACAGACCGTGAGCTTAAAGTCAAAAAACAGGGATGTTTTGCGACCACGTGGCCGCTCCGCAGCGAAGTCCCGCTTTGGGTAAAATCGCACTGACTTTTAAATGTTATGAAAATGCGGCACATTCACTTTGATATCACTGACAGTGACTTAGGGGATCACTATTCACAATTTGTGCCACTATTGTGGGCTTGTCTTTAGTTGTTAGCGGTGAAAATTTAATTTGTACCACTAGCGTTATACAGACGCGTGCTGCTCAGCTTGAGTGTGACCACAGACTCACATGTAAATTAACAATAACGAAAATTACAAAAAAAAAAAAATTCAACTACAATTGTAACGCACATGCTAGATTGACGCTTTGGGTTTTCTTATGCAGAAACAACAAAAAAAATTCTATCAATGTACCAAAGCTCTCGATATCATTATTGGCACAAGTCGCGGAAGGCGCTTATACCCATAACCACAAATGATTAAAATTGAAAGCTTTCACTCACTCGTTTTATGTGTCCCACGCTGAAAGATCTTTCATGTGTGTGAGCGGTGGTTGCTGGAACAAAAAGAATTATGGCAAAGGGGGTCGAGATCTAGAGGGCGCTTTTTGTTGTTTAAGCATAAGTCAAAGCTTAAAGCTTTTGCTTATGACAACTAACACAAGACTAACCTAATATAATTTAGCTTATAACATTTTACTTAATTCTTTATTACATTTATAGATAATACTATTCTTTTCTCTTCTTATTAATGCAGAGTGCTTATGGCATTTACTTGCGATGAGCTAATTCCGAGCGCTCAGTTATGTACATTAATTTAAAATGTTTCTTTATTTATTAACTTCATTTTTTTTTTTTTTTTTAATTCTTTGTGCAGATAATGTACATTCATCTTCAGGCCGCACAGCAAATTACACGAGCAATTGTTTTTTTTTTTTGTTATATAACTCTGATATTTTTTTTTCTTTTTGTTTAGTTTTTCATTGGTTTGGTGGTATTTGTTTTGATTGATGTTCAAAAGACGAATGGCTGTAATCGGGTGCACTGTAGGTGGCTATAGCCGCGGGTGGGTGTCTCGGGACGCTATTAAGTTAGGTTATGTTTAACATGTGCGACACCTGAATGGGGGAGCCGAAGGGTATTCAGCACAGGTCACAAATATATAAGTAAACCAGATCCGCACATTAAAAGATCCGTGGATGGTCACAGGCTGATCTTCTCATGATAAACTACAGCGGAATACGCTCGTCTCACCTTAGACTCGCACCATATGTAAGTCCGGCTTCCAACCTAACTTGCGCAAAAGTTCCGCTTTCGAGGTTAGGTCAGGACTCGCGTCTAATGAAGACCTCTACCGGGTCAATTATGCGTCTGCCTTTGGCACAGCGGCGACGTATTTTTTTAAGGCGAACACTGCAACTTTATTAGGGGGTAGCTTTTCTGCTGACGTTTTTGTTTTATTTTTTTGTTTCTTATTGTCTTATAGAAGATATAGGAGAAGGCTTATCGGCCGATATGAAGCGGGTTCCCTTTCTGACTTGCCAGGCTTGTGTATCATAGAGATTATCCCGAGTTTCCACTGAGGAGGAAAGTATTGCAACCTTACAATGGCGTTGAACACCAACGCAATGAAGATGATCGCTTGACTGGGCAGTGCCTTTAAAGTGGCATTGCAGATGGCGTCATGGCCTGGTGCCCTTTTGGTACTCTGGCTTGCAATAACATCAGCTATCTCGCTAGGATCAAATGGCTTGATGGGCAGGTCCATTTGAAGCGCTTGAGTCAGCTGGTCGTGTGTCGCTTCAATCTGCTGGAGACTGGCAAGATTGAATGGCTGAAAGCGTTCAGCGAGGTGTGCAGCAAACACATCAGCTTGACTCTGGTCAGTTCGACACCATGTCCCGTTACTGTCCACCAGTGGCGCTTTCCTTGCGCAACGCCTTTTAATAGCGCGTGTGGCCTTCCAGAGCGAGTGCGTCGCTTCGCTTTCGACTCCAGTATTGGCTAGCCTGTCATCAAACCATGCTGATTTATGTGCCACCAATACGCGATGAAGCCTATTCTGCGCTCTGTTCCACTCTGCTTTGTCCAATGGGTGACGAGACCTCATCCACCTAGTACGTAAGCGCCTCTTTTCAGCGATGAGCAGCAGAACTTCTCTCGTTATCGGGATTCTGTCTGCTGTGGGCCTCCGAGATGGCGTGCGAGTAGCCATTCTAGCTGCTGTCTTGACTTTATGTGTGAACGAGTCGATAGCATCAACTATGTCCTTTTCGTTGTTAAACGTTGTGTTGAGGTCCAGTGAAGACTCAAGCTGCTCTTTAAACAATTCGAGGTTAGTGCATCTGCTGATTATCAGCTCCGTCTTAGGGTAAGCTATTGCTGCCGCATCCAGCGTAATTACGAGCGGTAGGTGGTCGGAGCTAAGCTCAACAACCGGCCGTATATCTGCATGGATACCCAGGACACCCCTTGTCAGCGCAAAATCAATATATCCTGGTGAGCCTCTACTGCTGTACGGGTACCTCGTTGGGCCTCCTGTTGCAAGTGAGTTCACCTCTGAACTCAAGACAAGATTTGCTAGCGCATTGCCTCTTTGGTTGCACCTCCCTGCTCCCCAAAGCCAGTGAGACGCATTCCAGTCTCCCGCAACGATGAACTTGGAGCGCTGCTGTTCCAAAATGGTCTTAAATTCATCCGTAGTCCATATAAATCTCGGGGGACAGTACACCGCACCAAAATTGATAGGTCCGAGCACTGTTTCTATAGCTGCTGAAGCAAGTTGCACCTTGTCAGTAGCTACAGGTATGAGCGGGAAGTGGACCAGGTTAGACCTGATCAGGATCGCTGCACCACCTTTGGCGTTGCCAGCGCTCGGATCATTAGCACTATACGCCTCAAATCCGAATAGTTTGGGTGCCTCTGACCCTTTGCAGTGTGTCTCGCTGAGCAGTAAGACATCTATCTCATGTCGCCGAACAAAGCACTCTACTTCGTGCAGCTTCGTAGATACGCCGTCGGCGTTCCACACTAAGATTCGCAGCGGCATCATTATGGGGCCTTTTGCGCTTGGAGCGCAGTGAGCAGATTAAGAATCTGCCCCTGCTGCTGTGTCTGTTGTTGGTGCTGCTTCAGCATCATCATCATTAACTCCATCTGCTTCTCTTGGTGCGACTGGAGCGACTTAATGCTTTCGTTAAGCGACTGCAGAATTGCTTCAATGTTGCTATTGTCCATCGAGTGCTGGGGTGCATCCCATGTCGTCCTTTGACGGCTGCGGCTCCTGTCGTTGTACTGTTGCTGTTGTTGGTGTTGTTGTTTTGGCTGCTGCTGTTGCCGCTTAACTACATCCGCATAGGAGACTAAGCTTCGAGCAGTAGCTATAGGCCTACCTCCAGTCGTAGCCCGTGGCATAGAGCGCTCGGAGTTCTCACTTCTACCACCTACCCCGCTTCTGGGCCTGGAGCGTTGTAGAAACGCCTGGTATTTAGGACATCTGTGGATCTGATTGATCAGCTGCTCAAATACAGGATCGTCAGGGCCACACTTGGGTCTGCGACCATTTCCAGATCGGTCAATAGAGGTACCCCGCAAGGAGGTGTTCTCTCCCCTCTCCTCTGGAATGTGGCTGTTAACAGCTTGCTGCGCTCCATAGAGGGAGGGGGCTGTCAAGTTATCGCTTACGCGGATGACGTTGCCATAGCCTTCTCGGGTAAATACCCCCAAAGTTTGTGCGAGCTTATGACCACTGACTGCACTTCGAACCCTGTCCTCATGGGCTACAGCAAAGGGACTTGGACTAAACCCAGCTAAAACTGATTTAGTGCTCTTCACTAAGAAGTATAAGATCCCTCCCCTCAGACCACCAACCCTGAATGGGGTGAAACTTGCCTTCAGTAAATCCGCTAAATACCTAGGGCTCACTCTCGATAGTAAACTAGACTGGAATCTTAACACAGAAGAACGAGTTAAGAAGGCCTCAGTCGCACTATATACATGTAGGAAGTCCATTGGACTGAAATGGGGAATGTCACCCCACATCACGCTGTGGCTGTACACAACCATCGTTCGGCCCATCCTACTGTATGGAGTGTCAGTATGGTGGCCAACTTTGTCTAAAAAGACATCAGTCCACAAGCTGAGCAAAGTACAGCGTGCCGCTGGACTGAACACAACAGGAGCCCTCAGAACGACCCCAACTGAGTCTCTTGACAATATACTAAATCTCCTACCAATAGACCAAATGGGGAATTAGTAGCAACTCTCTCTGCCCTACGCATGAGAGAAACCAAGCAGTGGTCCGAGCAGAAGTTCGGACACTCCAATATTCTAGTGGGTAACTTGCTTATCCCCTCAAACACGGACTATTGTTGTCCTCAGGAATTCCCCAAAACCCCTTTCCATACGCTAATCCCCCAAGGGAGGATTGGCTCTCAGGCACGCGAGGGCCGACAGACTCTGTAAAAATTTACACCGATGGCTCTAAGCTAGACGACCGGGTAGGGGGAGGCGTCTTTTGCGAAGAGCTATCTATAAGCCAATCGTTCAACCTTCCTGATCACTGCAGTGTGTTTCAAGCAGAGATCGCTGCAATACAGGAGGCACTCTCATGCATTTCCAAAAGTAAATGCTCTGCAGCAAGGATCTGCATATTTTCTGATAGCCAGGCGGCTATCAAATCCCTAAAGGCGATATCTTCAAATTCGATATCCGTCACAAACTGCCGCAGATCTCTACAGGGGATGGCAGAGCAGTTCGAAATATACCTCATTTGGGTGCCCGGACATAAAGGCATCGAGGGCAACTGTAAAGCAGACGAGCTGGCAAGGCATGGTACTACCATGCCTCTCCTCGCAGACAAGGAGGGCTTGGGTATTCCCATGGCCAGCTGTAAGCTTAGAGTTCGATCGCACTTCGAACTCGAAGCTAACAAAAGATGGCAGCTTACCATTGCCACGGGCAGGATTGCTAGGCAAACCTGGCCAACGCGCTGCAAGAAGCGCTCTTCAGGCCTAATCCACCTAAGCAGATTAGGCTGTGCTTCCGTAATTAGAGCCATTACGGGACACTGGCTAGTGGGGACTCACGCAGCGTGACTTCGTCGGGACGAGGAGGAGGAGGAAACTGTTTCCCACCTTTTCTGTGACTGTCCGGCACTCTGCAAAAATAGAAATCGCTATCTTGGTTCTTTTTTCTTATCGGACCTCACTCAACTGGCGGATATTAACCCGAAAAATATCCTGTTTTTTATTCAAGCCTCGGGCTGGGACCACGCCCTCGAAAGTGGTGTGACACACTCTGTGTCTGGGTAGATGGTTTTTTGGATAAAGTCCAAAACGCGGTACCACAACGGGTCAATACATGGCCTATGTGAGTGGGGGGTCTTCGAACCTCTCACTACCGCTCTAACCTAACCTAACCTAGGACATCCCGAGTAGTTAGTAGGGTGGTGAACACCACAGTTGTAGCAGGTGCAGAGCTCATTGCGGGGTCGAGTACAGTCCCTGGCAGGGTGCTCTCCAGCACATTTCACACATATGTGCGCCTTACGGCAGTATTTTGCCGTGTGGTCAAACTGCTGAAATCTATGGCATTGTACAATAGCAGTGCGCTTTCGGAGTGGTTCAATAACTACTCTCATATGGCAGAGTGTCTTGACTGCCAGTATTGTCTTGTTATTGGCCGCTGCGGCAATGTTCAAAAAGAACATGTTTACTGGCTGATCTTTGGGGGTGCCTGGCTCGATTCGCCAGTTTTTCCAGTTCTTCCTTGATCTGGCTAAGCAGCGTGCTGTGGTGCAAGCCTTTAACGCAAACTCTGAATGGCCAATCTTCTTTCAGCTGGTAGCAGTGAAATTCATACTGCTCTTTCTCAAGCCAACTGACAATGCTGCGAAATGTGCACGCATCAGCCGTGTAGAGTCTCATGACACCACCCAGTTTGCCCTAGCCTCGACCTTGCTCACATCAGAGACACTTTTAATGCCTTGCATCAGTAAGTTGACATCATTGACGCCCTCCATAACTATTGGCGGTGGCTTAGGTTGTGCTTTTTCGGCAGTGTCAGTGCTGCCGGCTGTGGCAGCAACCCGCTTCGAAGCAGCAATATTATTTTGGTGACCGGTGCGGGACTGATCGCATAGCACGTCACTTGCATTTTCCGACTCCATATCAGTTGCAGGTTGCGCAAGTAACCCGAAACGGTTTGAACTGCCGCTGTAGCTTGGTTGCAGTAAGGAGATGTTGCCACCCATCATGCCGGGTTTTAATTTCTTACTCTCAAGACTTGGAGAAGCGCATGAAATTGTCTTACGCTTAATTTTTTGGAAGCGCTGCAAAGCTCCATTGGTGGTTGAGAAAGCACCAGTTTCCAATGTCGGTCCAGTCGTGGCCATTTCAGCTAAGCGGTTGATCTCAATATCTGAGGGTTCGTTGACGGCTTTACTAAGTGCTTCGCCAAGAATCGCTTTGTTTTTTGTCGTAGCAGGCAACTTTGTCTGTTGCTTCGCGATTTGCCCGGATTTTATACTCTTAAAAGTATGCATCAGTTTTACCACGATCCTAGCCTAGGCTCGAACCTTGGGATGGTTTGAGTAGTAGCTCAAAGCTTCTATCTGGCACTTGAACCAAACAGACCGTGAGCTTAAAGTCAAAAAACAGGGATGTTTTGCGACCACGTGGCCGCTCCGCAGCGAAGTCCCGCTTTGGGTAAAATAGCACTGACTTTTAAATGTTATGAAAATGCGGCACATTCACTTTGATATCACTGACAGTGACTTAGGGGATAACTATTCACAATTTGTGCCACTATTGTGGGCTTGTCTTTAGTTGTTAGCGGTGAAAATTTAATTTGTACCACTAGCGTTATACAGACGCGTGCTGCTCAGCTTGAGTGTGACCAGAGACTCACATGTAAATTAACAATAACGAAAATTAAACAAAAAAACAAAAAAAACAAGTGGAAACGTTGCAGTCGGACGCAGCCGACTGCGGTATACTCGATACCAGTATTAAAAATTTTGATGCCCATCCATGTAGCATGTCAATTGCTATCTTCATACCAAATTTGGTGACTCTAGCTCGAAAATTGTATAAAGTGGGGAAAGGGGGCTGGGGGCGGTATGGGTGGTTGTGGCATACAAATTTTTGCTGCAGATCCTTGTGGAATGTCAAATGCTACCTTCATACCAAATTTGGTGACTCTAGCTCAAAGTTTGTATAAAGTGGGAAAAGGGGGGCTTGGGGCGTTATGGTTGGGCGCGGCATCCAAATTTTTGCTGCAGATCCTTGTGGAATGTCAAATGCTACCTACGTACCAAATTTGGTGACTCTAGCTCAAAGTTTGTATAAAGTGGGGAAAGGGAGGCTGGGGGCGGTATGGTTGGGCGTGGCATCCAAATTTTTGCTGCAGATCCTTGTGGAATGTCAAATGCTACCTTCATACCAAATTTGGTGACTCTAGCTCAAAGTTTGTATAAAGTGGGGAAAGGGGGGCTTGGGGCGGTATGGTTGGGCGCGGCATCCAAATTTTTGCTGCAGATCCTTGTGTAATGTCAAATGCTACCTTCATACCAAATTTGGTGACTCTAGCTCGAAGTTTGTATAAAATGGGGAAAGGGGGGCTGGGGGCGGTATGGTTGGGCGTGGCATCAAAATGTTTGCTGCAGATCCTTGTGGAATGTCAAATGCTACCTTCATACCAAATTTGGTGACTCTAGCTCAAAGTTTGTATAAGGTGGGGAAAGGGGGGCGGAATGGTTGGGCAAGGCTCCAAAACTTTGATGCAATTCTTTTGGGGTTGTTGCCAGCTATCTTCCTACCAAATTTGGTGGCTCTAGCTCCACTACTCTGGAAGATACACGCATTCCCGTTTTTGACGAAGCGTTGGGGCAGATGGGGGTGGCCAGGGCGGTATTGGTAGGCGTGGCATCCAAACTTTTGATGCAGTTTTTGGGGGGTCATCATCACCTATCTTGGCACCAAATTTGGTGACTCTAGCTAAAAAACTGTGGGAGATATAGGCTTTTCTGATTTCTAATGCGGGGGGGCTGGGGGCGGAATGGTTGGGCAAGGCTCCAAAACTTTGATGCAATTCTTTTGGGGTTGTTGCCAGCTATCTTCCTACCAAATTTGGTGGCTCTAGCTCCACTACTCTGGAAGATACACGCATTCCCGTTTTTGACGAAGCGTTGGGGCAGATGGGGGTGGCTAGGGCGGTATTGGTAGGCGTGGCATCCAAACTTTTGATGCAGTTTTTGGGGGGTCATCATCACCTATCGTGGCACCAAATTTGGTGGCTATAGCTCAAAAACTGTGGGAGATATAGGCTTTTTTGACTTTAAAATGCGGGAGGGCTGGGGGCGGAATGGGTAGGCGGGGCTCCAAAATTTTTGATGCAGTTTTTTGGGAGTTGCTAGTAGCTATCTTCTCACCAAAATTGGTAGTTCTAGCTGTCAGGATGTGCGAAATATGTGAATTTATCGGTTTTGAGTTATCGAATTTATCGATTTGCGAGCCCCCAGTTATCGTAGAACCCCCATCTTAACACTTCAATTTACTATCCCATAGATAAAGAGAATTGGAAAGTTTCAAGTCTCTAGCTTGAAGGGTGTGGAAAAAAGTTGCGTTCATACAGACGGACAGCCGGACAGACGGACAGACACCATGACGGACATTGCACAAACCCAATATACTCTTTACCTTCGGTATCAAGTATAAAAATCAACTACAGTTGTAACGCACATGCTAGATTGACGCTTTGGGTTTTCTTATGCAGAAACAACAAAAAAAATTCTATCAATGTACCAAAGCTCTCGATATCATTATTGGCACAAGTCGCGGAAGGCGCTTATACCCATAACCACAAATGATTAAAATTGAAAGCTTTCACTCACTCGTTTTATGTGTCCCACGCTGAAAGATCTTTCATGCGTGTGAGCGGTGGTTGCTGAAACAAAAAGAATTATGGCAAAGGGGGTCGAGATCTAGAGGGCGCTTTTTGTTGTTTAAGCATAAGTCAAAGCTTAAAGCTTTTGCTTATGACAACTAACACAAGACTAACCTAATATAATTTAGCTTATAACATTTTACTTAATTCTTTATTACATTTATAGATAATACTATTCTTTTCTCTTCTTATTAATGCAGAGTGCTTATGGCATTTACTTGCGATGAGCTAATTCCGAGCGCTCAGTTATGTACATTAATTTAAAATGTTTCTCTATTTATTAACTTCTTTTTTTTTTTTTTTTTGTAATTCTTTGTGCAGATAATGTACATTCATCTTCAGGCCGCACAGCAAATTACACGAGCAATTGTTTTTTTTTTTTTTTTTTTTTGTAATATAACTCTGATATTTTTTTTCTTTTTGTTTAGTTTTTCATTGGTTTGGTGGTATTTGTTTTGATTGATGTTCAAAAGACGAATGGCTGTAATTGGGTGCACTGTAGGTGGCTATAGCCGCGGGTGGGTGTCTCGGGACGCTATTAAGTTAGGTTATGTTTAACATGTGCGACACCTGAATGGGGGAGCCGAAGGGTATTCAGCACAGGTCACAAATATATAAGTAAACCAGATCCGCACATTAAAAGATCCGTGGATGGTCACAGGCTGATCTTCTCATGATAAACTACAGCGGAATACGCTCGTCGCACCTTAGACTCGCACCATATGTAAGTCCGGCTTCCAACCTAACTTGCGCAAAAGTTCCGCTTTCGAGGTTAGGTCAGGACTCGCGTCTAATGAAGACCTCTACCGGGTCAATTATGCGTCTGCCTTTGGCACAGCGGCGACGTATTTTTTTAAGGCGAACACTGCAACTTTATTAGGGGGTAGCTTTTCTGCTGACGTTTTTGTTTTATTTTTTTGTTTCTTATTGTCTTATATGTTTTTATACGGTCTCATCAACTTTTCGTTTGACTGCACTTGGGTTTTTTCTTTTTTTTTTCTTTTCTATCGCGTTTGATAGATGCGCGACCACAACTTTACTTGCACCGTACTTGCGAACAAATAGACCGAGCTAGGTGCCGGAAATGGTTTTTGGGGCAAGATTAAGTGTGCCTGCATGATATTAAAAATTTTGAGGGATTTTTCATTGTCGTCCCTGATTTAAATATGGCGATAAGTACAACCTTTAACCATTCTTCGTGGTTCACCGACAGAGAGCGCTACTAGTAGTGGCATCAAATGCCGAAAACAAAATTTTATTTTTCTTTTTTTTCCTTTTTTTTCAATTTGTTTTATTTTCATATTGAAGCCTTAATTTCTCTTACTTCTTTTAATTAGTTTTAACGCGTCCAAAAATATTAGTCTAACTCGCAAGTTTGCGGTTTCGAATAAAGCGTAACAACCAAATCGTTGCATACCTTTAGGCTGTCATGGAATTTATTCCGACAAGCGGCATACAACAGGTTCCAATTCATAATATATAATTATGGTCCAGTCGGAAATTGCTCTCTTTGTTGTTCCAATTTTTTCATAAAATATTCCAGGCTTTGTGTCGAACCTTTCCACGGACACCGAGTGTGTCAGCACCAAGGGCAACATGAGAAGAAGAATTAGAATGGATGATGTGATTGTTGGCGACATAAAGCGTTTTCGCTGTACGGGTGGTGCATCATGGTTTTCTGTGTCCTCTGTTTCGTTAATAGTTCGTTTTTTGGTCATGTCTTCCGAAAATAGTGGTGCAAGTCTGTTTATAGGGCGCTTGTAGGTGCCTGAGGCAGTTTTAACGTCAACCACCATGACATAATTGTCTTGTTCTGGGTATGTTTTGACAATGCGTCCCAGTGGCCAACTCATCACAGGTATGTTGTCTTCCTTGACTAGCACTTTCGTGTCTTCCTTTATGATGGAGTTGACGGATTTCCACTTGTGCCTGGCTTGCAGTTTTTGCAAGTATTCTTCCGACCATTGCTTCCAGAATCTTAAGTCTGGATACTAACTCCCAGCGCATTACCAAGGATTTTTCATTGCGGTCCGTGTTTACATCAGGGAGAGTAGTCAACGTTTCCCCAATCAAAAAGTGTGCTGGAGTGAGGGCGGTTGTGTCCGTTGGATCATTTGACATGGGTGTGATTGGGCGAGATTTGAGGATTGCTTCAATTTCGATAAACACCGTATTTAATTCTTTAAATGTTAGAGATGCGGTATTGGTTGTGGTGACCAAAAGTCTTTTTGCAGACTTGACCGCAGCCTCCCATTACCCTCCAAACGATGGCGCGCGTGGTGGAATAAATTTGAAGGCAACATGTTTTTTGTTGCACTGATTGATGATCTTTGCTTGGCTCTTTTCGCCAAATATTGATCCTTCCAGTTCCTTCAGCTGGTTGTTTGCTCCAACGAAGTTAGTTGCATTGTCACAATGAATTGTTTGACACTTGCCTCGACGGCTTAAGAAGCGTCGTAAGGCTCCCAAAAAGGCCTCTGTTGTTAGATCACTTACCAGCTCAAGGTGTACCGCTTTGGTGGCGAAGCAACAGAAAACAGCTATGTAAGCTTTGTCTGGTCGTTTTCCTGGAAGCTTATGATGAATCCATATTGGTCCGCAATAATCTACGCCTGTTGTAAGAAATGGGCGTGTTGGTGTTTTTAACTTGGGCCTTGCCTTGTTGCATGTCACGCAATTGTGAATGATATTCCTTGACATTGTTTTGTTGTTGAGGATCCAATATTGTTGTCTAGCGGTTGCTCGTAAGGCTTGGGCACCGCAATGCATATTGTCATCATGCAGATCTTTCAACAGCATTTTTACTATTGGATCATTGTAGGGCAGCAGAATCTGGTGCCTTGCATTGTAAGGGAGTGGGGCTTGATCCAATCTGCCACCAACTCGTATAAGTCCGTCGGATAATTGTAGGGGGGACAGCGATGAAATGGAACTCCTTTTTTCCACCACATTGTGACGCTGCAGCGATTTTAGCTCAGCAGCAAATTCCACTTGTTGTACTGTCCGCAAAATTACGTTGCGAGCGTGATTCAATTCCTCGACGCTTAGAGTGACAGCTGCTGATCTCTGTTTGTTGTAGCAGAAGCGTAACATGTAAGCCACAATGCGTTGTAACTTGTGGAACTTGTGTCTGCAAGTGTACAATTCCTCACCTATTGTATAAAGGGATATTGCCAGGCTTATATGTTTTGTTTTCCTTTCCAGGTTGCTGGGGGTGATACTGGGTAAGGCTGACCATTTATCTGGAGAGCCATGCAGATATAGTGGTCCATACAACCATAAGTTGTGCTCATGTAGTTTTCGTGCCGATATTCCTCTTGAGAGTACATCTGCCGCATTGTTGGCCGATGATACATGCCGCCATTGATTGGCATGTCAAGGCCTGAATTTTTGCTATTCGGTTTGCCACAAATGTATGATATGTGGCGGCAGCTGCGTTGATCCATGAAAGGACAACCGTAGAATCTGACCAAAAGTATCCTGGCACTGTGTTGCTGTCGAGGCTTAGATCGCGTCGAACCCTTTCAGCAAGCTCTGCACCCAATAGTGCAGCACATAGCTTTAGTCGAGGGAGTGACTGTTTTGCTGTTGGAGCAACTCGAGACTTTGACCATAGGAGCCGAACCGATATTTGTTTGTTTCTGTAAGTTGTGCGTACGTAGACTGCAGCACCATATGCACGTTCCGACGCATCTACAAAGACGTGTAATTCTTTCGTTATCGGAGTCTTACCATCATAAACGTGCCTTGGGATTCGCATTGAGTTGAGGCTTTGCAACTCGTCTCAATACTTTTTCCAATCATTCTGAAGACTTGTAGGTAACTCGTCGTCCCAATCGAGCTTTAATTCCCAGAGGAGTTGAATGAAAATTTTTGCCTTTACTACGACTGGAGCGAACAAGCCTAGTGGGTCGAAGATCTGTGCCAGCTCCGAGCAGACTGCACGTTTTGTAATGACTGTTGCTGCACTGCTGTGAGTTCGACCGCCAGTTTGATCCGTTTTGGGCGTCCAAATAAGGCCCAATGTTTTAACACTATACTGTTCCAGTGTTTCTCCGAGCTGTACGTCGTTAACTGTGTCTTCTTTGGGAATTCCCTCCAATACTTGTTCATTGTTTGAACACCATTTTCGTAGCTTGAATCCAGATGGCTGAAGAATTTTGTTTAGCTCTTGTAGAACTTGATCCATAGTATTTAATTTCTTCCGACGAGTTGTTGCGCCTTACAATCAGTTGATGAAACTGATTTTCCGGATTGATCCATACCTGACGATACATTTTTTCAATGTCAGCCGTAAACACATATCTATGTGTTCTGAATCGTAGTAGAATTGACATAAGATCACTTTGAACCGTGGGGCCTGCAATATGTCGTTCAACGATTTTCCAGTAGATGTTTTGCACGATGCGTCGAAGACAACTCGTAGTTTTGTTTTTGTGCTGTCAGGCTTCAACACGGAATGATGCGGAATCACGTAGTGATTTTTAGGAATCTGTTGCGGTTTCACTTGTTTCATGTGTCCCAACTTCTCATACTCTGCCATTAACGCTGCGTACTAATTCCACGTGTCAGTGGAGGTTCTGCGCTCTAACGATAGAAACCGTTTAGTCGCAATCTCCATGGATTCTTCCAGGGCTGAATAGTGTTCAGAAAATGGAAGTTGAACGATGAATCCGCCGTCCACCGCCACTTGTAAATGTTCTAAGAAGTGCCTTTCACAATGCGCTTCGATTGGTGTTCGGTGTTTTTCTGTTGTATCCAAGCTATCTATTGTCCAGAATCGTTCCATTAATGCATTTGTATCCTCATTTGTTGCAACTGCGCAGATGGCTGACGACTTACTTGCAGCATTTACCTTTCCAGCAATGATCCACCCGAACTCAGTTTTTTGCATCATTGGACCAGACTGGAACATTTTGTGTTGTTGTGGGACCAGTATTGAAAAGCAGTGCTCTGCTCCATTCAACATGTTGATTTTGCCTGGTCTGTTGAAGTTTGGATCAGCCAGTGGTAACTTGCTTGACGAAATTCGTCACATTTACATAAATAATGACTTGTCTTTTTACAGAAAATACATCCTTTTTGTGCACCTGAAGATGTTGCACATGTCGCGTTCTTTGACTCCTTTTTTGAAGATTCTAGGTGCCTTTTTTCCAGTAGCCATGACCCGAACTCGCTGTTAGAGTAACTGGAGCATGGTGTCCAGTGGCTGGATTTCCTTTGTGTTACCCTATGATTGTTCAGTTTGTTTCTGAGGATGGCAATGATGATTGGATCCCATGTTGAGATGTCAATCCCGAGTCCCTTCAACGAAGCTAATGACTCAACTGTTGTGATGTGCAGTTCTTTTAAAGACTTCACATCGTCGCTGCAGGTTTGTTGCAGCAGAAGACGATTTAATATCCTAGAAGCAATATCTCTTGGATTATTGTACGCATCAACTAAGATTTCCCATGCGATGAGGTAATTTTCCTCCTTGAGATCAATGTGACGGATTAGTTGTTCCGCCTCTCCGATTACGCTGGTTTTGAGGTACCACATTTTCCGTATGGTTGGCATTCTAGTTTCATGTATCATACATGAGAACATATCAAAGAACTGAGACCACTTGAGTATATCACCATCAAATTTTGGAATGGAGATGCGTGGCAAGTTAATGTTATCGGACACCGTACTATTTGACTTGTCTGTCAGTACGTTCCTTACCTCAGCTTCTGCTTTGAGATAGTCAGTGGCGTCATAGCCTGCTTATTCCGGGTCCTCAAGCTCCTCGTATATTTGGAAGTGGACCTCTTGAAGTTTTGCCCATAATGAGTTTACAATTTCTGCATTAAGGGGCGTGTGTTGAATGGCGCGATTTATTGACTCAATCATCGCCTTTTGCCGACGGCACAATGCAACTAGCTTGGCATTTGTGTTTGCTTTGGCATCAACAATTCCTGCAGCAATGGCGGTCCTTGGCTCCGTCCTATTGCTGCTAGACTGATCTGCAATATCAGCTTGTTCTTTTAACTAAGTTCTGGTTTTTTGAACCAAATCGTGAACCTCTTCGGAAAACTTGTGGTATGGGTGAGACTCCTCTAACTTAGAGTTTTTGATCAAGACATTGTTGTTCTTGAAAATAGTCCACTTTTCTTCAAGGATTTTGGCCTTGGCTTGGTAGTAGCCAGGTTTTGCCTTCCGCTCTGCTGGGTCCTTCTTTGTGTTCTTTATAAGCCTTGATACCTCCTGGCTTATTTCTTCCTGCGCATCTAGGACATCTTCCAATACGAGTGATTTCTCTGTGCTCATTTTGTCACTTTGTTGACAATGACTAAGCTACCAGAATCGCGTTTGTTATGTTGTTGTATATAGCTCTTTGATTACTCCCGACCCGGTGGAAGTGTTTTATTCGCTCGGCCTGAGCTGGATTACGCTTCTATTCGCAACCGTGTGGTGTGGTCGAAGGAGTAGCGAGCTACAGCAATTGCTTGCCAATGCAGAATTGCATATTGGCAATTTCCGCGTTGACTGACCGCTGTTTTGGTAACTAGGTATATGTGTCGGTTCCGCTGTGATCAGTAGTTTTTTGTAGCTAAGACAAAAATACGTATGGTGTTGCATTTAATTGACCTCGTGAAATTATAATTTTATGTCATATATTGTGTGTGCTGTAATTTATATGTATACTTATATAAAAACATAGGTCAGTATTTGACATAGTTAAATTGTACTTATTATTGTGTGTCATTTATGTGGGTTGTGACTTAAATGTATATACACCTAAACAGATCCATTTTTCTTTCTAAATAGTATAGCTTGTACAGATGGGATCACATCTCCCGCAATTTTCTCTTGTATTTCCTCTGAACAGATTCATTTTCATGACCTTCCGGAAATAGAGTTTTTATGTGTTCAAATATTATTTAGTGGCCGTTCACTGTATATTACTTGCTCCTACACCAGCTGATGTACTTCAGCTTTATGTCCCTGCCGAAATGATTAATAGTTTCATTTGAAAAGAACATGAGAAGTTAGGCCATCTTTCCACTGAGAAGTGTTGCACACAAATTAAGAAGCATTATTGCATAATTTTATTAGAAACCGCCTAAAATACATTTACTTTTCCCCTTCCGCTCATAATAATGATGCTACTCTGCATAGCATTCCGAAAACCCCCCTGCCGTTTGATACTCTTCATATTGACCACTTAGGACCTTTTCCGTCCATACAGTGCAGGAAAAAATATCTGTTAGTCGTTATTGATGCCTTTACCAAACTTGTAAAATTGTACCCTTCCGCTACTGCTAGTTCCCGGGGAGCATGTCACACTCTAGAGACGCAGTATTTCTTCAATTATAGTCGACCCCGCCGAATTTTTAGTGATCGAGGTACATGCTTCACCTCCGCTGAGTTTGCTGATTTCCTGCAGTCCCATCGTATAGTCCATGTTCAGAATGCCACTGCCTCCCCTCGGGCTAATGGTCAAGCGGAACGTGTCAACCGTGTCTTATGTCCCATGCTTGGTAAATTGTCTGAACCATTGGATCATGCCGATTGGGTGAAACAACGTACGAAAATTGAGTTCGCTTTGAATAATTCAATCCATTCCACAACCAAATTTGCACCCTCCGTCCTCCTTTTTAGTGTTGAACAGCGCGGTGCTGTTATAGATTTGTTGACAGAGCGTTTAGATGATAAATCGATTGATGAAGTGTCCGCAGTTAATAATCGTAAGATTGCCTTGGAGAACAATGTTAATTACCAAGAGTATAACACAGAGTTTTTTGGTAAATACCATCGCCCTGCTGTCAGTTTCGAAGAAAGTGATTTTTTCCTCATCAAAAATATTCACACGACGGCTGGTGTAAACAAAAAACTGATTAAGCGATACCGTGGTCCTTATATCATTCATAAGAAACTTCCGAATGATTGGTATGTCATCCGGGATGTGGAAAGCTCTCAGCTCACACAGCTTCCGTATGACGGTGTGATGGAATCATCTAAACAGAAATTGTGGCTCACTCCTGATTAAAATTGTACTTTTGATGTCTGATCATAGGCAATACCCCACCGTTTGGTATGGCCCCGAGTCTTATATATTTTAGAGTAAGTGGAATCGAGGTCTATTCCTTGTCAGGACAGCCGAGCTGTAAAGTATTTATATGCATAACTATCGACTGCCTATGTTATGTTAATATATCCCGAGATATCGTAAGCTAGTATTTAAGGTATCGATGTTGGCATTAGGTATTATCACAAAAGAGTGGTTCAGCCACACGGATCTTGTCTCTGCCTCTTTTCCGGAGACTCTTATGCCAAGCGCCTGCATTTATAAGAACCAAAAGAAAATCGTTAGAAATAAAACCCATCATATCTATATTACGGAATACTTACGAGTTTTATGCAGCAAAATCTCATATTCTTTCTGTTAACACATCTTGTAATAGTTGTAAAGAAGTGATCTAAGGCTGGGGTAGAAACTCAGTCCAGACCAGAGCCATTTTACAATAAAATTTATAAAAAAACCGAGACTCAGAGAGTATTTTGGCAACCCCTACTAAACCAGGCCCACGCACATCGAGAAAATGCCCGAGATGTGCAAAAAGGAGGCGGTAGGATGCCCACAAGACCATCAATAACGCGCAGAGAAAACCCTCGGATAGCGTTATGCTGACCCTTGTGGTGCCCGAGCAATGCCGGATAACCACAAAACGCGTTCTGTGGTCGTACGGCACGCCTTCACCCCCCCTAGAGAAATAATACCACTGAAAGAGTTGCAAGACACGTGCAAGATTTACCAAAACGCTCAGAGAAACCCTCGGAATGCGCCTTGTTAATTCTTGCGGTGCCCGAGCGATTCCGGATAACCACAAAACGTGCAGACAAACGCTCGGAACACGTTCTATGGCCGTACGGCACGCCTTTGACTACTCTAGTGGAACAATAACACTAAAATAAATGCAAGGCACATGCAAGATTTACCAAAGCACACAGAAGAACCCTCGCAATGTGCTTTGTTAATTCTTACGGTGCCCGAGCAATGCCGGATAACCACAAAACGTTCAGAGAACGCTCGGAAAACGTTCTATGGCCGTACGGCAAGACACATCTAAGATGTGGAACACTTTTGTGAAACGCACTTAAATAAAATTCTCTTGGTTTTCTTCACTATTTGTACGTTTAATGTTTCTAACTATATTTATTTCCCTAGCCACACCACAACAATAAAGCTTGCAATCCGCCCATTAAGAAACCTGCAGACTTAAAGAAGCTTACCCCGATTCCATGTCTTTGCTGTTGCTGTACGTTGCTTGCTACCAGCTGTGTGCCGATGTACTACTGTCGCGTGGTTGCTGCCTTGGGTTTTTCTCCGCACTGATACTCGAGCCGTGCGCTGACATCCGCGCCCTTGTAGATTTTTGTCGTCGCGATCGCTTTCGCGGCCTCTGCCCTTAAGCTTGGGCTGAGGCGCGTGCCATCCTATGCTGCGGAGACCTCTGCCGTAGCTTGGCGCGTGCCATCCTTGGCTGCAGAGACATCTGCTTGGCTTCGGCCATGATGGAATAACATAAGGCGGTCCATTTATAACAGAGTCGCACTCACGTTTGTCCGGTATTTTCAGTTGTTTATTGCTTGTTGAACGAGAAGGTTGGGTGCGGACGGACTTTTGCTGTACAATTTCTTAACCCTAAAGTGCCGATAAAAATGGGCTATTGCAACTATTGTCGAAAATGGAAAACGATCGGTTTTTAAGTCATATCAGATGCAAAATTAGCTGTTCAAGCGCAAAGGCAACGTTTAATTGCAAATTCTAAACTAATAAATATAAGACTTTTGTTGAGTTACCAAGCTTTTTTGGCAACTATAAATGTCTAAATAAAAGGCAACAGATTCAAATAAATTGTTCACTTTATTATGTACTATATTATGTATTGGCACACATGCAAATATGTAACCAAGAGAGAGTGGCTGTGGCTGGACCAAGTGTCAGCTTCGCACGAATACAGAATCGCGCAACCGTTTATGACAATAGATTATCAACGACTGATTAGCTAAGGCCGACAGCCAGACGCATGTGCAGCCGATCGCTGACATGCGTGCATTAAGAGCGCAATCAAAGCCTTTGTACATAAGATAAGAGATGCGCGCATAAGAGCTTAGTATGATAATAAGAGATGCGCGTACAAGAATTTAACAGCGATGCCGAGTGGCTATTTGTGCTGATTTGGCTGCTGCTCCCGACATACTCCCCCCGTTGGAAGCCTGTCTTTCAACTACATCAGAAAGAGGCAGCAGGCAGAGTTTATTCACAGCCCTTCTGATGATGCCAGCTTCGGTCTTCAAGTCTGCAACACGAGGTACTCCGTCGTTGCCCGGAAAAAGTGCGACCACTCTCGCTAACGGCCAACGCATTGGGGGCATGTTCTCGTTCTTCACGAGGACCACGTCGTTGATCCGCAAGGATTGCGAAGGACTGCGCCATTTCGACCTTTGCTGAAGGAGCGTGAGGTACTCTGCACGCCAGCGACTCCAAAACATTTGCTGCAGCTGCGTGACGCGCTGCCAGCCATCTAAACGATCATAATTGAGTTTCGTCAAGTCTGGCTCGATGATGGTCGTTGGAGGGCCACCGAGTAACAGACAGGCCGGCGTCAGAACATCTAAATCTTCTGGATTTTCTGAAATTAAGAGCAGAGGACGAGAATTAACTATTGCCAAGATTTGGCAAATGAGCGTGCGCAGTTCATCATGGTTCAAGAGGGAATTTCCAATCGATCTATACAGGTGATGCTTTGCTGTTTTAACTGCGGCCTCCCATAATCCGCCAAAGTGAGGTGATCGTGGTGGGATGAACTTCCACTCGATGCTAACCGTTAAGCACCATCGGCGAACAGTTTCCATGTGTTGATCGCTTAACATCAGCTGCTTCAAATCCTCAAGCTCGTTCTTCGCACCGACGAAATTGGTTGCGTTATCGGACCAAATTTGGCTGGGCTTCCCACGAAGTGAAATAAAACGCTTAAGCGCACTGAGGAACGTTGCCGTAGACAAATCCTTTACAAGCTCCATATGTATAGCCTTGCTGGTGAAGCAAATGAAAACACTGATATAGGCCTTGGCAGGCGGTCGATTATGCACTTCGGATTTGTAGAAGAATGGTCCGCAATAATCGATCCCCGTGACAGCAAACGGCCAAACTCCATGTAGACGCTCACTTGGCATCTGAGCCATGATTGGCTCCAGAAACCTTGGCTTGGCTCTAAAACAGATCACGCATTTGCTGACAGCCTTGGAAACTGTTCTCAACCCACCAATTGGCCAGTACTCAAGGCGGATTTTGGCTAACAGGGCTCGAGATCCAGTGTGAAGATTCTTTCTATGAGCGTGGTCAATTAGCGCGTTCGTGACTGTATGACGCCGAGGTAGGATTATTGGATGCCTTGCGTCGTATGGTAGCAATGAATTCTTCAGTCGGCCACCAACACGCACGAGTCCAAAGTCGTCAATAAAGGGCGATAATGAGGCAATGGAGCTTGATTTCTTAACAAAACCCTTTGCACGCAGGCCCTTGATATCCTCCCATAGATGTCCTAGTTGCACAACTCGAACCAGAAGGCGAGTTCCATTATGGATATCTAGAACGGTGAGATCAGCATGACGTGTGCGCTTAATAAACTTGTAAATATAAGCAAAAACACGTTGCAAAGTCTTAAAGCAATTTGCGTATTTGCAAGTCTGTGTTATGTCAATGTGAGGAGATAGCACCAGCAAAGCCGCCTTTCGGAGTTCAATACTCGATTTCTCTGGTACGCTGAATACAGGCCAATCAGCAGAATTTCCCCGTAAGTATGATGGGCCATGAAACCATAGATTTGATTCAACCAAAGTTTCAGGAGAAGCACCTCTTGATATGATGTCAACAGGGTTTAAAGCTGTAGGAACATGAAGCGACTTCATGCTGGCCGTCAGCTCTTGTATAGCTGTCACACGGTTAGCTACAAATACGTTGAAGCGGAAGGGCTCATCGCTGATCCAGGACAAAGCGACGGACGAGTCACACCAGCAGAAAAACTGCGCAGACAACATATCCAAATCCATGATTTCGCGAACCAGTTTGGCCAGCAATACAGTTCCACACAGCTCAAGCTTCGGCACAGAAAGCGTTTTCAGTGGTGCAACTCGAGACTTTGCGCAGAGAAGGTGAGCAGTGGGTGTATGGCCTTTAGACACCACATACACGCAAGCTCCATAAGCATCCAAACTAGCATCGCAGAAGCCGTGTATCTCTACGTCAACACCTGGAACAAGCAGGAATCTGGGAAACGGGAGTTGACGAACGCTTTGGAAACTACTGCATAGCTCTGTCCAAGTTGTATTCCTTGCCACAGGGAGGCTTTCATCCCAATCCAGTTTGTCCTTGCAGAGTTGCTGAAGGAATATCTTTGCCCTAACAATAACAGGTCCAAGGAGTCCAAGGGGATCGTAGAACCGTGCGATTGTCGAAAGCACCGAGCGTCTGCATGGTTTTTGCGTTGGCTGTAGCGGCATTAACGAGAAGAGAAGGCGGTCGGTTGAAGGGTCCCATGCAAGACCAAGAGTTTTGGTTATGGGGCTGCCATCATTTCGAAACCTCCTTATCGTCTTCAGCTACATCATTGAGAACCTTTGGGTGACTGGAACACCACTTCCTTAGCTTAAAGTTGCCACGCGATAGTATGCCAGCCGTTTGATTCATTTTATCAATGACCTGTGCTACTGAATCTCCTCCAGAAATGAAATCATTAACATAAAAGTCATGCAGAAGTGCATCAGAGCCAAGGGGAAGTGCATTTTTCTCATCATAAGCTAACTGATGCATTGCCCGCACTGATAGGAACGAAGCAGCTTTGGTGCCATATGTGACAGTGTCTAGTTTATAAACTTCCAGTTCCTTATCAGTTGTGTCACGCCATAAAATGCACTGATAGTAGCTGTCAGGTGTGGAGATTCTGACGCACCGGTACATTTTACATATGTCGCCTGTCAAGGCAACCAAATACGTACGAAAGCGAAGCATTATGTGAAGCAACTTAGCTTGTATGACAGGACCTGCCATCATTACTTCATTGAGTGAATATCCAGAAGAAGTGGAAGCTGAACCATCAAATACAACACGAAGTTTCGTAGTTGTGCTGCTCTCCTTTATCACGCAATGGTGCGGTAGAAAATACTTGCAGTGTGAAATAAGTTGATGATCAACATGAGACATATGATTAAGCTGAAGATATTCATGAATAAAGTCAGCGTATTGTGCCTTGAGATCAGAATGCCTTGCCAACTTACGCTCTAAATTGAGAAAGCGTCGATACGCTTGTGTGTAGGACTCACCCAACAAATCAGCGGTCAATTTAAAGGGCAGACGAACAGAATATTCACCAGTTGGAAGCCGTGAGAAGGTGTTTACAAAGTGATCTTCGCATAGCGCTTCCTCCTTGCTTAACTTTGCGACAGTTTCATCGTCTCACCAACTCGTCCGGAGACACATCACTCTGAGCAACACCATCGGCGAATGCACTACGGCTTGCCAGCAGCGACGTGTTTTGTGATCCTGAACCACCACCTGAAACTACCCAACCAAGACGAGTCTTCTGTAGTAGAGGCAGGTTCGGGCAGAGCTTTATTTGTCCGACGCATAGAAGCTCAAAGAAAACGCTGGCTCCAAGCAGCAGATCCGCCCTCTGTGGTCTGTTAAAGGCGGGATCAGCTAACCTGACATTTTTTGGGATTCTCCAATCGGTTGTATCAATGGCCACGCAGGGTTGACAGTCCGTAATGGTAGGAGCAATAAGCGCCGTAAGAGTAGTGGTATACTTTTCGTCTTGAGATCGTAGACATATGCTGGCTGTGAACCCATCTGTAGAGACGCTCGTATCCCCAAGTCCAGATACCGTAGCTGCAGATCGGGTCCTTTTCAGCTGTAACTGTTGGGCCAGCTGCGACGTTACAAGATGAAGTTGTGAACCTGAATCTAGCATAGCCCGGCAGAGTATGTATGATCCGGCACGATTTTTGATTAAGATGATGGCGGTAGCCAAGAGCATAGTATCAGAACAAAGACATTGGTCAGCAAGAGAGGTGGAAGGCTGTGAGGCAACGGCAACAGTCGAACTGGGCAAGGAGACGCTAGCAGCATCAGTTGGTAGTGCGGCCTGTGACTCGGCAATATGCAGCAGCGTATGGTGCTTGCCATTACAGGCACGACAACTGCCGGAACTGCACGTTCGCGATTGATGACCCCTTTTAAGGCAATTGTAACACAACGCAAGCTTCTGAACTTCCTTACGACGTAGTGTAGGTGACAGATTGGCAAATCTGCTGCAGGAATAAATTCCATGACCAGACATGTTGCAAAACAGACACTTGCTTTGGTTGCCTTCGGCAACGACAAAGGCCTTTCTATTGCCACTGCTACTACCATTCGATTTGTGCGCTTGCGAACTAGGCATGTGCTGCGCCATAGCATACTGCAAGCTCTCCAATTTTTGGCATCGCTTGTCGAGGAAATTGAAGAATTCCGCTGCGGTCGGCAATCTCTTTAGAGATGCGTACTCTTCCCACGACGACTGTGTTCCAACATCCAGTTTCTGCAACAGCATATTTATCATGATGCTGTCAGAAATCTGATCCGAATTGCCCAAAGACTGTAAAGCTCGCATGTGAGAGTTGACCTTGTCAGCAAATCCACGCAGTTGTACAGCTGACGTTGCCTCCACCTTCTTGAGACCAAACATCTCCTTCACATGTGCCTGGAATACAAGTCTTTTATTATTATACCTCTTATTTAACATGTCTAATGCTACTCGATAAGTGCAACTTGATATGTCCAACGATCGAATTGACTCCAGAGCAGCTCCATCCAAACATGAGCGCAGATGATGCAGCTTTTCAATATTATTTAAATCGGGATCCCTGTTGATCACCGAATCAAATACTGAGAAGAAGCTGGCATATTCTGTATACCCTCCAGTGAAAGTTGTCAGCTTGAATTCAGGTAAACGAATTCTATGAGCCCGTTCAGCGCCGTAAGTAACTGCCGTATCATCGGGCAGCAGTGTAGATTAGCGCTGTGTATGCGATTTGCGAATGTCTAATTGCACTCGAACGCGTGATTTTATATTAATAAACAGTTCATCAAAATTAACGCGCACATCACTTTCTATTTCATCAAACTGTAGCTCCTCTAGCGCACCGTGCGTAATATTAAATGTTGCCTGAGTCTGATCAAGTAACTCCAATCGAACAAGAAGTTCAGCTGAGTTGAAACTTATAATTTTGTCAGCGTCAAGAGTTGCGTCAAGCCTTCGCAACTCTCAAAAATAGCAGCCAGTTTACGCCTAAGAAACTGAACGCGACTTTCGATTGTTGTCACTTGATTAGAGCTCGCAGATGACTCCATATTAGAGCCCTTTAATTTAAGATTAAACTGTTCAAGTTAATACGCGACGCTGAGGTATATTTCCTTGTGTATACGCTCACTCATATAATACACACGCACGTGTATGTATGAGAGTACAGTCAGTGCTGTTCGCGAATTTGCAAAGACCAAAAAGTTTGCGAATGCAGCTGTCTTTATGTGGGCAATGAACTCAAGCCGGCACCTTCAAGCAATTAACGAAATAGAATAAGCGAACGCACCAAGCACAAAGAAGAATCAAAGTGAACGCACCAAGCACAAAGACTTAGCGGCGACTGTGAGCGCGCACATGCAAACGAATTAGGCACAAGAGACCGCGCAATCACAGCTTGCAGCCCGCGCATGCAAATAATAATTTTATTTTATATGTTCATGCACCTTTCTATTTTTCTCAATAGTCAATTAATGCACCTTCACAATAGTCAGTTTGCTTATTAAAAGGCACTTTAATAAGCAACAACGCGAATGCGAGATAGAATTATCTCGTCGGGGCCTCCAAATGTTGAGTTACCAAGCTTTTTTGGCAACTATAAATGTCTAAATAAAAGGCAACAGATTCAAATAAATTGTTCACTTTATTATGTACTACATTATGTATTGGCACACATGCAAATATGTAACCAAGAGAGAGTGGCTGTGGCTGGACCAAGTGTCAGCTTCGCACGAATACAGAATCGCGCAACCGTTTATGACAATGGATTATCAACGACTGATTAGCTAAGGCCGACAGCCAGACGCATGTGCAGCCGATCGCTGACATGCGTGCATTAAGAGCGCAATCAAAGCCTTTGTACATAAGATAAGAGATGCGCGCATAAGAGATAAGTATGATAATAAGAGATGCGCGTACAAGAATTTAACAGCGATGCCGAGTGGCTATTTGTGCTGATTTGGCTGCTGCTCCCGACAACTTTAAAATATTAAGTTTTGTTTGTTTGATCAAGAGGGGCTGCTTAGGGCTAATCAACAGACGCTGTCCGCGTTTCATTTACACCACTGTTACGTGTGGTCACTGTCTGTCGATGCACGAACTTCGGTTTTCTGCATGCGTGGTCGCTCTTGGGTGCGAGAGCGCACACGATCTCGTTAGGATCCAGTGATGCACACTGCTATCAGTGATGCGCACTGCTATCAGTGATGCATGTTACTGGCTTAAGAACTTATAACTGTTTTTGGGACCCAGTTTCTCCCTCCTTGAGTTTAAATACTCTAGTTTATGCTTAATTAATATAATTAAAAATACCTTCGTGGTAACAGCTGCTAATATAACCAATTGGAAACGTTGCAGTCTGACGCAACCGACTGCGGTATACTCGATACCAGTATTAAAACCGCTTAAAAAGAGGCCTGATTGCAAACGGGTACGGATGGAAAATGGTGTGTACGCTGCCTTAAAGATTCTCCGATGCAGATGGTGATGCCACCAACTATCTTCCTTCCAAATTTGGTGACTCTAGCTCAAAGTTTGCAAAAAAAGGATAAAGGGGGGCTGGGGGCGGTATGGGTCGGTGTGGCATCTAAATTTTTACTTCAGATTTTTGCGAAATGTCAATTGCTATCTTCATACCAAATTTGGTGACTCTAGCTCACAGTTTGTAAAAAGTGGGGAAAGGGGGGCTGGGGGCAGTATGGCTGGGCATGGCATCCAAATTTTTGATAAAGATCTTTGCGAAATGTCAATTGCTATCTTCACACCAAATTTGGTGACTCTAGCTAAATGTTTGTAAAAGGTGGGGAATGGGGGGCGAAAAGGGTTGGCATGGCTCTAAAACCTTGATGAAGGTTTTTAGGGGTCGTTGCCAGCTATCTTCCTACCAAATTTGGTGGTTCTAGCTCCACAAATCTGGAAGATACACGCATTCCCGTTTTCGACGAAGCGTTGGGGAGGATGGGGGCGGCTAGGGTAGTATCGGTATGCGTGGCATCTAAACTTTTGATGCAGTTTTTGGGGGGTCACCATCACCTCACTTGGCACCAAATTTGGTGGCTCTAGTTCAAAAACTGTAGGAGATATAGCTATTTCTGACTTTAAAATGCGGGGGGGCTGGGGGCGGAATGAGTGGGCGTGGCTCCAAAACTTTGATGCAGTTCTTTGAAGGTCGTTACCAGCTATCTTAATACCAAATTTGGAGGCTCTAGCTCCACAATTCTGGAAGAAACACACTTTCCCGTTTTTGACAAAGCGTTGAGGTGGATGTGAGTGGCTAGGGCAGTATCAGTAGGCGTGGCATCCAAACTTTTGATGTAGTTTTTGGGGGGTCACCATCACCTAACTTGGCACCAAATTTGGTGGCTCTAGTTCAAAAAACTGTAGGAGATATATTCTTTTCTGACTTTAAAATGCGGGGTGGCTGGGGCGGAATGGGTGGGCGTGGCTCCAAAATTCTTGATGTAGTTTTTTGGGGGTTGATAGTAGCTATCTTCTTACCAAATATTTTAGTTTTAGCTGTAAGGATGTGCGAAATATGTGGGCTTATCGGTTTTGAGTTATCGAATTTATCGATTTGCCAGCCCCCCAGTTATCGTAGAACCCCAATCTTGACACTTTAATTTACTATCCCATAGATGAAGAGAATTGCAAGGTTGCAAGTCTCTAGCTTGAAGGGTGTGGAAAAAAGTTGCGAACATACAGACGGACAGACGGACAGACACCGTGACGGACATTGCACAAACTCAATATACTCTTTACCTTCGGTATCGAGTATAAAAATAAGAAAATATGTTGTGTTGGAGCTAGTTTGCTCCTTCATATAGTAATTATCTCAATCGTTGTAGATTAAACTTTTCTCGTGATCCTAAACAGTTTATTAATTTCTTAACTCAAAACGTAGTTTTTGAAGCTTGCCATCCTCGGTAACCTTGATAATACAAAAGCAAATTCTGGTCATGCTGTGGCCGATCTATATGCTCAGTATTTTAAATCAGTAAGGGAGAATCACCAATGGTGGATACCCCGTTGGTTTTTGTGTCTTAAAATTGTCAGAAATCAACGTAAAGCTTATATAATGCTATTGTTGGAAAGCTTGTTGCGCATGGATTGGTATAAAGCATTGTACACATTTTATTTATGTTCTATGAGATTTAAACATTAAATGAAAAAATCAAAATCACGATTTTCATAAATGTGCCACTATGTGATCACAACCCTTTATCTTGTGAAAATCCAGCCAATAAAATAATATTAAATGCCAAATAATTGTTTTTTATTTGAGTTTTTGTTTTTTATGCAATTAAACAATGAAAATAAAACGAATTTATTATTTTATTAATTATTATTACTCGTAATGAGCAGTGTCGCAATTATTGAATCGATATATCGATTAATGTATCGATTCATGCATCGCACGCTCAACATTGCTCACGTACGTTATTAAAATGGCGCGAAATATGTTAACCAACTAAATTTTTTTTTTTTTTGGTTTTTTTCCACCAAAACCATTTTTTATGAAATTAGTTTTTCAATTAACCATAAAAGAGGGTTTACAACAGCGATCGGCACATTTAGCGTTTCCTATAGCTGGTTATAGGGCAGCAATTTTTTCGTTTTACACCGTACGCTAAAAAAAAACGAATACAAGCGCACGCTGACCGACTTTCGGCAGTTGTGTTGCTCCAACTTCGACAAAGCAAATCAAGCCAGTTGCTGTTCAGCATTCACAAAGGCAAGACCTCGCTGCGCAATTTTTCGGAATGCTAAATATTTAACACTGCAAAAAACTGAATAATGAATGAGTTTTTTTTTTCAATGAAAATATGGATGGCGAGTCACAATGTTTAATTTGCCACCAAATTTTAGATCATAATAATTTATATTTTTTAACAAGGCATTTTCAAAACAAACACAGCAATTATGAATTGCTTGAAAAAAATGAGCGAGCTCGAATTTTTTAGAATTAGATGCTACATTTTTTTAAGTTCATAGCTTGTCACATTGACAATAACGAAATTATTGTTTCGCAAATTGGCAATATAGAAAATATAATACCGCAATATACAATCCTTCAAAAATATAAAATACCTTTAAAAAATAAGGTGTCTTATATGGTTGCTTTGGGTCTGGCGATGCATTGTAGGCCAATTCAAGATGGGGGCTTTGCAAAAGATTTGTTTGTAAATATTTTAAAATGCTTTAGGAAAAAAGAAAAGAAATGGACCAAATAATAACATTCATTCCTTTGTCTGAGCGCACAATAACCCGAGAACGGAACATATTAGCAAACATATTTTAAGCGCCTGGAGGAATGTTGCTTTTTTCGATCTGTCTGGATGAGAGTACTGACATCCGTAACTTATGTCAGCTGCTAGTATGTATTTGTGTGAATAGTATATAATGAATTTGAAGTTTTCGAAGATTTTTTTGTTCAGTTGCTTTTAATAGCCACGTAAATGGAGATAAAATTTGGGAAACTGTCAACACACGTGTCTTCTTTTACGTCTGCACAAGCAAATTGAGTTGTGTGCGCAATTACGGTGCTAAAGGGATGACAGGTAAAAATAAAGGGCTTGTGGGATTTTTATTAAAAAATGGAGTAAAAGTTCCCAGTTTTCATTGCAGCATCCACCAACAAGCTCTATTGGGAAAAGAGCAATTATGAATAAAATTAAAGGAGGGCATAACGCTCTAACGCATCGCAAATTTAAGGAATTTTTACAAGAAATAGAATCGGATAACGGTAATTTGCTGCTATTCACAGATGTCCGCTGGCTTAGTAGAGGCAGAAGTCTTGCTAGACTTTTTGACTTACGAAACGAAGTTCTGCAATTTTTAAAAGAAAATCCGTCACCAGATAAGAATGTATTGATTGCATCTCTGGAAAATAACGAGTTCCTCCTTGAGTTATCATTTCTTTCTGATATTTCAGATATTATATATACAATAAATTTGCAATTACAAGTAATAAACAAAACTAGCTTTGCAGCCCGATTCCATGACTTTGATCAAATTTGTGACATAATAGACCTTCACAATAACACACTTGCATGCAATATGGAAAAACTGTCTCAACCTTTAAGAGAGGAAATTCAAAAAATGTTGACGGACTTTGATTAGCCTTGTACAACGGGCAAATAATTTTGGAAAAATGTGAATGTAGCAAATAACCCACATTCAACAGAAGAAATTTTAAAATTATACTCCATATTCCCCACAACTTATGATTGCCAAACAACGTTCTCAACATTAAAAAACATAGAAACTAAAAATAGAAATAAAATTTCCAATAAACATTTAGACGACATACTTAGAATAAAATTATATAATGAAGAAATAGACCTAGACCAAATAGTTAAAGAATTTGAATAAAAAACAAGTGGAAACGTTGCAGTCGGACGCAACCGACTGCGGCATACTCGATACCAGTATTAAAACAGGTAAAAAGAGGCCTGATTGCAAAGGGGTACGGATGGGGCAGGGGTATACGCTGCCTTAAAGATTCTCCGATGCAGATAGGGATGCCACCAACTATCTTCCTTCCAAATTTGGTGACTCTAGCTGAAAGTTTGTAAGAGCTAATGAAAGGGTGGCTGGGGGCGGTATGGGTGGGTGTGGCATGCAAATTTTTGAAGCAGATCTTTGTGGAATGTCAATTGCTATCTTCATACCAAATTTGGTGACTCTAGCTCGAAGTTTGTATAAAGTGGGGAAAGGGGGGCTGGGGGTGGTATGGGTGGGCGTGGCATCCAAATCTTTTATGCAGATCTTTGCGAAATGTCAATTGCTATCTTCACACCAAATTTGGTGACTCTAGCTAAAAGTTTGAAAAAGGTGGGGAAAGGGGGGCGGAATGGTTTGGCGTGGCTCCAAAACTTTGATGCAGATTTTTGGGGGTCGTTGCCAGCTACCTACCTACCAAATTTGGTGGCTCCAGATCCACAACTCTGGAAGATACACGCATTTCCGTTTTCGACGAAGCGTTGGGGCGGATGGGGGCGGCTAGGGCAGTATCGGTATGCGTGGCATCCAAACTTTTGATGCAGTTTTTGGGGGGTCATCATCACCTATCTTGGCACCAAATTTGGTAGCTATATCTCAAAAACTGTGGGAGATATAGGCTTTTTTAACTTTAAAATGCGGGGAGGGCTGGGGGCGGAATGATGCAGTTTTTTGGAGGTTGCTAGTAGCCATCTTATTACCAATATTGGTAGTTCTACCTGTAAGGATGTGCGAAATATGTGGATTTATCGGTTTTGAGTTATCGAATTTATCGATTTGCCAGCCCCCCAGTTATCGTAGAACCCCCATCTTGACACTTTAATTTACTATCCCATAGATAAAGAGAATTGGAAAGTTTCAAGTCTCTAGCTTGAAGGGTGTGGAAAAAATTTGCGAACATACAGACGGACAGACGGTCAGACACCATGACGGACATTGCACAAAACCAATATACTCTTGACCTTCGGTATCGAGTATAATAACGCTAACTCTTTTTTGATTTGCCAACTTTTTCATATTTCTCAGTGCACTGTTTTCTTCGTTTTCCGAGCGAGAATACAAAAACAAAACAAATGCGCAGTGACGCCTTCGCTTCGCACAAGCAAAGTCATAAAAAAAGGTTCGACACTTGCAAAAACGAAACGGATTTCTGCTTCTTAATGAATAAGTGCATACACAATTAAGTGAACAATGCGCTTGAAATAATTTTCATAATTTTATGTACATGTATCACTTCGCACAGTGCACATTTTTTTTTTTCAAATTTGTGTGCCTTTGACAATTGATTTACGAGCCAAGAAGCGTTTGTTGTTGTTGTCAGTGTTGTTGTTGGGCCCGCACTGCTACTTTTTGTTGGTGTCATTGATTTAAAAAAAAAAAAAAACAGCAACAACATAACAAAACTTGGTGCGTCCAGAAAAATTTAACACACCAGAATATGTTAGGGGGGTGGATTCGCCTACTTGCTGCTTATATAACTTAGACAAAACGTAACACACTAACATTTATTGATATATTATTGATATACATTTCGAATAAGCAAATGGCGTCCACATAAGCGCGCGTGTTGCTCTTATGATAATCAGATAATTGGAAATCTCGCTCCGAACATTCTCCTTTGTTGTTGCTCATTTACGTTCACTCTCTATTTTATGTGCGCGCTTTGCATGTCAATCATAAAGTTTAATAACCCTAGCTCCTCCGCACACACACTAAATTAAAGCTAAAGGTAATATACAATTCACTTAACTGCAGCCTCTTAGATATGTTTTGCATTGATTCAGTGCGTGCGAAGAACGTAGCGATACCACGCTCTTTGTTTGAGTTGCAGCGCGCTCGCATACATAAGAGAGTTAGCCGAAATAGCTATAATTGGTGATGGAGCCTGCCTTTTTATAGCTCTTCTAAACAATATTAGTGCGCTATGTCATAATTATGGTACTGCATGTGAGCTTCAAGCAGCAGTTGAAATTTTTGCTGTAAATTTCCAACTTTTTCAGAATGGAAATTTATTACTGGCATTTGGATATAACATGCATCCTGTTGCGTTTTACCGGTCCATTAATGAATGGACATTTTGATATTTATTCTCCTTTAGAGGAAGTTTTAACTCAAGATTCTGATACGTCAAGTGAATTCAAAACCGAAAATGTTAAAAATCCCGTTAAAACACTTAGTCAGTTCGCCGACAAGGCAGAAAAAAGGTACTAAAACATTCATTTGAAAAAAAATCGTGATATTAATAGGGGTAAACGCATAATTTTGAAGCTCATAGAGTTTCAGTGAGAAGACATCAGGCTAATAATCCTGATGCAGTCAAGAAAGGCGTTTGCGTGCATGGACTGTTAAAGCCATGTCTGGCTTAAACTATGATTTTGAATTAGCTTACAAGTCAGATAAAATTACTCAACTTGGTAGTATGAATTTGATATGCAAACATTGTAATTAATGCCTTAAAATGGAAAAATTAGCCTTTGGGTATCTGTTGCAAGGCAGGAAAAGTTAAACTTTCACAAAATGAAAGTTTGCCTGATCCACTTAAAAGCTTAATAATTGCTGCTTTCAAATGACTTCTTTTGGAAGTACAAAAACTATAATGAAAGTTGGTCAACCTTTAAAGTCCAAGGACAAGTGTATCACTTAATTGGTAGTGTCCGACCTTTGCCAAATGAAGAAATTAAGTTTCTTCAAATTTATTTTGTTGGTGATGATGAAAAGGAAGCTCAACTACGTTGCAAAAATATTTCAAATGTTGATTGTAGCGTAGTAAAGGATCTTCAATGCATGTTTCATCGACATAATCGTTATATTAAAGATCTAAAAATGGCTCTCAATAAAATACCAACAAGTACTAAAGACTATAAATTGGTTATACATGCTGATCGAACACCCGCTGGTGCCCACAAAGGGCTTTACAATGCACCTCTATCAAGCGAAGTAGCTTTAGTTATTGTTGGTCAGCAATTTGAAAAGCGCGATATTAATATTGAAAGCCATAATAATAAATTACATCGTATAAGTGAGGTGCATCGATCATACGATGCCTTACAGTACCCATTGCTTTTTCCTTATGGCGAAGATGGCTATTCAGTGGATATATCACAAAGGAATCCATTATTAAACAAATAAGAAGGCTCTAGTTGGGAGAGCCCGACTAGAAGATACCCTGAACCCAGTTGCAATAAATTTTATGTAAGACTTTGGTATACTGACTTAACTTCAATCGATTAAATTCGATATCTCCGGTGTTTCTTAACCGATTTGGACGAAATTTTCAGAAAAGTTATATTATTACCCATTACTTCAACCCTCATTTTTAGATTTTCCAAATTCGATATTTTATTGTTATCGATTCTATGTGTTTATCGGAAACCAGAATAGTTATCGATAATTTGAAGCAAACTTGTTCTGCTTATGGTATAGGAGAACTTAAATACAAAATCTGAAGTCTCTAGCTCTTGTATTCTCTGAGATCCACGCGTTCATACAGACAGACAGACACAGACGGACAGACTGATGCGAAGAATATATATACTTTATTATACTTTCCTTCTGCCTGTTACATACATTGCACATTTGCACAAACCATTATACCCTTATTTACCCATTTTATGGGTTAAGGGTATAAAAGGAGGAACCAAAAAAAAATTATGTCTGCGTTAAGCTTTTACTGCTATAAAATATGATTCGTCAATCTGAGATAAATCATTTAATTTATTGTCGTTCCCTTTTTAGTCAGTTTTTTGTTGATATTTATGATAAATTGAAACAGAAAGGTTAAATTATATTCGCTACATTCAAGCGAAACTCAGAGCAGATAGCTATATACATCTACAAGATGCAATAGGCCAACAAGATGTTGTCGCAGCTCAACTTGGTCAGATGGTAATTTTACCATCTTCTTTTACAAGTTCTGCACGATATATGCATGAAAAGACTCAAGATGCTATGACATATGTTTGCCATTATGGGCTACCAGATCTTTGCATAACATTCATATTCAATCCACAATGGTATGACATCAAAAGTGTTTGATTACCGGGTCAAAAACCGCATGATCGTCACGATATAATAGCTCGAGTTTTTCATTTAAAAGTTAAAGCTTTAATGTCACTATTGACAAAAAGGTTCTTTGTTTGGAAGCGTGCAAAGTTTCATGTACTCTGTGGAATGGCAAAAGCGGGGCTTACCACACATACATACTTTACTTCTTGGTTAGAAAATTAAATAAGACCAGATAAAATCGATAAGATTATCTGTGCCGAAATACCAAACGCAGATGAGGATCCTTTGTTATTTAACATTGTTAAGTCAAAAATGATTCATGGTCCTTGCGGTGCATTTAATAATAAATCGCCATGCATGAAAAATGGAAAATGTACCAAAAGGTTTTCTCGACAATTACTTAAAGAAACTGTGACTGGAAACATATTTACCCTATATATCATAGAAGAGCGATAGAAGATGACATTAATATAAATGGTAATTGCATAGATAATCGTTGGGTTGTGCCTTATAGCTGTGTACTATTGAGAACATTTGAAGCTCACATTAATGTTGAGTATTTAAGTTATGTAAAGTCTATTAAATACATTTGTAAATATGTTAACACGGGCAGCGATCAAGCATCATTTACTCTTGAAGACCAACGTAATGAAATTAATATGTACGAAAGTGGCGTTTATATAAGTAGCTCAGAAGCGGTATGGAGAATCCTTGCATTTCCCACACATGAACAGTAAAGAATTTCAGAGAACGAACCGAGAGCATGATGTGCTAAATTTTTCTGGAGTTAAGAGAGATTCAGCTTTGGGAAGAGTTCATCCCAATAATACAGAATGTTTCTATTTAAGACTTTTACTGCATTTGGTAAGAGGCGCAACTTCATTTTCAAATTTAAAAACCGTTAATGGTATAGCATACGCATCATTTCAATTGGCGTGTAAAGCTCTAGGATTACTAGAAGATGATAAGCACTGGGATTTAAGTATAGCCGAAGATGTCATATGTCAAAATCCTACAAAACTGCGAGAACTTTTTGCAATAATGTTAGTATTTTGTCAAATTTCAGATGCTCTTAAACTTTGGAATACTTATAAAGAGAGTTTCTCAAAAGATATTTTAAGAGCCTTTCATATATCACAAGACAGAAATATTGATCAAAGTATTGTGAATAATCTATTAAATAAATGTCTTATTTGCATTGAAGATATTGTACTGTCTATTGGTGGTCAAAACTTGACTTATTATGGACTTCCACTACCAATTAGATCCGAGGAAATTGTTCCAAATATTGAATATCATAGAGAAACAAACTATGAAAACTTCGATAATTTTGTTGTTAATAATGAGCTACTCCTTACTGCTGGGCAAAAACAAGTATGCGAAAAGATAATACATAGCGTTGAAGTAGAAAAGGGAGAAATCTATTTTTTTAGATGCACCTGGTGGAACAGGTAAAACGTTTCTTTTAAATTTATTATTGGCAAAGGTACGGCTAAGTAAAAAAATTGCATTGGCCGTTGCTTCTTCCGGTATCGCAGCTACTTTACTGGTAGTGGTCGCACAGTGCATTCTACACTTGTAGTGTTTCGCTTGTCGAGATTCTAATAGAATTTATTTTTCTCCTAAAAATGGGCCATACTTTGTTGCGTTTTGCGCCTAGCGCCATCTGTGTGTTAAAAGCTTGAGCTTCCCGAAAACTGGATAGAAAGGGAAACCCAAAATTGTTGAAAAATGCGTGTAAAGCGAATTTTCGGCAAACTGGCCTTCATTAGATCTTTTGACTCCAGGCACATTCTTTTTCTTTAATAGCCTTGAACGAACAAGTTGTGCGCGTTGCAACCGTCCAGAATTAAATATATATATATGCCTATGTGCATAGCGTGATTTCTTGCAGTACAGTGAATTTTAAATTAAACCATTAAGGAGAATCGCCTATACTATTGTAAGTTAATATTGTTTAAATGATTTTGTACCCCAAATCCGTGGTCAACCAGCAATTGTGTTTTTTATACTCGATACCGAAGGTAAAGAGTATATTGGGTTTGTGCAATGTCCGTCATGGTGTCTGTCCGTCTGTCCGTCTGTCCGTCTGTATGAACGCAACTTTTTTCCACACCCTTCAAGCTAGAGACTTGAAACTTTCCAATTCTCTTTATCTATGGGATAGTAAATTAAAGTGTCAAGATTGGGGTTCTACGATAACTGGGGGGCTGGCAAATCGATAAATTCGATAACTCAAAAACGATAAATCCGCATATTTCACACACCCTTACAGCTAGAACTACCAAATTTTGTAAGAAGATAGCTACTAGCAACCCCCAAAAAACTGCATCTTGACACTTTAATTTACTATCCCATAGATAAAGAGAATTGGAAAGTTTCAAGTCTCTAGCTTGAAGGGTGTGGAAAAAATTTGCGAACATACAGACGGACAGACGGTCAGACACCATGACGGACATTGCACAAAACCAATATACTCTTGACCTTCGGTATCGAGTATAATAACGCTAACTCTTTTTTGATTTGCCAACTTTTTCATATTTCTCAGTGCACTGTTTTCTTCGTTTTCCGAGCGAGAATACAAAAACAAAACAAATGCGCAGTGACGCCTTCGCTTCGCACAAGCAAAGTCATAAAAAAAGGTTCGACACTTGCAAAAACGAAACGGATTTCTGCTTCTTAATGATAAGTGCATACACAATTAAGTGAACAATGCGCTTGAAAATAATTTTCATAATTTTATGTACATGTATCACTTCGCACAGTGCACATTTTTTTTTTTCAAATTTGTGTGCCTTTGACAATTGATTTACGAGCCAAGAAGCGTTTGTTGTTGTTGTCAGTGTTGTTGTTGGGCCCGCACTGCTACTTTTTGTTGGTGTCATTGATTTAAAAAAAAAAAAAAAACAGCAACAGCATAACAAAACTTGGTGCGTCCAGAAAAATTTAACACACCAGAATATGTTAGGGGGGTGATTCGCCTACTTGCTGCTTATATAACTTAGACAAAACGTAACACACTAACATTTATTGATATATTATTGATATACAATTTCGAATAAGCAAATGGCGTCCACATAAGCGCGCGTGTTGCTCTTATGATAATCATATAATTGGAAATCTCGCTCCGAACATTCTCCTTTGTTGTTGCTCATTTACGTTCACTCTCTATTTTATGTGCGCGCTTTGCATGTCAATCATAAGTTTAATAACCCTAGCTCCTCCGCACACACACTAAATTAAAGCTAAAGGTAATATACAATTCACTTAACTGCAGCCTCTTAGATATGTTTTGCATTGATTCAGTGCGTGCGAAGAACGTAGCGATACCACGCTCTTTGTTTGAGTTGCAGAGCGCTCGCATACATAAGAGAGTTAGCCGAAATAGCTATAATTGGTGATGGAGCCTGCCTTTTTATAGCTCTTCTAAACAATATTAGTGCGCTATGTCATAATTATGGTACTGCATGTGAGCTTCAAGCAGCAGTTGAAATTTTTGCTGTAAATTTCCAACTTTTTCAGAATGGAAATTTATTACTGGCATTTGGATATAACATGCATCCTGTTGCGTTTTACCGGTCCATTAATGAATGGACATTTTGATATTTATTCTCCTTTAGAGGAAGTTTTAACTCAAGATCTGATACGTCAAGTGAATTCAAAACCGAAAATGTTAAAAATCCCGTTAAAACACTTAGTCAGTTCGCCGACAAGGCAGAAAAAGGTACTAAACATTCATTTGAAAAAAAATCGTGATATTAATAGGGGTAAACGCATAATTTTGAAGCTCATAGAGTTTCAGTGAGAAGACATCAGGCTAATAATCCTGATGCAGTCAAGAAAGGCGTTTGCGTGCATGGACTGTTAAAGCCATGTCTGGCTTAAACTATGATTTTGAATTAGCTTACAAGTCAGATAAAATTACTCAACTTGGTAGTATGAATTTGATATGCAAACATTGTAATTAATGCCTTAAAATGGAAAAATTAGCCTTTGGGTATCTGTTGCAAGGCAGGAAAAGTTAAACTTTCACAAAATGAAAGTTTGCCTGATCCACTTAAAAGCTTAATAATTGCTGCTTTCAAATGACTTCTTTTGGAAGTACAAAACTATAAATGAAAGTTGGTCAACCTTTAAAGTCCAAGGACAAGTGTATCACTTAATTGGTAGTGTCCGACCTTTGCCAAATGAAGAAATTAAGTTTCTTCAAATTTATTTTGTTGGTGATGATGAAAAGGAAGCTCAACTACGTTGCAAAATATTTCAATGTTGATTGTAGCGTAGTAAAGGATCTTCAATGCATGTTTCATCGACATAATCGTTATATTAAAGATCTAAAAATGGCTCTCAATAAAATACCAACAAGTACTAAAGACTATAAATTGGTTATACATGCTGATCGAACACCCGCTGGTGCCCACAAAGGGCTTTACAATGCACCTCTATCAAGCGAAGTAGCTTTAGTTATTGTTGGTCAGCAATTTGAAAAGCGCGATATTAATATTGAAGCCATAATAATAAATTACATCGTATAAGTGAGGTGCATCGATCATACGATGCCTTACAGTACCCATTGCTTTTTCCTTATGGCGAAGATGGCTATTCAGTGGATATATCACAAGGAATCCATTATTAAACAAATAAGAAGGCTCTAGTTGGGAGAGCCCGACTAGAAGATACCCTGAACCCAGTTGCAATAAATTTTATGTAAGACTTTGGTATACTGACTTAACTTCAATCGATTAAATGCGATATCTCCGGTGTTTCTTAACCGATTTGGACGAAATTTTCAGAAAAGTTATATTATTACCCATTACTTCAACCTCATTTTTAGATTTTCCAAATTCGATATTTTATTGTTATCGATTCTATGTGTTTATCGGAAACCAGAATAGTTATCGATAATTTGAAGCAAACTTGTTCTGCTTATGGTATAGGAGAACTTAAATACAAAATCTGAAGTCTCTAGCTCTTGTAGTCTCTGAGATCCACGCGTTCATACAGACAGACAGACAGACGGACAGACGGACATGGCTATATCGTCTCGGCTGTTGATGCTGATCAAGAATATATATACTTTATTATACTTTCCTTCTGCCTGTTACATACATTGCACATTTGCACAAAACCATTATACCCTTATTTACCCATTTTATGGGTTAAGGGTATAAAAAGGAGGAACCAAAAAAAAAATTATGTCTGCGTTAAGCTTTTACTGCTATAAAATAATGATTCGTCAATCTGAGATAAATCATTTAATTTATTGTCGTTCCCTTTTTAGTCAGTTTTTTGTTGATATTTATGATAAATTGAAACAGAAAGGTTAAATTATATTCGCTACATTCAAGCGAAACTCAGAGCAGATAGCTATATACATCTACAAGATGCAATAGGCCAACAAGATGTTGTCGCAGCTCAACTTGGTCAGATGGTAATTTTACCATCTTCTTTTACAAGTTCTGCACGATATATGCATGAAAAGACTCAAGATGCTATGACATATGTTTGCCATTATGGGCTACCAGATCTTTGCATAACATTCATATTCAATCCACAATGGTATGACATCAAAAGTGTTTGATTACCGGGTCAAAAACCGCATGATCGTCACGATATAATAGCTCGAGTTTTTCATTTAAAAGTTAAAGCTTTAATGTCACTATTGACAAAAAGGTTCTTTGTTTGGAAGCGTGCAAAGTTTCATGTACTCTGTGGAATGGCAAAAGCGGGGCTTACCACACATACATACTTTACTTCTTGGTTAGAAAATTAAATAAGACCAGATAAAATCGATAAGATTATCTGTGCCGAAATACCAAACGCAGATGAGGATCCTTTGTTATTTAACATTGTTAAGTCAAATATGATTCATGGTCCTTGCGGTGCATTTAATAATAAATCGCCATGCATGAAAAATGGAAAATGTACCAAAAGGTTTTCTCGACAATTACTTAAAGAAACTGTGACTGGAAAACATATTTACCCTATATATCATAGAAGAGCGATAGAAGATGACATTAATATAAATGGTAATTGTATAGATAATCGTTGGGTTGTGCCTTATAGCTGTGTACTATTGAGAACATTTGAAGCTCACATTAATGTTGAGTATTTAAGTTATGTAAAGTCTATTAAATACATTTGTAAATATGTTAACACGGGCAGCGATCAAGCATCATTTACTCTTGAAGACCAACGTAATGAATTAATATGTACGAAAGTGGCGTTTATATAAGTAGCTCAGAAGCGGTATGGAGAATCCTTGCATTTCCCACACATGAACAGTAAAGAATTTCAGAGAACGAACCGAGAGCATGATGTGCTAAATTTTTCTGGAGTTAAGAGAGATTCAGCTTTGGGAAGAGTTCATCCCAATAATACAGAATGTTTCTATTTAAGACTTTTACTGCATTTGGTAAGAGGCGCAACTTCATTTTCAAATTTAAAAACCGTTAATGGTATAGCATACGCATCATTTCAATTGGCGTGTAAAGCTCTAGGATTACTAGAAGATGATAAGCACTGGGATTTAAGTATAGCCGAAGATGTCATATGTCAAAATCCTACAAAACTGCGAGAACTTTTTGCAATAATGTTAGTATTTTGTCAAATTTCAGATGCTCTTAAACTTTGGAATACTTATAAAGAGAGTTTCTCAAAGATATTTTAAGAGCCTTTCATATATCACAAGACAGAATATTGATCAAAGTATTGTGAATAATCTATTAAATAAATGTCTTATTTGCATTGAAGATATTGTACTGTCTATTGGTGGTCAAAACTTGACTTATTATGGACTTCCACTACCAATTAGATCCGAGGAATTGTTCCAATATTGAATATCATAGAGAAACAAACTATGAAAACTTCGATAATTTTGTTGTTAATAATGAGCTACTCCTTACTGCTGGGCAAAAACAAGTATGCGAAAAGATAATACATAGCGTTGAAGTAGAAAAGGGAGAAATCTATTTTTTTAGATGCACCTGGTGGAACAGGTAAAACGTTTCTTTTAAATTTATTATTGGCAAAGGTACGGCTAAGTAAAAAATTGCATTGGCCGTTGCTTCTTCCGGTATCGCAGCTACTTTACTGGTAGTGGTCGCACAGTGCATTCTACACTTGTAGTGTTTCGCTTGTCGAGATTCTAATAGAATTTATTTTCTCCTAAAAATGGGCCATACTTTGTTGCGTTTTGCGCCTAGCGCCATCTGTGTGTTAAAAGCTTGAGCTTCCCGAAAACTGGATAGAAAGGGAAACCCAAAATTGTTGAAAAATGCGTGTAAAGCGAATTTTCGGCAAACTGGCCTTCATTAGATCTTTTGACTCCAGGCACATTCTTTTTCTTTAATAGCCTTGAACGAACAAGTTGTGCGCGTTGCAACCGTCCAGAATTAAATATATATATATGCCTATGTGCATAGCGTGATATCTTGCAGTACAGTGAATTTTAAATTAAACCATTAAGGAGAATCGCCTATACTATTGTAAGTTAATATTGTTTAAATGATTTTGTACCCCAAATCCGTGGTCAACCAGCAATTGTGTTTTTTATACTCGATACCGAAGGTAAGAGTATATTGGGTTTGTGCAATGTCCGTCATGGTGTCTGTCCGTCTGTCCGTCTGTCCGTCTGTATGAACGCAACTTTTTTCCACACCCTTCAAGCTAGAGACACTTTAATTTACTATCCCATAGATAAAGAGAATTGGAAAGTTTCAAGTCTCTAGCTTGAAGGGTGTGGAAAAAATTTGCGAACATACAGACGGACAGACGGTCAGACACCATGACGGACATTGCACAAAACCAATATACTCTTGACCTTCGGTATCGAGTATAATAACGCTAACTCTTTTTTGATTTGCCAACTTTTTCATATTTCTCAGTGCACTGTTTTCTTCGTTTTCCGAGCGAGAATACAAAAACAAAGCAAATGCGCAGTGACGCCTTCGCTTCGCACAAGCAAAGTCATAAAAAAAGGTTCGACACTTGCAAAAACGAAACGGATTTCTGCTTCTTAATGAATAAGTGCATACACAATTAAGTGAACAATGCGCTTGAAAATAATTTTCATAATTTTATGTACATGTATCACTTCGCACAGTGCACATTTTTTTTTTTTCAAATTTGTGTGCCTTTGACAATTGATTTACGAGCCAAGAAGCGTTTGTTGTTGTTGTCAGTGTTGTTGTTGGGCCCGCACTGCTACTTTTTGTTGGTGTCATTGATTTAAAAAAAAAAAAAAACAGCAACAACATAACAAAACTTGGTGCGTCCAGAAAAATTTACCACACCAGAATATGTTAGGGGGGTGGATTCGCCTACTTGCTGCTTATATAACTTAGACAAAACGTAACACACTAACATTTATTGATATATTATTGATATACAATTTCGAATAAGCAAATGGCGTCCACATAAGCGCGCGTGTTGCTCTTATGATAATCAGATAATTCGAAATCTCGCTCCGAACATTCTCCTTTGTTGTTGCTCATTTACGTTCACTCTCTATTTTATGTGCGCGCTTTGCATGTCAATCATAAAGTTTAATAACCCTAGCTCCTCCGCACACACACTAAATTAAAGCTAAAGGTAATATACAATTCACTTAACTGCAGCCTCTTAGATATGTTTTGCATTGATTCAGTGCGTGCGCAGAACGTAGCGATACCACGCTCTTTGTTTGAGTTGCAGAGCGCTCGCATACATAAGAGAGTTAGCCGAAATAGCTATAATTGGTGATGGAGCCTGCCTTTTTATAGCTCTTCTAAACAATATTAGTGCGCTATGTCATAATTATGGTACTGCATGTGAGCTTCAAGCAGCAGTTGAAATTTTTGTTCTAAATTTCCAACTTTTTCAGAATGGAAATTTATTTCAAGCATTCGGAAATAATAAGCATCCTAATGCGTTTTACCGGTCCATTAATGAATGGACATTTTGATGTTTATACTCCTTTAGAGGAAGTATTAACTCAAGATTCTGATACGACAAGTGAATGCAAAACCGAAAATGTTAAAAATCCCGTTAAAACACTTAGTCAGTTCGCCGACAAGGCAGAAAAAAGGTACTAAAACATTCATTTGAAAAAAAATCGTGATATTAATAGGGGTAAACGCATAATTTTGAAGCTCATAGAGTTTCAGTGAGAAGACATCAGGCTAATAATCCTGATGCAGTCAAGAAAGGCGTTTGCGTGCATGGACTGTTAAAGCCATGTCTGGCTTAAACTATGATTTTGAATTAGCTTACAAGTCAGATAAAATTACTCAACTTGGTAGTATGAATTTGATATGCAAACATTGTAATGCCTTAAAATGGAAAAATTAGCCTTTGGGTATCTGTTGCAAGGCAGGAAAAGTTAAACTTTCACAAAATGAAAGTTTGCCTGATCCACTTAAAAGCTTAATAATTGCTGCTTTCAAATGACTTCTTTTGGAAGTACAAAAACTATAAATGAAAGTTGGTCAACCTTTAAAGTCCAAGGACAAGTGTATCACTTAATTGGTAGTGTCCGACCTTTGCCAAATGAAGAAATTAAGTTTCTTCAAATTTATTTTGTTGGTGATGATGAAAAGGAAGCTCAACTACGTTGCAAAAATATTTCAAATGTTGATTGTAGCGTAGTAAAGGATCTTCAATGCATGTTTCATCGACATAATCGTTATATTAAAGATCTAAAAATGGCTCTCAATAAAATACCAACAAGTACTAAAGACTATAAATTGGTTATACATGCTGATCGAACACCCGCTGGTGCCCACAAAGGGCTTTACAATGCACCTCTATCAAGCGAAGTAGCTTTAGTTATTGTTGGTCAGCAATTTGAAAAGCGCGATATTAATATTGAAAGCCATAATAATAAATTACATCGTATAAGTGAGGTGCATCGATCATACGATGCCTTACAGTACCCATTGCTTTTTCCTTATGGCGAAGATGGCTATTCAGTGGATATACCACAAAGGAATCCATTATTAAACAAATAAGAAGGCTCTAGTCGGGAGAGCCCGACTAGAAGATACCCTGAACCCAATTGCAATAAATTTTATGTAAGACTTTGGTATACTGACTTAACTTCAATCGATTAAATTCGATATCTCCGGTGTTTCTTAACCGATTTGGACGAAATTTTCAGAAAAGTTATATTATTACCCATTACTTCAACCCTCATTTTTAGATTTTCCAAATTCGATATTTTATTGTTATCGATTCTATGTGTTTATCGGAAACCAGAATAGTTATCGATAATTTGAAGCAAACTTGTTCTGCTTATGGTATAGGAGAACTTAAATACAAAATCTGAAGTCTCTAGCTCTTGTAGCCTCTGAGATCCACGCGTTCATACAGACAGACAGACAGACGGACAGACGGACATGGCTATATCGTCTCGGCTGTTGATGCTGATCAAGAATATATATACTTTATTATACTTTCCTTCTGCCTGTTACATACATTGCACATTTGCACAAAACCATTATACCCTTATTTACCCATTTTATGGGTTAAGGGTATAAAAAGGAGGAACAAAAAAAAAATGATGTCTGCGTTAAGCTTTTACTGCTATAAAATAATGATTCGTCAATCTGAGATAAATCATTTAATTTATTGTCGTTCCCTTTTTAGTCAGTTTTTTGTTGATATTTATGATAAATTGAAACAGAAAGGTTAAATTATATTCGCTACATTCAAGCGAAACTCAGAGCAGATAGCTATATACATCTACAAGATGCAATAGGCCAACAAGATGTTGTCGCAGCTCAACTTGGTCAGATGGTAATTTTACCATCTTCTTTTACAAGTTCTGCACGATATATGCATGAAAAGACTCAAGATGCTATGACATATGTTTGCCATTATGGGCTACCAGATCTTTGCATAACATTCATATTCAATCCACAATGGTATGACATCAAAAGTGTTTGATTACCGGGTCAAAAACCGCATGATCGTCACGATATAATAGCTCGAGTTTTTCATTTAAAAGTTAAAGCTTTAATGTCACTATTGACAAAAGGTTCTTTGTTTGGAAGCGTGCAAAGTTTCATGTACTCTGTGGAATGGCAAAAGCGGGGCTTACCACACATACATACTTTACTTCTTGGTTAGAAAATTAAATAAGACCAGATAAAATCGATAAGATTATCTGTGCCGAAATACCAAACGCAGATGAGGATCCTTTGTTATTTAACATTGTTAAGTCAAATATGATTCATGGTCCTTGCGGTGCATTTAATAATAAATCGCCATGCATGAAAAATGGAAAATGTACCAAAAGGTTTTCTCGACAATTACTTAAAGAAACTGTGACTGGAAAACATATTTACCCTATATATCATAGAAGAGCGATAGAAGATGACATTAATATAAATGGTAATTGCATAGATAATCGTTGGGTTGTGCCTTATAGCTGTGTACTATTGAGAACATTTGAAGCTCACATTAATGTTGAGTATTTAAGTTATGTAAAGTCTATTAAATACATTTGTAAATATGTTAACACGGGCAGCGATCAAGCATCATTTACTCTTGAAGACCAACGTAATGAAATTAATATGTACGAAAGTGGCGTTTATATAAGTAGCTCAGAAGCGGTATGGAGAATCCTTGCATTTCCCACACATGAACAGTAAAGAATTTCAGAGAACGAACCGAGAGCATGATGTGCTAAATTTTTCTGGAGTTAAGAGAGATTCAGCTTTGGGAAGAGTTCATCCCAACAATACAGAATGTTTCTATTTAAGACTTTTACTGCATTTGGTAAGAGGCGCAACTTCATTTTCAAATTTAAAAACCGTTAATGGTATAGCATACGCATCATTTCAATTGGCGTGTAAAGCTCTAGGATTACTAGAAGATGATAAGCACTGGGATTTAAGTATAGCCGAAGATGTCATATGTCAAAATCCTACAAAACTGCGAGAACTTTTTGCAATAATGTTAGTATTTTGTCAAATTTCAGATGCTCTTAAACTTTGGAATACTTATAAAGAGAGTTTCTCAAAAGATATTTTAAGAGCCTTTCATATATCACAAGACAGAAATATTGATCAAAGTATTGTGAATAATCTATTAAATAAATGTCTTATTTGCATTGAAGATATTGTACTGTCTATTGGTGGTCAAAACTTGACTTATTATGGACTTCCACTACCAATTAGATCCGAGGAAATTGTTCCAAATATTGAATATCATAGAGAAACAAACTATGAAAACTTCGATAATTTTGTTGTTAATAATGAGCTACTCCTTACTGCTGGGCAAAAACAAGTATGCGAAAAGATAATACATAGCGTTGAAGTAGAAAAGGGAGAAATCTATTTTTTTAGATGCACCTGGTGGAACAGGTAAAACGTTTCTTTTAAATTTATTATTGGCAAAGGTACGGCTAAGTAAAAAAATTGCATTGGCCGTTGCTTCTTCCGGTATCGCAGCTACTTTACTGGTAGTGGTCGCACAGTGCATTCTACACTTGTAGTGTTTCGCTTGTCGAGATTCTAATAGAATTTATTTTTCTCCTAAAAATGGGCCATACTTTGTTGCGTTTTGCGCCTAGCGCCATCTGTGTGTGAAAAGCTTGAGCTTCCCGAAAACTGGATAGAAAGGGAAACCCAAAATTGTTGAAAAATGCGTGTAAAGCGAATTTTCGGCAAACTGGCCTTCATTAGATCTTTTGACTCCAGGCACATTCTTTTCTTTAATAGCCTTGAACGAACAAGTTGTGCGCGTTGCAACCGTCCAGAATTAAATATATATATATGCCTATGTGCATAGCGTGATTTCTTGCAGTACAGTGAATTTTAAATTAAACCATTAAGGAGAATCGCCTATACTATTGTAAGTTAATATTGTTTAAATGATTTTGTACCCCAAATCCGTGGTCAACCAGCAATTGTGTTTTTTATATTCGATACCGAAGGTAAAGAGTATATTGGGTTTGTGCAATGTCCGTCATGGTGTCTGTCCGTCTGTCCGTCTGTCCGTCTGTCCGTCTGTCTGTCTGTCCGTCTGTCCGTCTGTATGAACGCAACTTTTTTCCACACCCTTCAAGCTAGAGACTTGAAACTTTCCAATTCTCTTTATCTATGGGATAGTAAATTAAAGTGTCAAGATTGGGGTTCTACGATAACTGGGGGGCTGGCAAATCGATAAATTCGATAACTCAAAAACGATAAATCCGCATATTTCACACACCCTTACAGCTAGAACTACCAAATTTTGTAAGAAGATAGCTACTAGCAACCCCCAAAAAACTGCATCAAAAATTTTGGAGCCACGCCCCCTCATTCCGCCCCCAGCCCCTCGCCTTTTAAAGTCAAAAAAGCCTATATCTCCCACAATTTTTGAGCTAGAGCCACCAAATTTGGTGCCAAGATAGGCGATGATGACCCCCCAAAAACTGCATCAAAAGTTTGGATGCCACGCCCACCAATACCGCCCTAGCCGCCCCTAGCTGCCCCAACGCTTCGTCAAAAACGAGAATGCGTGTATCTTCCAGATTTGTGGAGCTAGAGCCACCAAATTTGGTAGGTAGGTAGCTGGCAACGACCCCCAAAAATCTGCATCAAAGTTTTGGAGCCACGCCAAACCATTCCGCCCCCCTTTCCCCACATTTAACAATTTTCGAGCTAGAGTCACCAAATTTGGTATGAAGATAGCAATTGACATTTCACAAAGATCTGCAGTAAAACTTTGGATGCCATGCCACCCATACCGCCCCCAGCCTCCCTTTCCCCACATTTAACAATTTTCGAGCTAGAGTCACCAAATGTGGTATGAAGATAGCAATTGACATTCCACAAAGATCTGCATCAAAACTTTGGATGCCACGCCCAGCCATACTGCCCCCAGCCCCCCTTTCCCCACTCTTTACAAACTTCGAGCTAGAGTCACCAAATTTGGTATGAAGATAGCAATTGACATTTCACAAAGATCTGCAGTAAAAATTTGGATGCCACGCCCACCCATACCGCCCCCAGCCCCCCTTTCCCCACATTTAACAATTTTCGAGCTAGAGTCACCAAATTTGGTATGAAGATACAAATTGACATTTCACAAAGATCTGCAGTAAAACTTTGGATGCCACGCCCGCCCATACCGCCCCCAGCCCCCCTTTCAACAGCTCTTACAAACTTTCAGCTAGAGTCACCAAATATGGAAGGAAGATAGTTGGTGGCATCCCCATCTGCATCGGAGAATCTTTAAGGCCGCGTACACCCCTGCCCCATCCGTACCCCTTTGCAATCAGGCCTCTTTTTACCTGTTTTAATACTGGTATCGAGTATGCCGCAGTCGGTTGCGTCCGACTACAATGTTTCCACTTGTTTTTATTAGTTTTGGCGTACAGTTCAGGCTGCAGCGAGCTACTGCGCAGCACGTTTTTTTTTTCTTCAGTGCCTATTTCGAAAAATTTCGGGTAAATAATGAAGAAATATATTTAAACCATTCCAAAGGAATCAAAAGTTAAATAAATGTTTTTTTTAGAATGGGCCGCTAGTTTGGAATATGTAGGTTGGAAATTATTTAATTTTTTTTTCGCCGTGCATAGTGGCGAAATTTTCATTATAATCATGAGCCGGATTATTGCTGGATTATTAATTTCTTAAAATTAATACCCCGTATGAACTAGTACGAGCAATAAATTGTCAGCTGCATATTTATACAGCCTTTGCCACGCCCATGTTCATTGCAAAGATGTTTTAAGCTAATCGCGCAAGCTGTTCTGCTTAAGAGAGCTTCTCTTAAACCCACCAACGTTTGGCGCGCGTTCCAGCATAACCTCACCCATACCGACATATGTGAGTCAGACTGACTTGGCTATGTAAAGAGGCATCGAAGGCATGTCATTAGTATTGGAATAGTAAACCTAACCTGAGGAACATTGTCAGGCTCGTGGATCTTCTTCTTCCTATTCGACCCAGTTTGATCAACTTTAATTAAATATCAGCTTCAACTACAACGATGGGATCAACTATAACTAATTACCTATATACAAGTAATGAATCCGAGCAATTTCCCTTTTGTTTAAGTGCTAAATAAATATGTTGGATAAATACATATGTGCGGTGCATTGCATAACGATCATAAATACCTTTATATAATTATCAACAGTGCCTAAAAACACATAAGCTAAATAAGTTAAAAAGGCACGTTGAAAGGGAGGTTGTGACGGTTCCGTGAAATATCAATAATAACATAATTATTCATTATACTAATAAGTTTTCTTTGTTTAGAATTGTGTACCGAACGAAAAGCACACAAAAATTTTCCAGTGTATGCCTTAAGACCCAGTAAGCTTTTGCACGTGGCTTGTGGTCGTTGCTCTCTCTTATGTTCCCCATCTACGGCGAGCTTTCGCACGAGGCTGTGATATTTGCACTCTCTATAAATAATTTCAGCAACACACACACCAACACCAGGAAGTACTTCCAGCGTGGGATGATGAATGTAAGTCGCTCTTTTTTTATTATAATGAGCCGCTCTTAAATGCAAAAATTAATGTGAGTACCTAATATAACAAAGCTTCCCCTTAAATTTGGCGCAACTAGCCATGCTTCTCTTTGAAAATTCGACACACTGCTCGACAAGTAATTAGGTACACCTGATTATTTTTGTTGGTTTTTCGCAATTCGAGTATAAATAAAAATGCGACGAATGCATCAATTATTAACTATGTTTAACTAAGATTAACCGTCCTTATATATAAAATAACCTTACTCTACTATGCTCTTATCGGATACTTATATACATTTAATTTAATATGCTGTTATATGGAGAACCTGAATTATTGAAAATGCCAATATAGCGATTTAATCGGATTAATAACAATTATCATATAGTTCAAGTTGTTCATTAATATTCTTTTAAATATAAATTTTCGTATTAATTTTTCTTAGCCTAGCCGTACGGATGTTTGCTAAACGGATTTGATTTTTCTTAAAATTGATTAAATACAAATCAGCCTGCAGGGGTATTACCTTGCTATTACGTGCATGCCCTGTTGAACTGATGATGCATGTACAAACTGCGTAACAACTAGCAGATAGTAACCGCGCTGATCAACCGGCATTATTTTGTTTTTATAAAGTCATCTGTTTTTGTTTTAAATTCTTTCGGCAAACATGCGCAAGAGCTATAAAAATTTCGTTTATTGCTTATATATAATTATAACTAATTAATTAAGTTCATTTATAACCAATTTCAAATATGAATTATATCAGCCTATCGTGTGCTACTTTTATAATGAATTAATTTTCTTTTTTTTGTGGATAACACTCATCTTCCGATGGAGGTAGGATAGCGACTGTAGGGCATCCCCAGGGATCCTGCTTTATTTTTGGCCCGCAGGATCATGGCAGGGTGGGCGAGTGCACCAATCGGTAGCACCGAAAAGAAATGTCCCGAATACCCGATTTACTTGATTCCCTTAATACGTCCACGCTTTTTCTTCTTGCAAATGCCCGTAGTCGTCCGTTCGTTTTTGTTTGTTTGTCTGAATTTTAGTACGCGAATTTTAAAACTAATTTATAACTAATAACGAAGCAATTTTAATGCGTCGTCTATTTAAAACCAATCACCCACCTCAATTGCCGGCGAGCTTCAGCCAAAGCAAGCGCGTACTTCGATTGCAATTAATAGCCCATCTGCTTCACGTTGTTCATTACAGTTATTATTAATTAGTTAATTATATATTAGTTTTTTTGTGTGGCCTGTTGCAGTTAAAGATATTAGTTATCAATAAGAAAAAGGAAGGTTAATGGTATGGCCATTACTCATTAATCATCCGAATGGTAGCATTGTTGATAGAGGAAAAGAAACACAACTTATATTTTTCAGCTGCACAGGCTTACAAATTTCGAAGTCAAATACCATCTGACTTAGCACTTATCTGCTAACACGAATAACTTCATAACCTTATACCTTTGTCCTTGTCTTATAAGTGAGATGTATAAACATTATGCAATTCACATATTGATAATGACCGTCTCAGAAAACCAAACAATGTTACGCGCGTGTGAGTTTTAAGGAACAACAACAGTTTCAGAATAATTGTGTTGCCAGACTCGCAACACACAAACGTAAATTCCCCCTTGTGTTTCTACAATTATGGTAAAGCTTTCGCTGGACGAGGATTTGTGGATGATTAAGCTACGATCCGCCACTGAGTAGAACCATTAAAAGTATAAACACCTTTTTGTGTCTGTGGACATGCCTACAAACCAAAATATTAAGCCGGATTCCGTTGTCGTTGGATACAACTCAGGTGGTTGGTCACGTAACGTAAATTGGGATAAATATTGTGGATCTCTTTATGATGTATGATTCTATTTCGGATGCGACAGTTATTGCGGAAGAGTATCGTTCCTATTGGCTGGTGCTTCTTCTTCTTAAATTGTACTCCTGCCGGGAACAATAGCTGCCATGTTTGCAAACGAGCATGTAATCATTAAGGCAACTACGCTTTCGGTTTCTTTCTATCCTAGCGCTGAATGAATGTCAGTCTAGTAAACTTAGTGATTATTGGTGGAGGGTATTGGATGAGAGCTAGTGGCTTAGAGCTACAGCTTGCCGAACCTTTACAGATAATTACTTCATCTATCCTTTTATTATTCTTTTATCAAGTAGATCAAAAAAAGGTCTGCTTACCTATTCTCAGGAAGGAGGTTGCGTTGTTATCCACACACATGTATAATGAATTGTTAATTTCTCGTTTATCATTTTTAAATAGAACTTTGTTTGAAATAATCATAAGATCGACTATGTTACAAAAGGAATGTGAGCAAGTGACAATGGTAGTTCTCAGACTAGTTTTGAAATTGTGAGTTGCTGCGTTTGTTCATTAGAAGTGGAACATCCGGCACAGCTTTTTGCGACAATTTGTAACCATTATTTTCACCACACTTGTTTTAACAATAGAACAGGTAACAAACGAATCTGTCCTATTTGTAGAACTTCACTTAGCGTATCAAGTCAGAATTTAGCAGTTGAATTAGCCGCATGCCAGTCTGCTAAGCTTCCATTAAAGCCCAGTGAAATTATAACGCGATCTAAGTCTAGAGCCGCTAAGTTTTCAAATCAAGCTACGACTGAAGCCGCTACAATTAGAAAAATGCAGAGCACGAATGCGGGAGCAAGCTCTCAATTAGGAATGAGGCAGGGAAACGAGTCGTCATTTGTACCTCACAACAACCCTGTCGATGTCTTAGCTAGCAATAGCACAGGACTAAGTGCTAACCAGGGATCGGAAGCGTCTCAGCACCCCCAACTAGTGTTAGAGACAAATAACGATCCGAGTCTGATTGCTAACAACTTGCAACAAACTATAGTTAGCGCAATGGCTGCAGCAATGGCTCAACACACGCAACTTTTGGCCCAAGCAATTGAAGTAGGTTTTCAAAGACTTTCAGTACAGAATCCTGTGGTGACCCCTGCTGTTGTTCAACCCCCTGCCAGACCATCTGTTCATGGTAAAGAACGACAAACTTTTGAGCAACTTTTTCGACTACCAGGCCCAGTAGATACTGAAAATTGTCACAGGAATGGTGAACAACAACCCGTTAGTTCCTCGCCAATAGGTTCGCAGCAGTGCGGAAGTGTTCGTTCTGACAGAATAAGCCAGATTATTTCGAATTGGAAGTTGAGATTTTCTGGACATTCCTCGTTATCGGTAGACGATACAGTCCAGACGTTAGATGGCAACTTTGAACTGCTATCCCGCTATGCTAGTAACTTGTTCGAAAGCCGCGGATGCGAATGGTATTGGAGGTACCATAAAAGTGTTTCGTCGGTTAGTTGGCCTGATTTATGTCGAGCGTTGACGGCTCATTTTAAGGATGGTCGAATAGATTTGGATATTCGCACAGCCATTTCGTTGAGAAAACAGAAATTTAATGAACCTTTCGATACTTTTCATGAAGGTATTATGATTTTAGCTGATAGACTTACGCAGCCGATGTCTGAGAAGTCACTACTTGAGGTGCTGCAAGCTAATTTATTACCGGAAGTACAGCGTGAGATATTGTATGTTCCGATTTATAATCTCGAGCAGTTACGACATGTCGTCCAAAAGCGAGAACAATTCATAAAAACTGTTACCAAATCGGTCATACCTTCGCAGCGCCAAATTGCAGGACGACAAGTGCATGAAATTGCAACACAAGCAGATTGCGTGCAAGAATTGGAAGTTAATGAGTTAGATAATCCAGAGATCGATGCTATAACTCTTTCTTGTTGGAATTGTGGAAGACAGGGCCATCGTTACCAAGAATGTGTGGCAGATCGTAAGGTTTTCTGTTACGGATGTGGAAAACGGGACACCTACAAGCCGTCCTGTGCCAATTGCAATGTTGCAAAAAACGAAGTGTCGCGTGCACCGAGTACTTGAAGAAATATTCAGTTCACTCATACACTTACCGGATTTGACTTTAGTCGCTAGTAGTCCTTTGGATAATAATTCTAAAAACTTGCCTAGTGAGCTACCAGATATTATAGAAAGGAAAACTCATAATAAGAAACGAAGAATATCATATCGGAAATTATGCAAAGTTACCCTTAATTCAATATTGACCTCAGTTGTAAATGATGTCAGCGATCTCCGACCTTATGCTTCAGTGTCAATGTTTGGCAAAACCGTTAGCGGACTAATGGTCACTGGCGCTTCCATTAGCTGTATAGGAGGTAGCTTTGCATAAGAATATGTGAACAGAGATACCAAATTAAAGGAACTGAATTCCAATGTTTGTACGGCAGACGGTCAGAAACAACGGATTATTGGTAGAATTTCGACGCTCATTACTTTTCGTGGAAAAACTAAGCCATTGTGCTTTTATCTAGTACCGTCTTTGTCACAAGATTTATTTCTCGGAATAGATTTTTGGAGTAGTTTTGATTTATTGCCTTTGTATTTGATAAATAAAGAGCAATCTCAGTCTGTCATGAGCTTAAAATATGATGAATACACGCAGATACCCCTTTCGGACTTACAGAAAAAGGATTTAATAGAAAAGGTGTTGTTGTTTCCATCATTTGCGAAAAAAGGATTGGGAAAGACTAGCTGGTTAATGCATGATATTGAAGTTAGTGAGACACAGCCAATTAAACAGCGTCATTACGCGGTTTCCCCCGCTATTGAAAAACTGATGTACGAAGAGCTAGATAGAATGCTTGCTCTTGGCGTTATTGAAGAGTCTAAAAGTCCTTGGTCATCACCGGTCGTGTTAGTACAGAAGCCAGACAAAGTTCGATTGTGTTTAGATAGCCGCAAGGTTAATACAGTTACCAAAAAAAGCGCCTATCCAATGCCGTTAATTTATGGTATTTTAAGTAGACTTCCAAAGGCTGAATACATAACAAGCATTGATTTAAAAGACGCATATTGGCAAATTCAACTCACTAACAGGACTAGAGAAAAAACAGCTTTTACAGTCCCGGGAAGGCCGTTATATCAGTTTACTGTGATGCCGTTCGGATTATCGAGCACCCCACAAACTATGTCCAAACTGATGGACAAAGTTATACCGGCAAATTTGCGTACCGAAATCTTTATTTATCTGGACGATCTACTCGTGGTATCCGACACTTTTGAAAGGCACATGGCCGTCCTTAAGGTTTTAGCAGAGCAGCTATCGCTTGCAGGACTTACTATTAACGTCGAAAAATCTAAGTTTTGCCCTAAAGAAGTAAAGTGTCTCGGGCATATTATTGGAAATGGAATTATCAAGACTGACCCCGAAAAGGTAGCAGCAATACGAAATTTTCCAGTCCCAAAGTCAGTAAAGCAATTACGAAGGATTTAGGTACTACAGGGTGGTACCACAAATTTATTCAAAACTATGCCTCAGTTGCCTCTCCAATTATTGGCACGTTAAAGCCGCATCGCAAGTTTGTTTGGATATACGAAGCGCAGAATGCGTTTGTAGATCTCCAACATAAACTGTGTACTGCGCCTGTATTACACAGCCCCGATTTTGCATTGCCTTTCGCTATTCATTGTGATGCAAGTCATACTGGTGTGGGTGGCGTATTGATGCAGCATGATTGCGATGGAAACGATGTTCCCATTGCTTTCATGTCACGTTAGTTAAACCAGGCTCAGAGAATTTATTCTGTCACGGAGAAGGAATGCTTAGCCGCCATAATGTGTGTTAAGAAATTTAGAGCATACATTGAGGGACAGGAGTTCTCTATACACACGGACCATGCGTCCTTGAAGTGGCTCATGTGATCTAAGCTCTCGCTTGGCCAGATGGGCTCTTAAGTTGCAAGGGTTTGAATTTAAAATTTATCACCGCAAGGGAAGCCAAAATGTGGTTCCTGATGCGCTGTCTCGAATTCATTGTGAAGACCTATCGTCGATCGGAATTGATAGCATTATCGACCTTAAGGATAAACATTTTTATTCTGAGGAATACCAAGAGCTAAGGAGAAAGATTGAAAGCCAACCGACCCTTATGCCGGACATTAAAATTGTGGATAATATTATTTATCGCCGTGCCGAGCATGCCCCTGGCGAACAAGTCGCAGATGGTATGTGTTGGAAGCTTTGGATTCCCAAAGAACTTGTTCCAGAAGCTTTGAAGGAAAATCATGATAGTCCAGTGGCTGCTCATAGTGGTATCACGAAGACTCTTGAAAGAATTCGGCGTCATTACTTTTGGCCAAATCTAGTAAATGATGTTAAATCGTATATTACCAGCTGCGATATTTGTAAGTGCACGAAGTACCCAAATCGTTCGTAACGTCCACCATTACGGCCGTCCAATAATACTCAAAGATGCTTTCAAAAGATGTTTGTGGATTTCCTTGGTCCTTATCCTCGCAGCCGATCAGGTAATATAGGCATTTTTGTGGCGGTAGATCATTTGTCAAAATACCCATTTATAAAAGCATTAAAGAAATTTACGGCTGAAGCCATAATTCGTTTTATAGAGGATGATATATTTCTTACCTTCGGAGTTCCGGAATTAGTAGTGTCGGACAATGGTGCCCAATTTAAATGTCATAAGTTCAATGCACTTTTGCAGAAATATGACGTGCAACACTGCTACACCCCGGTATATGCACCGCAAGCAAATGCTTCTGAGCTCGTTAACCGTTCAGTTATTGCAGGCATTAAAGCATATATAAACCCAAGTCGAACTAACTGGGATGAGAATCTTAGTCGAATCTGTTGTGCTTTACGATCTAGTGTTCATACAGCTATGTGTAGCAGTCCACACCGCGTTGCGTTCGGTCAACAAATGATTTCTAACGGATCCACTTATCAACACTTGCGAAACTTGCAAATGTTAGAAGATCGGTCCGTCACTTTTAATCGAGAAGACTCATTTGTCATTATACGAGAAGCTGATATAAAAGGTATACAACAGCAGCATGGTAGAAATAAAAAACTTTATGATCTGCGTAGTCGTGAGGTTTCCTATAATGTGGGACAAGAAGTATATCGAAGAAACTTCCAATTGAGTAACTTTGCTAAAGGTTTTAGTGCAAAATTAGCACCAGCTTTTGTTAAAGCTAGAATTAAAACCAAAGTCGGTCAGAGCTACTACGAGTTAGTCAATAAAATACCAACAAGTACTAAAGACTATAAATTGGTTATACATGCTGATCGACCACCCGCTGGTGCCCACAAAGGGCTTTACAATGCACCTCTATCAAGCGAAGTAGCTTTAGTTATTGTTGGTCAGCAATTTGAAAAGCGCGATATTAATATTGAAAACCATAATAATAAATTACATCGTATAAGTGAGGTGCATCGATCATACGATGCCTTACAGTACCCATTGCTATTTCCTTATGGCGAAGATGGCTATTCAGTGGATATACCACAAAGGAATCCATTATTAAACAAATAAGAAGGCTCTAGTCGGGAGAGCCGTACTAGAAGATACCCTGAACCCAGTTGCAATAAATTTTATGTAAGACTTTGGTATACTGACTTAACTTCAATCGATTAAATTCGATATCTCCGGTGTTTCTTTACCGATGTGGACGAAATTTTCAGAAAAGTTCTATCGTTATCCATTACTTCAACCCTCATTTTTAGATTTTCCAAATTCGATATTTTATTGTTATCGATTCTATGTGTTTATCGGAAACCAGAATAGTTATCGATAATTTGAAGCAAACTTGTTCTGCTAATGGTATAGCTAGCTCTTGTAGTCTCTGAGATCCACGCGTTCATACAGACAGACAGACGGACAGACGGACAGACGGACATGGCTATATCGTCTCGGCTGTTGATGCTGATTAAGAATAAATATACTTTATGGGGTCGGAGATGCTTCCTTCTGCCTGTTACATACATTGCACATTTGCACAAAATCATTATACCCTTATTTACCCATTTTATGGGTTAAGGGTATAAAAAGGAGGAACCAAAAAAAAAAATTATGTCTGCGTTAAGCTTTTACTGCTATAAAATAATGATTCGTCAATCTAAAATGAATCATTTAATTTATTATCGTTCCCTTTTTAGTCAGTTTTTTGTTGATATGTATGATAAAATTGAAACAGAAAGGTTAAATTATATTCGCTACATTCAAGCGAAACTCAGAGCAGATAGCTATATACATCTACAAGATGCAATAGGCCAACAAGATGTTGTCGCAGCTCAACTTAGTTAGATGGTAATTTTACCATCTTCTTTTACAAGCTCTGCACGATATATGCATGAAAAGACTCAAGATGCTATGACATATGTTTGCCATTATGGGCGACCAGATCTTTTCATAACATTCATATTCAATCCACAATGGTATGACATCAAAAGTGTTTTATTACCGGGTCAAAAACCGCATGATCGTCACGATATAATAGCTCGAGTTTTTCATTTAAAAGTTAAAGCTTTAATGTCACTATTGACAAAAAGGTTCTTTGTTTGGAAGCGTGCAAAGTTTCATGTACTCTGTGGAATGGCAAAAGCGGGGCTTACCACACATACATACTCTACTTCTTGGTTAGAAAATTAAATAAGACCAGATAAAATCGATAAGATTATCTGTGCCGAAATACCAAACGCAGATGAGGATCCTTTGTTATTTAACATTGTTAAGTCAAATATGATTCATGGTCCTTGCGGTGCATTTAATAATAAATCGCCATGCATGAAAAATGGAAAATGTACCAAAAAGTTTTCTCGACAATTACTTAAAGAAACTGTGACTGGAAAACATATTAACCCTATATATCATAGAAGAGCGATAGAAGATGCAATTAATATAAATGGTAATTGCATAGATAATCGTTGGGTTGTGCCTTATAGCTGTGTACTATTGAGAACATTTGAAGCTCACATTAATGTTGAGTATTTAAGTTATGTAAAGTCTATTAAATACATTTGTAAATATGTTAACACGGGCAGCGATCAAGCATCATTTACTCTTGAAGACCAACGTAATGAAATTAATATGTACGAAAGTGGCGTTTATATAAGTAGCTCAGAAGCGGTATGGAGAATCCTTGCATTTCCCATACATGAACAATAAAGAATTTCAGAGAACGAACCGAGAGCATGATGTGCCAAATTTTTCTGGAGTTAAAAGAGATTCAGCTTTGGGAAGAGTTCTTCCCAATAATACAGAATGTTTCTATTTGAGACTTTTACTGCATTTTGTAAGAGGCGCAACTTCATTTTCAGATTTAACAAGTGGAAACGTTGCAGTCGGACGCAACCGACTGCGGTATACTCGATACCAGTATTAAAAATTTTGACGCCCATCCATGTAGGATGTCAATTGCTATCTTCATACCAAATTTGGTGACTCTAGCTCGAAGTTTGTATAAAGTGGGGAAAGGGGGCTGGGGGCGGTATGGGTGGTTGTGGCATACAAATTTTTTCTGCAGATCCTTGTGGAATGTCAAATGCTACCTTCATACCAAATTTGGTGACTCTAGCTCAAAGTTTGTATAAAGTGGGGAAAGGGGGGCTTGGGGCGTTATGGTTGGGCGCGGCATCCAAATTTTTGCTGCAGATCCTTGTGGAATGTCAAATGCTACCTTCATACCAAATTTGGTGACTCTAGCTCGAAGCATGTAAAAGGTGGTGACAGGGGGGCTATGGGGCTTGGGGCGGTATGGGTGGGCGTGGCATTCAAATTTTTGCTGCCGATCCATGTGGGATGTTAATTGCTCTCTTCATACCAAGTTTGGGGACTCTAGCTCGAAGTTTGTATAAAATGGGGAAAGGGGGGCTGTGGGCGGTATGGTTGGGCGTGGCATCAAAATCTTTGCTGCAGATCCTTGTGGAATGTCAAATGCTACCTTCATACCAAATTTGGTGACTCTAGCTCAAAGTTTGTATAAGGTGAGGAAAGGGGGGCGGAATGGTTGGGAAAGGCTCCAAAACTTTGATGCAATTCTTTTAGGGTTGTTGCCAGCTATCTTCCTACCAAATTTGGTGGCTCTAGCTCCACTACTCTGGAAGATACACGCATTCCCGTTTTTGACGAAGCGTTGGGGCAGATGGGGGTGGCTAGGACGGTATTGGTAGGCGTGGCATCCAAACTTTTGATGCAGTTTTTGGGGGGTCATCATCACCTAACTTGGCACCAAATTTGGTGGCTATAGCTCAAAAACTGTGGGAGATATAGACTTTTTTGACTTTAAAATGCAGGGGGAGCTGGGGGTGGAATGGTTGGGCGTGGCTCCAAAATTTTTGATGCATTTCTATTGGGGTCGTTACCAGCTATCTGATTACCAAATTTGGAGGCTCTAGCTCCACAACTCTGGAAGATACACGCTTTTCCGTTTTTGACGAAGCGTTGGGGTGGATGGGGGCGGCTAGGGCAGTTACGATAGGCATGGCATCCAAACTTTTGATGCAGTTTTTGGGGGGTCATCATCACCTAACTTGGCACCAAATTTGGTGGCTATAGCTCAAAAACTGTGGGAGATATAGGCTTTTTTGACTTTAAATTGCGGGGGGGCTGGGGGCGGAATGGGTAGGCGGGGCTCTAAAATTTTTGATGCAGTTTTTTGGGAGTTGCTAGTAGCTATTTTCTCACCAAATTTGGTAGTTCTAGCTGTCAGGATGTGCGAAATATGTGGATTTATCGGTTTTGAGTTATCGAATTTATCGATTTGCGAGCCCCCCAGTTATCGTAGAACCCCCATCTTGACACTTTAATTTACTATCCCATAGATAAAGAGAATTGAAAAGTTTCAAGTCTCTAGCTTGAAGGGTGTGGAAAAAAGTTGCGTTCATACAGAATTACAGACGGACAGACACCATGACGGACATTGCACAAACCCAATATACTCTTTACCTTCGGTATCGAGTATAAAAACCGTTAATGGTATAGCATACGCATCATTTCAATTGGCGTGTAAAGCTCTAGGATTACTAGAAGATGATAAGCACTGGGATTTAAGTATAGCCGAAGATGTCATAAGTCAAAATCCTACAAAACTGCGAGAACTTTTTGCAATAATGTTAGTATTTTGTCAAATTTCAGATGCTCTTAAACTTTGGAATACTTATAAAGAGAGTTTCTCAAAAGATATTTTAAGAGCCTTTCATATATCACAAGACAGAAATATTGATCAAAGTATTGTGAATAATCTATTAAATAAATGTATTATTTGCATTGAAGATATTGTACTGTCTATTGGTGGTCAAAACTTGACTTATTATGGACTTCCACTACCAATTAGATCCGGGAAAATTGTTCCAAATATTGAATATCATAGAGAAACAAACTATGAAAACTTCGATAATTTTGTTGTTAATAATGAGCTACTCCTTACTGCTGGGCAAAAACAAGTATGCGAAAAGATACTACATAGCGTTGAAGTAGAAAAGGGAGAAATCTATTTTTTTAGATGCATCTGGTAGAACAGGTAAAACGTTTCTTTTAAATTTATTATTGGCAAAGGAACGGCTAAGTAAAAAAATTGCATTGGCCGTTGCTTCTTCCGGTATCGCAGCTACTTTACTTAATGGTGGTCGCACAGCGCATTCTACACTTGTAGTGTTTCGCTTGTCGAGATTCTAATAGAATTTATTTTTCTCCTAAAAATGGGCCATACTTTGTTGCGTTTTGCGCCTAGTGCCATCTGTGTGTGAAAAGCTTGAGCTTCCCGAAAACTGGATAGAAAGGGAAACCCAAAATTGTTGAAAAATGCGTGTAAAGCGAATTTTCGGCAAACTGGCCTTCATTAGATCTTTTGACCCCAGGCACATTCTTTTTATACCTTTAACCCATAAAATGGGTAAATAAGGGTATAATGGTTTTGTGCAAAAGTATGTAACAGGCAGAAGGAAGCATCTCCGACCCTATAAAGTATATATATTCTTGATCAGCATCAACAGCCGAGACGATATAGCCATGTCCGTCTGTCTGTCCGTCTGTCTGTCAGTATGAACGCGTGGATCTCAGAGACTACAAGAGCTAGAGACTTCTGATTTTGTATTTGAGTTCTCCTATACCATGAGCAGAACAAGTTTGCTTCAAATTATCGATAACTATTCTGGTTTCCGATATACACATAATATCGATAACAATAAAATATCGAATTTGGAATATCTAAAAATGAGTTGAAGAAATGGATAATGATAGAACTTTTCTGAAAATTTCGTCCAAATCGGTTAAGAAACACCGGAGATATTGAACTTAATCGATGGAAGCTAAGCCAGTATACCTAAGTCTTATATAAATTAAATATATTTATTGCAACTGGGTTCAGAGTATCTTCTAGTCGGGCTCTCCCGACTAGAGCCTTCTTACTTGTTCTTTAATAGCCTTGAACGAACAAGTTGTGCGCGTTGCAACCGTCCGGAATTAAATATATATATATGCCTTTGGGCATAGCGTGATTTCTTGCAGTACAGTGAATTTTAAATTAAACCATAAAGGAGAATCGCCTATACTATTGTAAGTTAATATTGTTTAAATGATTTTGTACCCCAAATCCGTGGTCAACCAGCAATTGTGTTTTTTATACTCGATACCGAAGGTAAAGAGTATATTGGGTTTGTGCAATGTCCGTCATGGTGTCTGTCCGTCTGTCTGTCTGTCCGTCTGTCCGTCTGTATGAACGCAACTTTTTTCCACACCCTTCAAGCTAGAGACTTGAAACTTTCCAATTCTCTTTATCTATGGGATAGTAAATTAAAGTGTCAAGATTGGGGTTCTACGATAACTGGGGGGCTGGCAAATCGATAAATTCGATAACTCAAAAACGATAAATCCGCATATTTCACACACCCTTACAGCTAGAACTACCAAATTTTGTAAGAAGATAGCTACAAGCAACCCCCAAAAAACTGCATCAAAAATTTTGGAGCCACGCCCCCTCATTCCGCCCCCAGCCCCACCGCATTTTAAAGTCAAAAAAGGCTATGTCTCCCACAATTTTTGAGCTAGAGCCACCAAATTTGGTGCCAAGATAGGTGATGATGACCCCCCAAAAACTGCATCAAAAGTTTGGATGCCACGCCCACCAATACCGCCCTAGCCGCCCCAGCTGCCCCAACGCTTCGTCAAAAACGAGAATGCGTGTATCTTCCAGATTTGTGGAGCTAGAGCCACCAAATTTGGTAGGAAGATAACTGGTAATGAACAAAAAACTGCATCAAAGTTTTGGAGTCACGCCCACCCATTCCGCCCCCAGCCCCCCCGCATTTTAAAATCAGAAAAGCTTATATATCCCACAGTTTTTGAGCTAGAGCCACCAAATTTGGTGCCAAGATAGGTGATGATGACCCCCCAAAAACTGCATAAAAAGTTTGGATGCCACGCCCACCAATACCACCCTAGCCGCCCCCAGATGCCCCAACGCTTCGTCAAAAAAGGGGAATGCGTGTATCTTCCAGATTTGTGGAGCTTGAGCCACCAAATTTGGTAGGAAGATAGCTTGCAACGACCCCCAAAAAACTGCATCAAAGTTTTGGAGTCACGAGCACCCCTTCCACCCCCTTTTCACACCTTTTACAAACTTTGAGCTATAGTCACCAAATTTTGTATGAAGGTAGCAATTAACATTCCACACAGATCTGCATCAAAACTTTGGATGCCACGCCCACCCATACCGCCCCCAGCCCCCCTTTCCCCACATTTAACAATTTTCGAGCTATAGTCGCCAAATTTGGTATGAAGATAGCAATTGACATTCCACACAGATCTGCATCAAAACTTTGGATTCCACGCCCACCCATACCGCCCCCAGCCCCCCTTAACCCACATTTAACAATTTTCGAGCTAGAGTCACCAAATGTGGTATGAAGATAGCAATTGACATTCCACACAGATCTGCATCAAAACTTTGGATGCCACGCCCAGCCATACTGCCCCCAGCCCCCCTTTCCCCACTCTTTACAAACTTCGAGCTAGAGTCACCAAATTTGGTATGAAGATAGCAATTGACATTTCACAAAGATCTGCAGTAAAAATTTGGATGCCACGCCCACCCATACCGCCCCCAGCCCCCCTTTCCCCACTTTATACAAACTTCGAGCTACAGTCACCAAATTTGGTATGAAGATAGCAATTGACATTTCACAAAGATCTGCAGTAAAACTTTGGATGCCACGCCCACCCATACCGCCTCCAGCCCCCCTTTCAACAGCTCTTACAAACTTTCAGCTAGAGTCACCAAATTTGGAAGGAAGATAGTTGGTGGCATCCCCAGCTGCATCGGAGAATCTTTAAGGCCGCGTACACCCCTGCCCCATCCGTACCCCTTTGCAATCAGGCCTCTTTTTACCTGTTTTAATACTGGTATCGAGTATGCCGCAGTCGGTTGCGTTCGACTACAACGTTTCCACTTGTTTTTATTAGTTTTGGCGTACAGTTCAGGCTGCAGCGAGCTACTGCGCAGCACGATTTTTTTTCTTCAGTGCCTATTTTGAAAAATTTCGGGTAAATAATGAAGAAATATATTTAAACCATTCCAAAGGAATCAAAAGTTAAATAAATGTTTTTTTTAGAATGAGCCGCTAGTTTGGAATAGCTAGTTTGGAATATGTAGGTTGGAAATTATTTCATTTTTTTTCGCCGTGCATAGTGGCGAAATTTTCATTATAATCATGAGCCGGATTATTGCTGGATTATTAATTTCTTAAAATTAATACCCCGTATGAACTAGTACGAGCAATAAATTGTCAGCTGCATATTTATACAGCCTTTGCCACGCCATTGTTCATTGCAAAGATGTTTTAAGCTAATCGCGCAAGCTGTTCTGCTTAAGAGAGCTTCTCTTAAACCCACCTACGTTTGGCGCGCGTTCCAGCATAACCTCACCCATACCGACATATGTGGGTCAGACTGACTTGGCTATGTAAAGAGGCATCGAAGGCATGTCATTAGTATTGGAATAGTAAACCTAACCTGAGGAACATGGTCAGGCTCGTGGATCTTCTTCTTCCTATTCGACCCAGTTTGATCAACTTTAATTAAATATCAGCTTCAACTACAACGATGGGATCAACTATAACTAATTACCTATATACAAGTAATGAATCCGAGCAATTTCCCTTTTGTTTAAGTGCAAAATAAATCTGTTGGATAAATACATATGTGCGGTGCATTGCATAACGAACGTAAATACGTTTATATAATTATCAACAGTGCCTAAAAACACATAGGTTAGGTTAGGTTAGAGCGGTAGTGGGCAGGTGAGAGACCCTTCCACTCACTTAGGCCAATTGTTGGCCCATTGTGATGCCGCGATCGACTGGAGAGAGAACAGGGTGTGTGATACTATTTGAGAGGGCGTGGTTCCAGCCCGAAGCATGAATAAAGGAGAGAATACTCTTGGGGGTGGTGTTCACTATCTCTGAGAGGTCTGTTAGGAAATAGGAACCGAGAAAGCGATTTCTATTTTTGCAGAGTGCAGGACAGTCGCAGAAAAGATGGGAAACAGTTTCCTCCTCTTCCTCGTCCCGACAGCTTCTGCAGAAATCGTTAGAAGGGGCTAGTAGTCTCGCTGCATGAGATCCCACTAGCCAGTGCCCCGTAACATCCTCACTACGGAGGCACAACCTGATCTATTTAGGTGGATTAGGCTTGAAGAGCGCTTTTTACAGCGCGTTGGCCATGTCTGTCTGGCTATATTGCATCTACCGGTGGTAAGCTGCCACCTTTTATTTGCTTCGCGTTCGAAATGCTCGCGAATCCTAAGTTTACAGCTGGCCATGGGCATGCCCAAACCCTCCTTATCCGAGAGGAGAGGCAAGGTATTACCATGTCTTGCCAGCTCATCCGCCCTACAATTGCCCTCGATGCCTTTGTGACTGGGCACCCATATGAGGTAGAGATCGAACTGCTCTGCCATCTCTTGCAGAGATTTGCGGCAGTTTGTGACGGATATCGAGTTCGACGATATCGCGTTGAGCGATTTGATAGCTGCTTGGCTATCAGAAAAGATGCAGATTTTGGCTGCAGAGCGTTCAATTCCTTGTAAGGATTTGAGCGCTTCTTGTATAGCGGTGATTTCTGCCTGGAAAACACTGCAATGGTCAGGTATATTAAAGGAATTATTTATGGACAGTTCTTCTCAGACGACACCTCCCCCTACCCGGTTGTCTAGCTTTGAACCGTCCGTAAAAATTCTAATTGAGTCTGTCGGCCCTGGTATCCCTTCTCTCCACTCTTCCCTCGATGGGATAATTGAGTGGAAAGAAGTATTAAGAAACTCCTGAGGGCAGCAGTAGTCAGTTGCTGGGGGAAGAAGCGAGTTTCCATTGAGAATACTTGAGTGACCGTGTGTCTGTGCGGTCCACTGGTTTGTTTCTCTCATGCGAAGTGCTGAGAGGGTTGCTACTAGTTTGCCCATCTGGTCGATAGGCAAAGATTGAGTATATTATCGAGAGCCTCGTTAGGGGTTGTTCTGAGGGCTCCAGTGGCGGTCAGTCCTGCAGCGCGCTGCACCTTGCCTAGCAAGCGAACTGACTTTTTCTTTGAGAGTGTTGGCCACCATACTGATACTCCGTACAGTAGGATTGGCCGAATGATGGCCGTGTACAGCCACAGAGTTATGTGGGGGGCCATGCCCCATTTCAGTCCGATCGACTTTCTGCACGTGTAAAGAGCAACTAGGGCTTTCCTAACACGCTCTTCGGTGTTAAGATTCCAGTCCATTTTGCTGTCTAAAGTGAGCCCTAAGTATTTGGCTGATTTGCTGAAGGTTAGTTCCACCCCGTCAAGGGTGGGCGGCCTAAGATTCGGGATTTTATATTTCCTAGTAAAGAGGACAAGATCAGTCTTCGCTGGGTTCAGTCCAAGTCCGTTTTTCTTTGCCCAAGTGGACAGAGTGCGAAGCACTACGGTCATGCGTTCGCACAGGGTTTGGGGGAATTTTCCCGAGAAAACAATCGCAACGTCATCCGCATAGGCAATCACCCTGCAGCCACCTCCCTCAATGGAGCGCAGCAGAGAATTTACTGCCACGTTCCAAAGGAGAGGAGAGAGAACTCCACCTTGAGGGGTGCCTCTGCAGACGGACCTGGAGATTGTCGTGGAACCGAGAGTTGACCTGACGATCCTGCATCTTAGCAGTTGATCGATCAGATGCACAGCACGGTGCCCGACACCCAGATCCGTTAGCGCCTCTGTGATTGCCTCTGGGTTGACGTTGTTGAAAGCACCCTCTATGTCAAGGAAGGCGACTAGAGAATAATCCTTCTGGTGAAGCGATTTTTCCACTGTGGAGATTACAGCATGAAGTGCTGTTTCCGTGGATTTCCCTTTTTGATACGCATGTTGCGCACGGGAGAATTGATGTGTCGGTATCGAATTCCTTAAGTGAAGGCCCAGCACCCTTTCAAAGGTCTTGAGTAGAAAGGATGTTAGGCTTATTGGACGAAAGTCCTTGGGAGTTGTGTGGGAGGCTTTGCCCGCCTTTGGAATGAAGACGACTTTGGATTCAAGCCAAGGCTTTGGGATGAGTCCCGTCGTCCAGACTCCAGTGAAAATTTGTAGGAGCCAGTTTAAGTTGGGCTGGAAAGATGCCGTCTGGCCCTGGGGATTTGATGGGCATGACGCTGTTGATAGCCCATGAGATTAATTCTTTAGTCAGGAAGTTTGTGGAAGGTCTATCCATATGAACCCCTGTGTTTGTCTGTGGGATTGCTACTGCTGAGCAGCCCGGAAAATGAGTTTCCATCAAGAGTTCTAAGGACTCAGAGCTGGAAGAAGTCCATGAGCCATCTGGTTTTTTGAGAAAACCTACCGATGGGGTGGTTTGAGAAAGAACTTTTCTGAGCCTTGCGGCCTCTGTGGTACTTTCGATATTAGAGCAGAAGGTCTGCCATGAGGAGCGTTTAGCTTGTCTGAGTGCCTTCTTATAGGAGGCGAGGCTGGTTTTGTAGAGACTCCATGACTGGTCATCTCCGAGAGACCTAGCTTTATTAAAAAGCTTGCGTGATGTCTTACGCAGCTCACCCAGTTTGGGAGACCACCATGGTGGCTTAGTCTTACCTCTGGGTTTGCTACGGGGGCACGACTCGTTTAGGGCGGACTCGCATGCCTCCGTAAGCTTTTTTATAAGTAGGTCTGTGGTTGCAGTAGTGGGGTTTCCCAGTGGGGGGGACTCAGGGACGAGAGTGTTTAAGTGATTTTTGAAAGTGGACCAGTTTGTACGTCTAACATTCTGGTGCCATTTGGGCTTGGGTACGTCGAACGAAAAGACTATTTCGATATATCTATGGTCTGAGAAGGAGTGCTCGTCTAGCACTCTCCATCTTGTTAGTTTGCTACAGAGGGAGGTTGAGACTAGCGTAATATCTAGTACTTCTTCCCTGTTCTTTGTAATGAAGGTTGGGTCGTTGCCCGTATTACAAATCATGAGGTTAGTGGACAGAATGTAGTTAAAAAGCAACTCACCCCGTTCATTTGTGTCAGTGCTTCCCCACTGATGATGATGGGCGTTGGCGTCACACCCAATTATGAGGTCGGTGTGCGTGGTTTCGCTGTCGGTCACCAACCCTTGCAGGAGTGGATGTGGGAATGGCCCTTGGTGGTCATGGGCCAAGTATGTTGAGCAAACTCTCACATTCCCAGCCTTCAACTCCAGGCAGACAGCTGTGTTGTCTCCATCGCTGTAGTTAGGGAGCAAAAATATATTTAGGTGTTTTTTTGCTAGAATGCAGGTGCGAATTTTACCTTTATTTTGGGCTACTATTAGCTTATAGTCTTTGGTCCCCAGTCCAGTCACCTTGCCACCACAGACCCAAGGTTCCTGGATGAGGACAACGTCTGCTCCACATTGGCTTATGCGGCCGCCGCCGCTTTACAGTGGTGGAGGTTAATCTGAAGAAGTCTTAGTGACATCTTCAGGCCGACGCTCCACCACTGTCCTGTTCGCTTCCTCGTCCGTGTCATCCAAGTCAAGGGACTCTTCACTGAAGCTCGCTAGCTTGGCCATGTCATGGGCCAATTCAGAGCCCGCTGAGTGGTAGCCGGCCTCCTTCCCATCTGCCGACTCCATACCAGGGTCTTGACGGGGGGCACCATTGTCTGTGGTACCCACTGCTACAGGCCGGTTGACACAATTGTCTGTAGTGTCAACCGGTTTATCAGGGAGCTCCTCGTCTGCTGCCGAGAGCTTGTTGGTGTCGGTTTTATAGACGCGGATAGCTACGGTTTTGAAGCCGTAGTAAGCCGCGCCATCCGAACCCGCTAGTGCCTCCGCCGATCTCTCGTTGATTATGAGGATCACCTGCCTCGAGTTGCCTTCTGGCTCGTCGACTTTGGCGACCCTCCAATCAGCTGTGTCAAGCGTGGGATTGCTCAGCTGGAAGATTTTCAGGACCTTTTCGGGGTCCTCGGGCTTGGCAGAAACCCATACCCTGGCGCGAGGTCTACTGGGCACATCCTTCCAGTCCACCGCCTCCAGTTTCGCGCCAGGGTAGATCTCTCCCAGCATTGCAACCGCCTTCTTATACAGCCCGGCAGATCGCTCATCCTCACAAGCTATTGCTTTAATGTTGCCCTGATGCCAGCCTGCATCAGAGCAATGGGGGGGGGGGGGACCCATGAATTCTGTCTTGAGGTCAACGAACCTGTCCTGCAGCTCATTTTCGATAATCCCCCACCGATTCCTGGGGATATGACCCTCATTGTGGCCCGTGTCAAGGACCCCAATGACAATCTTCTCCCTTGTGACTTCGGCGAAAGATTTCGTCAACGGCTGCGGACGAGGTGGAGGAGGTCAAATCCGCTTTGCTTGCGGGGCCGAATCCTCAACGGACCGCTGGCGTTTCTGCTTGGACTTGGCAGAGGACGCTGGGGGGGCTGGCTTGAAATTCGGGATGATTTTTTTGGCCCACTCCACTAGTCGGACCTCATCCGGTGATGCGGGCTGAGCGGACAGACTTTTTCCGAGAATGTCGGCTGCGCGCCTACGGTCCTGGAAGGACGCTTTGACTCTCTCAGGAGCAACGGATTTTGTGGTGTTGCCCGTTGGCGCTACCGTCCTGGGTGCCGAGTTGGCAACCTTTGGTTGCACACCACTTGCACCAGGAACGGTGCTGGGCAGACCACCGAAGTGGGATGACGGCTGGCTTGCCCGTTTTCCACTTATGCCGCTGGTGGGCTTGAGGACGTCTGCTGGCTTACCAGACGTGGGGGTGTTTCCACCGACAGAGGGATTGGCTTGTCCCCCCGGGTTTGAGAGTGTCCCGGTCACTGTGTTTTTGCTTTTGTTTATTGATTTCATATTTGAATCCCACGAGTAGACGGGAAGGACGGTCACCCGCGACATAGCCCGTGTATCGCGGGAAGCCTAACTGGAGGTCGGCAGGTATCCAGAGTTCGCAAAGTAGAGACCGAGCACCCCCTCGGCCACGAATCCCTCGGCACAATGCTGTTCCACCTTGGATTGGGGTAATTTTATAGAGTTTTCTTCTCTCGCCCGACTACAATTGGTCAGCACCCTTGGCAGAGACATGACCGTACCAAGGATCTGCTTGCAGCCGCCTTCGCGTGGAGAGTATAGTCACACTACCAATTGTGAGCCGCAAGGACGGAGCGCACGGCATCAACGTACACACAAATTGTCAGTATGCATGGACGTGTGATGTCAGTACGCTTTATCCCCTTGTTGCTCCAATCGGCTGACGGCCTAAAAACACATAAACTAAATAAGTTAAAAAGGCACGTTGAAAGGGAGGTTGTGACGGTTCCGTGAAATATCAATAATAACATAATTATTCATTATACTAATAAGTTTTCTTTGTTTAGAATTGTGTACCGAACGAAAAGCACACAAAAATTTTGCAGTGTATGCCTTAAGACGCTTAAGAAGCTTTTGCACATGGCTTGTGGTCGTTGCTCTCTCTTATGTTCCCCATCTACACACAGAAAAAAAAATTTTTAAATCGCATAATTTACACTTACATTCTAAAATTTTTCGGAACGATTTTCGGTCTACACCTATAATTTTAAATTCTAAAAGTGGAATTTTAAAATAAAATTTTAAAATTAAAATTTTCGGTTTAAAAATTTTTATTTTATAATTAAAGTGCTTGAATTTTAGTTTTCACAATGAAAACTTTTTGATTCAAAATGTTTTCATTTTAAAGCTAAGCATTAGAAACCCTAAATTAACTAAAATAATTTTTCAATCGAAATAATAATGTTACATCCCGATATCAGTTTTGAACACCATATTGGTGGTTATAATTTATGAACAAATTATAAGATTCTATAAATTTCTATTAAACTTTTTGCTTGGGGCGCACGGATACACACCACCAGTAGCAGAGCATTGCGTGATAGCTCTTTGTTAATAGTTTTTAGATTCCTTCAATGTATATGCGTGAGAAATTTTATGTTTACATACTTAGTATAAATCATTTGTATAATTTTAAATAAATTTTTTAATACTTACCGATCACGAAAAGCCAATTACCTATGCCGCGACTCGAACCTGAGACCTTACGATTACCACCCGTATGCCATACCCATTGCGCTGTTGCCGACTATGTCTTACAGACAGTTAATTTTAATACATAGTACACATAAGAGCGCCTCTCTCTCTCTCTCTCTCTCTCTCTTTTACCCTAATTTTAAAGCGATTCGTACTGATTTCTAAAATTTTAATTATCAAATTAAATGTGCTCGTTTTAAATATGTTTTTTAATAGGGCAAATTATTAAATTTAAAATTTTTCAATCAAAGTTCGAGTAGTAATAATGGAGCACTTTGCTTCAAAAATGAATAAGCCTTAAAACAATATTTTTCAATTTAACATCTAATATTTAAATTTTGCATTTTATAATTTTTCTGATTTCTTCAAATATAAAATAGTAAATTACGATTTATAAAAGTTTGCACTTTAATTCTAAACCGATTCGTACTGATTTCTAAAATTGAAACTATCGATTTAAATGTGGTAGACATAAATTTTAAAAGCGTACATTCTTAAATTTAAAATTTTCATTTTAGGTTTAAGAACTAATTATTCAAATCAACGTTTTTCCGCATTGATTTTAGTACGAATCGTTTTAAATTTGGTGTTTCAATACGATTAATTTTAAAATCAAAAATTTTCGTATTGAAATTAAGAAAAAAAATTTAAAATCTGAATCTAAAATTAAAATGTTTGGTTTTACGTTTCATTTTTTTTTTCTCTGTGTACAGCGAGCTTTCGCACGAGGCTTGTGATATATGCACTCTCTATAAATAATTGCAGCAACACACACACCAACACCAGCGTGGGATGATGTATGTAAGTCGCTCTTTTTCTATTATAATGTGCCGCTCTTAAATGCAAATAATAATGTGAGTACCTAATATAACAAAGCTTCCCCTTAAATTTGGCGCAACTAGCCATGCTTCTCTTTGAAAATTCGACACACTGCTCGACAAGTAATTAGGCACACCTGATTATTTTTGTTGGTTTTTCGCAATTCGAGTATAAATAAAAATGCGACGAATGCATCAATTATTAACTATGTTTAACTAAGATTAACCGTCCTTATATATAAAATAACCTTACTCTACTATACTCTTATCGGATACTTATATACATTTAATTTAATATACTGTTATATGGAGAACCTGAATTATTGAAAATGCCAATATAGCGATTAATATAAAACAATTAATTAATAACAATTACCATATAGTTCAAGTTATTCATTAATATTCTTTTAAATATAAATTTTCGTATTAATTTTTCTTAGCCTAGCCGTACGGATGTTTGCTAAACGGATTTGATTTTTCTTAAAATTGATTAAATACAAATCAGCCTGCAGGGGTATTACCTTGCTATTACGTGCATGCCCTGTTGAACTGATGATGCATGTACAAACTGCGTAACAACTAGCAGATAGTAACCGCGCTGATCAACCGGCATTATTTTGTTTTTATAAAGTCATCTGTTTTTGTTTTAAATTCTTTCGGCAAACATGCGCAAGAGCTATAAAAATTTCGTTTATTGCTTATATATAATTATAACTAATTAATTAAGTTCATTTATAACCAATTTCAAATATGAATTATATCAGCCTATCGTGTGCTACTTTTATAATGAATTAATTTTCTTTTTTTTGTGGATAACACTCATCTTCCGATGGAGGTAGGATAGCGACTGTAGGGCATCCCCAGGGATCCTGCTTTTATTTTTGGCCCGCAGGATCATGGCAGGGTGGGCGAGTGCACCAATCGGTAGCACCGAAAAGAAATGTCCCGAATACCCGATTTACTTGATTCCCTTAATACGTCCACGCTTTTTCTTCTTGCAAATGCCCGTAGTCGTCCGTTCGTTTTTGTTTGTTTGTCTGAATTTTAGTACGCGAATTTTAAAACTAATTTATAACTAATAACGAAGCAATTTTAATGCGTCGTCTATTTAAAACCAATCACCCACCTCAATTGCCGGCGAGCTTCAGCCAAAGCAAGCGCGTACTTCGATTGCAATTAATAGCCCATCTGCTTCACGTTGTTCATTACACACTTAAGATTCCATTTAATTTGATTCATTTAGAAACACCACATTGCTCAATTTCAAAGCAATCTCATATTGCTGCTGTTCTCAAAGATTGCAAGCTTATTGTTTGGGATGAGTGTACTATGGGCCATAAAGGTGCTTTTGAAGCTGTAGATCGATCTTTGAAAACTGTGCAATGGTACAAGATTGCAAGTTAAAGTTGTCGAAGCAATTATCTTTACTGGCAATGGTATACGGGAACGGTTTTTATACCGAGAATTCCATTAATACCTTCTGATTCTGAATTGCCAATTCAATTTAAAAGATTGCAATTTCCTTTAAAAGTTTGCTTTGCCTTAACAATTAATAAATCACAGGGACAAACTCTTAAATGAGCCGGACTAGACTTAAGACACGATTGTTTTTCTCATGGCCAATTTTATGTAGCCTGCTTAAAAGTCAGTTCAGTAAAATGTTTATTTGTATTAGCACCTGTTGGAAAAACAGCCAATGTCGTTTATAAAGAATCTCTTAAAAGTTGTTAATAATTGCAAATTCAATTCAATAGGTGGATAAGGCTTTCTGGGGAAACCACAATAAAAAACAAGTGGAAACGTTGCAGTCGGACGCAACCGACTGCGGCATACTCGATACCAGTACTAAAACCGCTTAATAAGAGGCCTGATTGCAAAGGGGTACGGATGGGGCAGGGGTGTACGCGGCCTTAAAGATTCTCCGATGCAGATGGGGATGCCACCAACTATCTTCCTTCCAAATTTGGTGACTTGAGCTCGAAAATTATAAAAAGTGGGAAAGGGGGGCTGGGGGCGGTATGGGTGGGCGTGGCATCCAAAGTTTTGATGCAGATCTGTGTGGAATGTCAATTGCTATATTCATACCAAATTTGGTGACTCTAGCTCGAAGTTTGTAAAAAGTGGGGAGAGGGGGGCTGGGGGCGGTATGGGTGGGCTAGGCATCCAAACTTTTGATGCAGCTTTTGGGGGGTCATCATCACCTAACTTGGCACCAAATTTGGTGGCTTTAGTTCAAAAACTGTGGGAGATATAGCTTTTTCTGATTTCAAAATGCGGGGAGGCTGGGGGCGGAATGTGTGGGCGTGACTCCAAAACTTTGATGTAGTTCTTTGGGGGTCGTTACCAGATATCTTCCTACCAAATTTGTAAGCTCTAGCTCCACAACTGTTTGACGAAGCGTTGGGGAGGATGTGGGCGGCTTGGGCAGTATCGGTAGGCGTGGCATCCAAACTTTTGATGCAGTTTTTGGGGGGTCATGATTACGTATCTTGGCACCATATTTGGGTGGCTATAGCTCAAAAACTGTGGGAGATTTAGAATTTTTTGGCCTTAAAATGCGGGGGGCTGGGGGCGGAATGGGTGGGCGTGGCTCCAAAATTTTTAACGCAGTTTTTTTGGGGTTGATAGAAGCTATCTTCTTACCAAATTTGGTAGATTTAGCTGTAAGGATGTGCGAAATATGTGGACTTATCGGTTTTGAGTTATCGAATTTATCGATTTGCCAGCCCCCCAGTTATCGTAGAACCCCAATCTTGACACTTTAATTTACTATCCCATAGATAAAGAGAATTGGAAAGTTTCAAGTCTCTAGCTTGAAGGGTGAGGAAAAAAGATGCGTTCATACAGACGGACAGACACCATGATGGACATTGCTCAAACTCAATATACTCTTTACTTTTGCTATCGAGTATAATTAAATCATTATAAAAGTAGCACACGATAGGCTGATATAATTCATATATGAAATTGGTTATAAATGAACTTAATTAATTCTATATAATCTTCTATATATATAAAAGAGTTCGTCCGCGTTTAAATGGATCAGCCACAGCCTAAACGAAAAGAGCTAGAAGGCTGAAATTTTCACACAATTTTCCATGCAGGTAGTTAGTGAGCACTAAGAAGGGAATTTTTTTTTTGGACAACTCCTTCAAGTACCTCCCATACGATTTGGAGCACTTTTTAGCCATTTTAAAAAACAAATTACAATTACAACAAGTACCCATTCCACTACTGTCGCCTGACTGTCGCACAAGCTGAGGGTTTGATCGCGAGCGAGAATACAAAAACAAAACAAATGCGCAGTGACGCCTTCGCGTCGCACAAGAAAAGTCATAAAAAAAGGTTCAGCACTTGCATAAAAGAAACGGATTAATTAATTAAGAGAACAATGCGCTTGAAAATAATTTTCATAATTTTATGTACATGTATCACTTCGCACAGTGCACATTTTTTTTTTTTTTCAAACTTGTGTGCTTTTGACAATTGATTTACGACTCAAGTAGCGTTTGTTGTTGTTGTCAGTGTTGTTTTTGAGCCCGCACTGCTACTTTTTGTTGGTGTCATTGTCATTGTCAACAATATAACAAAACTTGGTGCGTCCAGAAAAATTTCACACACCAGAATATGTTATGGGGGTGCATTCGCGTACTTGCTGCTTATATAACTTAGACAAAACGTAACACACTAACATTATTGATATAGTATTGATATAAAATTTCGAACAAGCAAAGGGCGTTCACATAAGGGCGCGTGTTGCTCTTATGATAATCAGATAATTTGATAATAATCTCGCTCCGATCATGCGCCTTTGTTGTTGCTCATTTACGATCGCTCTCTATTTTATGTGCGCGCTTTGCATGCCAATCATAAAGTTTAATAACCCTAGCTCCTCCGCACACACACTAAATTAAAGCTTAAGGCAATGTACAATTCGTTTAACTGCAGCCTCTTAGATATGTTTTGCATTGATCCAGTGCGTGCGAAGAAGGTAGAGATACTACGCTCTTTGTTTGACTTGCAGAGCGCGCGCATACATAAGAGAGTTAGCCGAATCAGCTATAATTGGTGATTGAGCCTGCCTTTTTATAGCTCTTCTAAACAATATAATCGCGCTATGTCATACTTCAAGCTGCAGCAGAAATTTTTGCTGTTAATTTCCAACTTTTTCAGAATGGAAATTTATTACTGGCATTTGGATATAACATGCATCCTGTTGCGTTTTACCGGTCCATTAATGAATGGACATTTTGATATTTATTCTCCTTTAGAGGAAGTTTTAACTCAAGATTCTGATACGTCAAGTGAATTCAAAACCGAAAATGTTAAAAATCCCGTTAAAAGACTTAGTCGGTTCGCCGACAAGGCAGAAAAAAGGTACTAAAACATTCATTTGAAAAAAAATCGTGATATTAATAGGGGTAAACGCATAATTTTGAAGCTCATAGAGTTTCAGTGAGAAGACATCAGGCTAATAATCCTGATGCACGTCAAGAAAGGCGTTTGCGTTCATGGACTGTTAAAGCCATGTCTGGCTTAAACTATGATTTTGGAATAGCTTACAAGTCAGATAAAGTTACTCAACTTGGTAGCATGAATTTTATACGCAAACATTGTATTGCTTTAAAATGGAAAAATGAGCCTTTGGGTATCTGTTGCAAGGCAGGAAAAGTTAAGCTTTCACAAAATGATAGTTTGCCTGATCCACTTAAAAGCTTAATAATTGGGGAACATCCCAAGCATGATCATTTCATTGATCGTATAAGAAAGAATAACAGCTGCTTTCAAAATACAAAAACTATAAATGAAAGTTGGTCACTCTTTAAAGTCCACGGAAAAGTGCATCACTTAATTGGTAGTGTCCGACCTTTGCCAAATGAAGAAATGCAGTTTCTTCAAATTTATTTTGTTGGTGATGATGAAAAGGAAGCTCAACTATGTTGCAAAAACATTTCAAATGTTGATTGTAGCGTAGTAAAGGATCTTCAATGTATGTTTCATCAACATAATCGTTTGTTAAAAGATCTAAAAATGGCTCTTAATAATATACCAACAAGTACTAAAGATTATAAATTGGTTATACATGCTGATCGAACACCCGCTGGTGCTCACAAAGGGCTTTACAATGCACCTCTATCAAGCGAAGTAGCTTTAGTTATTGTTGGTCAGCAATTTGAAAAGCGCGATATTATTATTGAAAGCCATAATAATAAATTACATCGTATAAGTGAGGTGCATCGATCATACGATGCCTTACAGTACCCTTTGTTATTTCCTTATGGCGAAGATGGCTATTCAGTGGATATACCACAACGGAATCCATTATTAAAAAAGGAGGAACCAAAAAATATGATATCTGCGTTAAGGTTTTACAGCTATAAAATAATGATTCGTCAATCTGAGTTAAATCATTTAATTTATTGTCGTTCCCTTTTTAGTCAGTTTTTGGTTGATATGTATGCTAAAATTGAAACAGAAAGGTTAAATTATATTCGCTACATTCAAGCGAAACTCAGAGCAGATAGCTATATACATCTACAAGATGCAATAGGTCAACAAGATTTTGTCGCAGCTCAACTTGGTCAGATGGTAATTTTACCATCTTCTTTTACAAGCTCTGCACGATATACGCATGAAAAGACTCAAGATGCTAAGACATCAGTTCGCCATTACGGGCGAGCAGATCTTTTCAAAACATTCACATGCAATCCACAATGGTATGACATAAAAAGTGTTTTAATACCGCGTCAAAAAACGTATGATCGTCACGATCTTATAGCTATTGACAAAAGGTTCTTTGTTTGGAAGCGTGCAATGTGTCATGTACTCTGTGGAATGGCAAAAGCGGGGCTTACCACGTATTCTACTTTGGTTAGAAAATAAAATATGACCAGATAAAATTGATCAAATTATCTGTGCCGAAATACCAAACGCAGATGAGGATCCTTTGTTATTTAACATTGTTAAATCAAATATGATTCATGGTCCTTGCGGTGCATTTAATAATAAATCGCCATGCATGAAAAATGGAAAATGTACCAAAAGGTTTCCTCGACAATTATTTAAAGAAACTGTGACTGGAAAAGATAGTTACCCTCTATATCGTAGAAGAGCGATAGAAGATGGTGGTAATGCAATTAATATAAACGGTAATGCATAGATAATCGTTGGGTTGTGCCTTATAACTGTGTACTATTGAGAACATTTGAAGCTCACATAAATGTTGAGTATTGAAGTTCTGTAAAGTCTATTAAATACATTTGTAAATATGTTAACAAGGGCAGTGATCAAGCATCATTTACTCTTGAAGACCAATGTAATGAAATTAATATGTACGAAAGTGGCCGTTATATAAGTAGCTCAGAAAAGGTATGGAGAATCCTTGCATTTCCCATACATGAACGTTTTCCGGCTATTACACACTTAGCTGTTATTTAGAAAATGGTCAAGATTATAAGCACTGGGATTCAACTATAGCCGATGCTGTCATATGTATGTCAAAATCCTACAAAACTGAGAGAACTTTTTGCAATAATGTTAGTATTTTGTCAAATTTCAGATGCTATTAAACTTTGCAATACTTATAAAGAGAGTTTCTCAGAAGATATTTTAAGAGCCTTTAATTTTTCACAAGACAGACATATTGATGAAAGTATTGTGAATAATGTATTAAATAGTTGTCTTATTTACATTGAAGATATTGTACTGTCTATTGGTGGTCAAAACTTGACTTATTATGGACTTCCACTACCAATTAGATCCGAGGAAATTGTGCCATATATTGAATATCATTGAGAAACAAACTATGAAAACTTCGATAATTTTGTTGTTAATAATGAGCTACTCCTTACTGCTGGGCAAAAACAAGTATTCGAAAAGATACTACATAGCGTTGAAGCAGAAAAAGGAGAAATCTATTTTTTAGATGCACCTGGTGGAACAGGTAAAACGTATCTTTTAAATTTATTATTGGCTAAGGTACGGCAAAGTAAAAACATTGCATTGGCCGTTGCCTCTTCCGGTATTGCAGCCACTTTACTAAATGGTGGTCGCACAGCGCATTCTACACTTAAGATTCCATTTAATTTGATTCATTTAGAAACACCACATTGCTAAATTTCAAAGCAATCTAATATTGCTGCTCTGCTCAAAGATTTCAAGCTTATTGTTTGGGATGAGTGTACTATGGGCCATAAAGGTGCTTTTGAAGCTGTAGATCGATCTTTGAAAGACATTCGAGATAGTGAACACTTAATGGGTGGCATAACTGTTCTCTTAGCTGGTGATTTTCGACAAACTCTTCCAGTGATCCCCAGAGGAACAAGAGCAGATAAAATAAATGCTTGCTTAAAGTCTTCAATTTTGTGGCCCAAAATACAGAAAATTGCATTAACGAAAAATATGCGAGTGCACTTAAAAGGTGGTAGCATAGCTGGTGAATTTGCAGAAATGCTTCTTCAAATAGGAAATGGATTATTTCCAACCCATGATGGCAAAATAACTTAACCATCCACTATGTGTCATGTTGTGAATAGTATTGAAGAACTAACTCTAAAAATATTTCCGGATGTTACAAATATCTCTCAAAAATCACTCGAATGGTTTTCAGAACGTGCTATTTTGACTGCGAGAAATGACAAAGCATTGGAAATAAACGAGTTTATATTAAAATCATTTCAAAGTGAAGAAATGACATATAACTCTATTGATTCTGTGATTGAAATCGAAGATGCAGTTCATTACCCCGTCGAGTTTCTTAATTCATTAAATCCGGCTGGCCTGCCTCAACATAAATTAACTTTAAGGATTGGTTCACCTGTAATGTTGATTCGCAACTTGAAGCCGCCAAAACTGTGCAATGGTTCAAGATTGCAAGTTAAAGTTCTTCATAAGAATGTTGTCGAAGCAATGGTCTTTACTGGCAATGGTATAGGGGAAACGGTTTTTATACCGATAATTCCATTAATACCTTCTGATTCTGAATTGCCAAATCAATTTAGAAGATTGCAAATTCCTTTAAAAGTTTGCTTTGCCTTAACAATTAATAAATCACAGGGACAAACTCTTAAATTAGCCGGACTAGACTTAAGATACGATTGTTTCTCTCATGGCCAATTTTATGTAGCCTGCTCAAGAGTCAGTTCACCAAAAAGTTTATTGGTATTAGAAACTGACGGAAAAACAACCAATGTCGTTTATAAAGAAGCTCTTAAAAGTTGTTGTTGTTGTTAAATTCAATAAGTGGATAAGACCTACTGGGGAAATCACAATAAAAAATGACGCGCCTGATTCTCTACCTCAATGGTTGCGTGGAAAAGAGAATATTAAATACTTTGCTTTAATATTTTGGAAAATATTTTCTAATTTATTTATTTTGTATCTATCTTCTATTGCTAAAATTTATGTAAACTATCCGCGCAGCGAAGTAAGCGGGCCACTTACTAGTCTATATATATAAAAGAGTTTGTCCTGATGAGAATGGAAGAGCCACAGCCTAAACGAAAGAGCTAGAATGCTGAAATTTTCACACAATTTTCCATGCAGCTGGTAAGTGAGCACTAAGAAGGGAATTTTTATTTGGACAACTCCTTCAAGTACCTCCCATACGATTTGGAGCACTTTTTAGCCATTTTAAAAAACAAATTACAATTACAACAAGTACCATTTCCACTACTGTCGCCTGATTGTCGCACAAGCTGAGGGTTTGATCGCGAGCGAGAATACAAAAACAAAACAAATGCGCAGTGACGCCTTCGCGTCGCACAAGAAAAGTCATAAAAAAAGGTTCGACACTTGCAAAAAAGAAACGGATTTCCGCTTCTTAATGAATAAGTGCATACTCAATTTAGTGAACGATGCGCTTGAAAATAATTTTCATAATTTTATGTATATGTATCACTTCGCACAGTGCACATTTTTTTTTTTCAAATTTGTGTGCCTTTGACAATTGATTTACGACCCAAGTAGCTTTTGTTGTTGTTGTCAGTTTTGTTGTTGGGCCCGCACTGCTACTTTTTGTTGGTGTCATTGATTAAAAAAAAAGCAACAACATAACAAAACTTGGTGCGTCCAGAAAAATTTCCCACACCAGAATATGTTATGGGGGTGGATTCGCCTACTTGCTGCTTATATAACTTAGACAAAACGTAACACGCTAACATTATTGATATATTATTGATATACAATTTCGAATAAGCAAAGGGCGTTCACATAAGCGCGTGTGTTGCTCTTATGATAATCAGATAATTTGAAATCTCGCTCCGATCATGCTCCTTTGTTGTTACTCATTTACGTTCACTCTCTATTTTATCTTCAAATATAAATCTTAATATCCCTATCTCCTCCGCACTCACTAAGCTAAGCTAACCATAACTAAGAGGCTGCTGTTTAAGGAATCGCATTGCCTAATTTGCACCACCCATACCTAGCTCTTAAGTGCAAGCGTTGTATGTATGAGCTCGGGATCTGCTGCTTAGAGGAATAACTGTAGTTCTCTTTCCAACATTATGTTTTTACATACAATGGTAAGGGAATGGGTTATGCACATTTGTTTATATTTAATGTGAACGAAGAAAGTAACTTTTCGTTACAGTGAATTTTTTAATATTGTTTATATTAAGGATAATAATAACATCGAAAGTTACTTTTTGGATCAGTGAGTTTTTCAATATTCTGATTTTGTATTATGTATATTTACATTCCTTTAAAATACGTATATATACATACATATATAAACTCACTTAAAATACGTATTTTATGATAAATTATAATAAAATTTAATTGCTTTTATTTAAATATTTAAATAACGATCAACGTATTTTAATTTCTTTTGTTGTTTTTTAAACACAAGAAAATTAAGTCGATTTTCGACTTAATAGTTGAAGCAACATTTTATGTAGTTGTCTTCTATTTTGCAAATTAAAAATAGATGTATAAACGCTGCTTTAGAGCATTTAAAAATCAAATAAAACTAAGCAGTCTGATTATTCTATTAAATTAATATAAATTAGTATATTCAATTTTATTGAATTTTATATTTACGTATAGACGCATACAATCGTTGTAACAATCGTTTTACAGTGAATTCAATTGACTCACAGCCAAATTAAAATATGTCTATTGAAACTTTAGATATTAGTGGTGTTTTTGTGCCATATTCAGTTGTTGCCATAATTGGTTATTGAGCCTGCCTTTTTATACCCTTAACCCATAAAATGGGTAATTAAGGGTATAATGGTTTTGTGCAAAAGTATGTAACAGGCAGAAGGAAGCATCTCCGATCCCATAAAGTATATATATTCTTGATCAGCATCAACAGCCGAGACGATATATCCATGTCCGTCTGTCCGTCTGTCTGTCTGTCTGTCCGTCTGTCTGTCTGTCTGTCTGTATGAAAGCCTGGATCTCAGAGACTACAAGAGCTAGAGACTTCTGCTTTTGTATTTAAGTTCTCCTATACCATGAGAAGAACAAGTTTGCTTCAAATTATCGATAACTATTTTGGTATCCGATATACACATGAAATCGATAACAATAAAATATCGAATTTGGAAAATGTAAAAATGAGGGTTGAAATAATGGGTAACAATAGAACTTTTCTGAAAAATTCGCTCAAATCGGTTAAGAAACACCGGAGATATTTAATATTATCGATTGAAGTTAAGTCAGTATACCAAAGTCAATTATAAATTTAATTTTCATATTTATTGCAACTGGGTTCAGGGTATCTTCTATTCGGGCTCTCCCGACTAGAGCCTTCTTACTTGTTAGATTTATTTCCTACCTTTAATTTGGTAGGCAAGGCTTCCATGGCACCATACGCCAAAATATTGTTGAACATGTTGTAACCAACTAGGAAACTTTTGCTTGCTTCAGCAACAACTTAAATGGAGAGTGTTATAGCTATTCTGAACAATAAGAGTGCGATATGTCAAATTGAAATACTTATGGTACTGCATGTGAGCTTCAAGCAGCAGCAGAAATTTATGCTGTAAATTTTCAAGTTTTTCAGAATGGAAATTTATTACAAACATTCGGAAATAATATGCATCCTGTTAAAAGATTGCGTTTTACCGGTCCATTAATGAATGGACATTTTGATGTTTAAATTCCTTTAGAGGAAGTATTAACTCAAGATTCTGATACGTCAAGTGAATGTATAACTGAAAATGTTAAAAATCCTGTTTAAAGACGTAGTCGATTCACCGGCAAAACAGAAAAAAAGGTTTAAAAAACCGTTCATTAGAAAAAAATAGTGATATCAATAAGGGTAAGCGCATAGAAGCATCGAAAAGATATCGTGTTAATAATCCTGATGTTTTTAGAGTTGTAGTGAGAAGAGATCAGACTAATAATCCTGAAGCTCATAGAGTTGTAGTGAGAAGACATCAGGCTAATAATCCTGATGCACGTCAAGAAAGGCGTTTGCGTGCATGGAGTGTTAAAGCCATGTCTGGCTTAAACTAGGATTTTGAAATAGCTTACAAATCAGATAAAATTACTCAACTTGGTAGTATGAATTTGATATGCAAACATTGTAATGCTTTAAAGTGGAAATATGAGCCTTTGGATATCTGTTGCAAGGCAGGAAAAGTTAAACTTTCACAAAATGAAAGTTTGCCTGATCCACTTAAAAGCTTAATAATTGGTGGACATCCAAATCATGATCATTTCATTGATCGTATAAGAAAGAATAACAGCTGCTTTCAAAATACAAAAACTATAAATGAAAGTTGGTCACTCTTTAAAGTCCACGGAAAAGTGCATCACTTAATTGGTAGTGTCCGACCTTTGCCAAATGAAGAAATGCAGTTTCTTCAAATTTATTTTGTTGGTGATGATGAAAAGGAAGCTCAACTATGTTGCAAAAATATTTCAAATGTTGATTGTAGCGTAGTAAAGGATCTTCAATGTATGTTTCATCAACATAATCGTTTGTTAAAAGATCTAAAAATGGCTCTTAATAATATACCAACAAGTACTAAAGATTATAAATTGGTTATACATGCTGATCGAACACCCGCTGGTGCTCACAAAGGGCTTTACAATGCACCTCTATCAAGCGAAGTAGCTTTAGTTATTGTTGGTCAGCAATTTGAAAAGCGCGATATTAATATTGAAAGCCATAATAATAAATTACATCGTATAAGTGAGGTGCATCGATCATACGATGCCTTACAGTACCCTTTGCTATTTCCTTATGGCGAAGATGGCTATTCAGTGGATATACCACAATGGAATCCATTATTAAAAAAAGAGGAACCAAAACAAATGATATCTGCGTTAAGCTTTTACAGCTATAAAATAATGATTCGTCAATCTGAGTTAAATCATTTAATTTATTGTCGTTCCCTTTTTAGTCAGTTTTTGGTTGATATGTATGCTAAAATTGAAACAGAAAGGTTGAATTATATTCGCTACAATCAAGCGAAACTCAGAGCAGATAGCTATATACATCTACAAGATGCAATAGGTCAACAAGATGTTGTCGCAGCTCAACTTGGTCAGATGGTAATTTTACCATCTTCTTTTACAAGCTCTGCACGATATACGCATGAAAAGACTCAAGATGCTAAGACATATGTTCGCCATTATGGGCGACCAGATCTTTTCAAAACATTCACATGCAATCCACAATGGTATGACATAAAAAGTGTTTTAATACCGTGTCAAAAAACGTATGATCGTCACGATCTTATAGCTATTGACAAAAGGTTCTTTGTTTGGAAGCGTGCAATGTGTCATGTACTCTGTGGAATGGCAAAAGCGGGGCTTACCACGTATTCTACTTTGGTTAGAAAATAAAATATGACCAGATAAAATTGATCAAATTATCTGTGCCGAAATACCAAACGCAGATGAGGATCCTTTGTTATTTAACATTGTTAAATCAAATATGATTCATGGTCCTTGCGGTGCATTTAATAATAAATCGCCATGCATGAAAAATGGAAAATGTACCAAAAGGTTTCCTCGACAATTATTTAAAGAAACTGTGACTGGAAAAGATAGTTACCCTCTATATCGTAGAAGAGCGATAGAAGATGGTGGTAATGCAATTAATATAAACGGTAATGCATAGATAATCGTTGGGTTGTGCCTTATAACTGTGTACTATTGAGAACATTTGAAGCTCACATAAATGTTGAGTATTGAAGTTCTGTAAAGTCTATTAAATACATTTGTAAATATGTTAACAAGGGCAGTGATCAAGCATCATTTACTCTTGAAGACCAATGTAATGAAATTAATATGTACGAAAGTGGCCGTTATATAAGTAGCTCAGAAAAGGTATGGAGAATCCTTGCATTTCCCATACATGAACGTTTTCCGGCTATTACACACTTAGCTGTTATTTAGAAAATGGTCAAGATTATAAGCACTGGGATTCAACTATAGCCGATGCTGTCATATGTATGTCAAAATCCTACAAAACTGAGAGAACTTTTTGCAATAATGTTAGTATTTTGTCAAATTTCAGATGCTATTAAACTTTGCAATACTTATAAAGAGAGTTTCTCAGAAGATATATTTTAATAGCCTTTCATTTTTCACAAGACAGAAATATTGATGAAAGTATTGTGAATTATGTGTTAAATAAATGTCTTATTTACATTGAAGATATTGTACTGTCTATTGGTGGTCAAAACTTGACTTATTATGGACTTTCACTACCAATAAGATCCGAGGAAATTGTTCGAAATATTGAATATCATGGAGAAACAAATTATGAAAATTGTGATAATTTTGTTGTTAATAATGAGTTTCTCCTCACTGCTGAGCTAAAAACAAGTATACGACAAGATACTACATAGCGTTGAAGCAGAAGAGGGAGAAATCTATTTTCTAGATGCACCTAGTGGAACAGGTAAAACGTATCTTTTAAATTTATTATTGGCAAAGGTACGGCAAAGTAAAATAATTGCATTGGCCGTTGCTTCTTCCGGTATCGTCAATTTGATTCATTTAATTTGATTCATTTAGAAACACCACATTGCTCAATTTCAAAGCAATCTAATATTGCTGCTGTGCTCAAAGATTTCAAACTTATTGTTTGGGGTGAGTGTACTATGGGCCATAGAGGTGCTTTGGAAGTTGTAGATCGATCTTTGAAAGAAATTCGAGATAGTGAATACTTAATGGGTGGCATAACTGTTCTCTTAGCTGGTGATTTTCGACAAACTCTTCCAGTGATCCCCAGAGGAACAAGAGCAGATGAAATAAATGCGTGCTTAAAGTCTTCAATTTTGTGGCCCAAAATACAGAAAATTGCACCAACGAAGAATATGCGAGTGCACTTAAAAGGTGATAGCATAGCTGGTGAATTTGCAGAAATGCTTCCTCAAATAGGAAATGGATTATTTCCAACCCATGATGGCAGAACGTGCTATTTTGACTGCGAGAAATGACAATGAATTGGAAATAAACGAGTTTTTATTAAAATCATTTCAAAGTGAAGAAATGACATATAACTCTATTGATTCTGTGACTGAAATCGAAGATGCAGTTCATTACCCCGTCGAGTTTCTTAATTCATTAAATCCGGCTGGCCTGCCTCAACATAAATTAACTTTAATGATTGGTTCACCTGTAATGTTGATTCACAACTTGAAGCCGCCAAAACTGTGCAATGGTACAAGATTGCAAGTTAAAGTCCTTTATAAGAATGTTGTCGAAGCAATTATCTTTTATGGCAATGGTATTGGGGAACGGTTTTTAAATCGAGAATTCCATTAATACCTTCTGATTCTGAATTGCCAATTCAAATTAAAAGATTGCAATTGCCTTTAAAAGTTTGCTTTGCCTTAACAATTAATAAATTACAGGGACAAACTCTTAAATTAGCCGGACTAGACTTAAGACACGATTGTTTTTCTCATGGCCAATTTTATGTAGCCTGCTCAAGAGTCAGTCCACCAAAAAGTTTATTTGCATTAGCGCCTGACGGAAAAACAACCAATATCGTTTATAAAGAAGCTCTTAAAAGTTGTTGATAATTGCAAATTAAATTGAATAAGTGGATAAGACCTACTGGGGAATCACAATAAAAAATGACGCGCCTGATTCTCTACCTCAATGGTGGCGTGGAAAAGAGAATATTAAATACTTTGCTTTAATATTTTGGAAAATATTTTCTAATTTATTTATTTTGTATCTATCTTCTATTGCTAAAATTTATGTAAACTATCCGCGCAGCGAAGTAAGCGGGCCACTTACTAGTCTATATATATAAAAGAGTTTGTCCTGATGAGAATGGAAGAGCCACAGCCTAAACGAAAGAGCTAGAATGCTGAAATTTTCACACAATTTTCCATGCAGCTGGTAAGTGAGCACTTAGAAGGGAATTTTTAATTGGACAACTCCTTCAAGTACCTCCCATACGATTTGGAGCACTTTTTAGCCATTTTAAAAAACAAATTACAATTACAACAAGTACCATTTCCACTACTGTCGCCTGATTGTCGCACAAGCTGAGGGTTTGATCGCGAGCGAGAATACAAAAACAAAACAAATGCGCAGTGACGCCTTCGCGTCGCACAAGAAAAGTCATAAAAAAAGGTTCGACACTTGCAAAAAAGAAACGGATTTCCGCTTCTGAATGAATAAGTGCATACACAATTAAGTGAACGATGCGCTTGAAAATAATTTTCATAATTTTATGTATATGTATCACTTCGCACAGTGCACATTTTTTTTTTTCAAATTTGTGTGCCTTTGACAATTGATTTACGACCCAATTAGCGTTTGTTGTTGTTGTCAGTGTTGTTGTTGGGCCCGCACTGCTACTTTTTGTTGGTGTCATTGATTTAAAAAAAAAAAAAAACAGCAACAACATAACAAAACTTGGTGCGTCCAGAAAAATTTACCACACCAGAATATGTTAGGGGGGTGGATTCGCCTACTTGCTGCTTATATAACTTAGACAAAACGTAACACACTAACATTTATTGATATATTATTGATATACAATTTTGAATAAGCAAAGGGCGTTCACATAAGCGCGTGTGTTGCTCTTATGATAATCAGATAATTTGAAATCTCGCTCCGATCATGCGCCTTTGTTGTTACTCATTTACGTTCGCTCTCTATTTTATGTGCGAGCTTTGCATGCCAATCATAAAGTTTAATAACCCCAGCTCCTCCGCACACACACTAAAGTAAAGCTTAAGGCAATGTACAATTCGTTTAACTGCAGCCTCTTAGATATGTTTTGCATTGGTTCAGTGCGTGCGAAGAAGGTAGAGATACTACGCTCTTTGTTTGACTTGCAGAGCGCGCGCATAGATAAGAGAATTAGTCGAAATAGCCAACAACGAAGGCGCGATTTAAAAATAATTTGTCATCTAGCGCCGAACATGAAGAGCGATGCGCGAGCGATTCTGAAAACAAGTAAGAAGGTTTAAGTCGAGAAATCCCGACTAAAAGATACCCTGAACCCGTGTATTAAATGACTTGCAGAAGTGAGTTTTTCTTGACTTTAACTTTAATTTAAAATATCTCCAGTGTTTCTTAACCGATTTGGATCAAATTTTTTATGGAAGTTATGAAGTTAGCCATAGTTTCAACTTCTATTTTTAAACTTTCTTAATTCGAGATTTTTTCGTTATCGATTCCATTTGTACATCGAAAGCAAGAATAGTTATCGATAGTTTAAATAAAGTTGATCTGCCTATGGCTTAGGAGAAGTTATGTTCCAAATTTGAAGTCTCTAGGTCTTTTAGTCTTTGAGATTGACGCGTTCATACATACGGACGAACGGACGGACAGACGGACAGACGGACAGAAGGACAGAAGGTCATGGCTATATCGACATGGCTGTTGATGCTGATCAAGAATATATATATTTTATATGGGGTTGGATATGCTTCTTTCTGCCTGCTCAAAACAATTATACCCTTTTTTATCCATTTCATGGTTCAGGGTATAAAAAATTTAATATTTTACGCATCGGTTGCTTTCAAAACATATCATTTCTTATATTTTGTAGCCACAGTAAGAGAACAGAGAGAAGAACAAAGAAGAAGAAATATGACTGTTTATGGTACTCACTGCAAGCAGCATGCACAGTTGTGAGAATATATGCATGTCTGCATCACAAAGAGCGGCTTAAAGCTTAATCAGGGCGCGCGTCGCTCTTATGACTGCCGCTAGATATAAAATAATTTGAATGCAATCATGCGTCTTTGTTGTTATTTACGCTCACTCTTTTGTTTATGCGCGCGCTCTGCATGTCAAACATAAATTTTAATATCCCTATCTCCTCCGCACTCACTAAGCTAAGCTTGCCATAACTAAGAGGCTGCAGTTAAGCAAATGGCATTGCCTCATTTGCACCACCCATACCTAGCTCTTAAGTGCAAGCGTTGTATGTTAGAGCTCGGTGTCTGTTGCTTAGAGGAATAACTGTAATGCTCTTTCCAACATTATGTTTTTGCATACAATGGTAAGAGAGTTGGTTATGCCTTTAAGTTCATATTTAATGTGAACAAAGAAAGTTACTTTTCGTTTCAGTTAATTTTTTAATATTGTTTATATTAAGGATAATAATAACATCGAAAGTTACTTTTTGAATCAGTGAGTTTTTCAATATTCTGATTTTCGTATCATATACTATATATACATTCCTTTAAAATAACGTATACATATAAGTTCATTTAAAATACGTATTTTATGATAAGTTATAATAAAATTGAATTGCTATTATTTAAATATTTAAATAAAAAAAAAATATTTATTATTTTATTTAAAATATTTAAATATTTAAATAACGATCAACGTACAGTAGTGTCTCGGTTTGCGCAACTAATTAATGTTCAAGCTTGTTGCGCAGATCGATAAGTTGCAATTATGGAGACCTTTTCTAAGTGCGAAAAAATAGAAATATGTCTGGTTTTTTGTTTTATAAAACCATAAAAGAATATTTTTATAATTTTTAGAGTACTACCCCAATTCTTTTATTGATAACATCGAAATTTATTTTATCTATATATATAAAAGAGTTCGTCCGCGTTAAAATGGATCAGCCACAGCCTAAACGAAAAGAGCTAGAAGGCTGAAATTTTCACACAATTTTTTATGCAGGTAGTAAGTGAGCACTAAGAAGGGAATTTTTATTTGGACAACTCCTTCAAGTACCTCCCATACGATTTGGAGCACTTTTTACCCATTTTAAAAATCAAATTACAATTACAACAATTACCCGTTCCACTACTGTCGCCTGATTGTCGCACAAGCTGAGGGTTTGATCGCGAGCGAGAATACAAAAACAAAACAAATGCGCAGTGACGCCTTCGCGTCGCACAAGCAAAGTCATAAAAAAAGGTTCGACACTTGCAAAAACGAAACGGATTTCTGCTTCTTAATGAATATGTGCATACACAATTAAGTGAACAATGCGCTTGAAAATAGTTTTCATAATTTATGTACATGTATCACTTCGCACAGTGCATATTCTTTTTTTTTTCAATTTGTGTGCCTTTGACAATTGATTTACGACCCAAGTAGCGTTTGTTGTTGTTGTAAGTGTTGTTGTTGGGCCCGCACTGCTACTTTTTTTGGTGTCATTGATTTAAAAAAAAAAACAAGAACAACATAACAAAACTTGGTGCGTCTAGAAAAATTTCCCACACCAGAATATGTTTTGGGGGTGGATTCGCCTACTTGCTGCTTATATAACTTAGACAAAACTAACTAACATTATTAATATGTTATTGATATGCAATTGCGAACAAGCATAGGGCGTTCACATAAGTGCGCGTGTTGCTCTTAAGATAATAAAATAATTACAACAATTACCCATTCCACTACTGTCGCCTGATTGTCCCACAAGCTGAGAGCTCGATCGCGAGCGAGAATACAAAAACAAAACAATGGGCAATGACGCCTTTGAGTGCCGCAAGCAAAGTGTCATAAAAAAAGGTTCGTACACTTGCAAGAAGCGTTTGTTGTTGTTGTTGTTGGGCCCGCACTGCTACTTTTTGTTGGTGTGATTGATTTAAAAAAAAAAAAAACAACAACAAAACTTGGTGCGTCTAGAAAAATTACCCACACCAGAATATGTTATGGGGGTGGATTTGCCTACTTGCTGCTTATATAACTTAGACAAAACTAACTAACATTATTAATATGTTATTGATATGCAATTGCGAACAAGCATAGGGCGTTCACATAAGTGCGCGTGTTGCTCTTAAGATAATAAATAATTACAACAATTACCCATTCCACTACAGTTGCCTGATTGTCCCACAAGCTGTGAGCTCGATCGCGAGCGAGAATACAAAAACAAAACAATGGGCAATGACGCCTTTGAGTGCCGCAAGCAAAGTGTCATAAAAAAAAGGTTCGTATACTTGCAAGAAGCGTTTGTTGTTGTTGTTGTTGGGCCCGCACTGCTACTTTTTGTTGGTGTCATTGATTTTAAAAAAACAACAACAATATAACAAACTTGGTGCGTCCAGAAAAATTTCCCACACCAGAATATGTTTTGGGGGTGGATTCGCCTACTTGCTGCTTATATAACTTAGACAAAACGTAACACACTAACATTTATTGATATATTATTGATATACAATTTTGAATAAGCAAAGGGCGTTCACATAAGCGCGTGTGTTGCTCTTATGATAATCAGATAATTTGAAATCTCGCTCCGATCATGCGCCTTTGTTGTTGCTCATTTACGTTCACTCTCTATTTTATGTGCGCGCTTTGCATGTCAATCATAAAGTTTAATAACCCTAGCTCCTCCGCACACACACTAAATTAAAGCTAAAGGCAATATACAATTCACTTAACTGCAGCCTCTTAGATATGTTTTGCATTGATTCAGTGCGTGTGAAGAAGGTTGCGATACTACGCTCTTTGTTTGACTTGCAGAGCGCGCGCTTAGATAAGAGAATTAGCCGAAATAGCCAACAACGAAGGCGCGATTTAAAAATAATTTGTCATCTAGCGCCGAACATGAAGAGCGATGCGCGAGCGAATCTGAAAACAAGTAAGAAGGTTTTAGTCGAGAAATCCCGACTAAAAGATACCCTGAGCCCGTGTATTAAATGACTTGCAGAAGTGAGTTTTTCTTGACTTTAACTTTAATTTAAAATATCTCCAGTGTTTCTTAACCGATTTGGATCAAATTTTCATGGAAGTTATAAAGTTATCCATAGTTTCAACTCCTATTTTTACATTTTCTAATTCGCGATTTTTTCGTAATCGATTCCATATGTGTATCGGAAACGAGAATAGTTATCGATAGTTTGAAATAAACTTGATCTGCCTGTGGATTAGGAGAAGTTATGATCCAAATTGGAAGTTTCTAGCATATTTAGTCTTTGAGATTGACGCGTTTATACATACGGACGGACGGACGGACAGACTGACAGAAGGACATACGGTCATGGCTATATCGACTCGGCTGTTTATGCTGATCAAGAATATATATACTTTATATATGGGGTTGGAGATGCTTCTTTTTGCCTGTTACACACTTTTACACAAAACAAATATACCCATTTCATGGTTTAGGGTATAAAAAAATTTTATATTTTACGCATCGATTGCTTTCTAATATTTTGTAGCCACAGTAAGATAACAGAGAGAAGAACAAAGAAGAAGAAATATAACTGTTAATGGTACTCACTGCAAGCAGCATGCTCAGCTGATGCATGTCTGCATCACAAAGAGCGGCTTAAAGCTTGATCAGCGCGTGCGTCGCTCTTATGACTGTCGCTACATATAAAATAATTTGAATGCAATCATGCGTCTTTGTTGTTATTTACGCTCTTTTGTTTATGCGCGCGCTCTGCATGTCAAACATAAATCTTAATGTCCCTATCTCCTCCGAACTCACTAAGCTAAGCTTGCCATAACTAAGAGGCTGCAGTTAATGGAATGGCATTGCCTAATTTGCACCAACTATACCTAGCTCTTAAGTGCAAGCGTTGTATGTTAGAGCTCGGTGTCTGTTGCTTAGATGAATAACTGTAATGCTCTTTCCAACATTATGTTTTTACATACGATGGTAAGAGAATTGGTTATGCATTTTAGTTCATATTTAATGTGAACAAAGAAAGTTAATTTTCGTTTCAGTGAGTTTTTTAATAATAATATTGTTTATATTAAGGATAATAATAACATCGAAAGTTACTTTTTGGATCAGTGAGTTTTTCAATATTCTGATTTTCGTATATCTATATCTATATATATATATAAACATTCCTTTAAAATACGTATATATATATAAGTTAATTTAAAATACGTATTTTATGATAAGTTAAACAAAAATTTAATTGCTATTTTTTAAATATTTAAATAACAATCAACGTATTTTAATTTCTTTAGTTGTTTTTTGCACACAAGAAAATTAAGTTGATTTTCGACTTAATAATTGAAGCAACATTATATATAGTTGTCTTCTATTTTGCATATTATATAATAGTTATATAGACGCTGCTTTAGTGCATTTAAAAATCAAATAAAACTAAGCAGTCTGAATATTCTATTAAAATAATATAGTTGGCATATTCAATTTTATTGAATTTTATACTTTGTATAGACGCTGTAACGTTGTTCAGTGAAGTCAATTTTTGACTTTTTTTGAAGTATTTATTATTTATAATACTTACTTAAAATTAAGTTGTTAATTTGTTTTGTTGTTTTTTTTTTTTAAACAAAAATAATAAGTCGATTTAGACTTAATAATTGAAGCAACATTATATATAGTTGTCTTCTATTTTGCATATTATATAATAGTTATATAGACGCTGCTTAAGTGCATTTAAAAATCAAATAAAACTAAGCAGTCTGAATATTCTTTTAAAATAATATAAGTTGGCATATTCAATTTATTGAACTCTATACTTTGTATAGACGCTGTAACGTTGTTCAGTGAAGTCAATTTTTGACTTATTTTGAAGTATTTATTTATTTATAATACTTACTTAAAATTAAGTTGTTAATTTTTTTTTGTTGTTTTTTTTTTTTTTTTTAAATAATACGTCGATTTTAGACTTAATAATTGAAGAAATTGAAGCAACATTATATATAGTTGTCTTCTATTTTGCATATTATATAATAGTTATAAAGACGCTGCTTTAGTGCATTTAAAATCAAATAAAACTAAGCAGTCTGAATATTCTATTAAAATAATATAAGTTGGCATATTCAATTTTATTGAATTTTATACTTACCTATAGACACTGTAACGTTGTAACAATCGTTTTACAGTGAAGTCAATTGTCTCACAGCCAAATTAAAAGATGTCTATTGAAACTTAAGATATAAGTGGTGTTTTGGTGCCGCATTCAGTTGTTCGCATATTTGGTGATGGAGCCTGCCTTTTTAGATTTATTTCCTACCTTTTATATGGTAGGCAAGGCTTCCATGGCACCATACGCCAACATATTGTAACCCATGTCGTTACCAACTGGGAAACTTTTGCTTGCTTCAGCATGAACATAAATGGAGAGTGTTATAGCTCTTCTGAACAATATGAGTGCACTATGTCAAATTCATATACTTATGGTACTGCATGTGAGCTTCAAGCAGCAGCAGAAATTTATGCTGTAAATTTTCAAGTTTTTCTAAATGGAAACTTATATCTATCATTAGGAAATGATATGCATCCTGTGAAAAAATTGCGTTTTACCGGCGAATTAATGAATGGACATTTTGATGTTTATATTCCTTTAGAGGAAGTATTAACTCAAGATACCGATACGTCAAGTGAATGTATAACTGAAAATGTTAAAACGCCTGTTAAAAGACGCAGTCGATTTACCGACAAAACAAAAAAAAAGGTTAAAACACACAGTTTTGAAAAAAATCGTGATATTAATAGGGGTAAGCGCATAGAAGCATCAAAAAGATATCGTGTTAATAATCCTGATGTTTATAGAGATATAATGAGAAGACATCGTGCTAATAATCCTGAAGCTCATAGAGCTCCAGAGAGAAGACATCAGGCTAATAATCCTGATGCACGTCAAGAAAGGCGTTTGCGTGTATGGAGTGTTAAACCCATGTCTGGCTTAAACTATGATTTTGAAATAGCTTACAAGTCAGATAAAATAACTCAACTTGGTAGTATGAATTTGATATGCAAACATTGTAATGCTTTAAAATGGAAAAATGAGCCTTTGGGTATCTGTTGCAAGGCAGGAAAAGTTAAACTTTCACAAAATGAAAGTTTGCCTGATCCACTTAAAAGCTTATTAATTGGTGGACATCCCAAGCATGATCATTTCATTGATCGTATAAGAAAGTATAACAGCTGCTTTCAAATGACTTCTTTTGGAAGTACAAAAATTATAAATGAAAGTTGGTCAACCTTTAAAGTCCAAGGACAAGTGTATCACCCAATTGGTAGTGTCCAACCTTTGCCAAATGAAGAAATGCAGTTTCTTCAAATTTATTTTGTCGGTGATGATGAAAAGGAAGCTCAACTACGTTGCAGAAATATTTCAAATGTTGATTGTAGCGTAGTAAAGGATCTTCATGTATGTTTCATCAGCATAATCGTTATGTAAAAGATCTAAAAATGGCTCTCAATAAAATACCAAGAAGTACTAAAGACTATAAATTGATTATACATGCTGATTGAACACCCGCTGGTGCTCACAAGGGCTTTACAATGCACCTCAATCAAGCGAAGTAGCTTTAGTTATTGTTGGTCAGCAATTTGAAAAGCGCGATATTATTATAGAAAGCCATAATAATAAATTACATCGTATAAGTGAGGTGCATCGATCATACGATGCCTTACAGTACCCTTTGCTATTTCCGTACGGCGAAGATGGCTATTCAGTGGATATACCACAATGGAATCCATTATTAAAAAAGGAGGAACAAAAAAAAAAACGATATCTGCGTTAAGCTTTTACAGCTATAAAATAATGATTCGTCAATCTGAGATAAATCATTTAATTATTGTCGTTCCCTTTTTAGTCAGTTTTTGGTTGATATGTATGCTAAAATTGAAACAGAAAGGTTAATTATATTCGCTACAATCAAGCGAAACTCAGAGCAGATAGCTATATACATCTACAAGATGCAATAGGCCAACAAGATGTTGTCGCAGCTCAACTTGGTCAGATGGTAATTTTACCTTCTTCTTTTACAAGCTCTGCACGATATATGCATGAAAAGACTCAAGATGCTATGACATATGTTCGCCATTATGGGCGACCAGATCTTTTCATAACATTCACATGCAATCCACAATGGAATGACATCAAAAGTGTTTTATTACCGGGTCAAAAACCGCATGATCGTCACGATATTATAGCTCGAGTTTTTCATTTAAAAGTTAAAGCTTTAATGTCCCTATTGACAAAAGGTTCTTTGTTTGGAAGCGTTCAATGTTTCATGTACTCTGTGGAATGGCAAAAGCGGGGCTTACCACATATACATATTCTACTTTGGTTTGAAAATAAAATAAGACCTGATAAAATCGATAAGATTATTTGTGCCGAATACCAAACGCAGATGAGGATCCATTGTTATTTAACATTGTTAAATCAAATATGATTCATGGTCCTTGCGGTGCATTTAACAATAAGTCGCCATGCATGAGAGATGGAAAATGTACCAAAAGGTTTCCTCGACAATTTCTTAAAGAAACTGTGACTGGAAAAGATAGTTACCCTCTATATCGTAGAAGAGCGATAGAAGATGGTGGTAATGCAATTAATATAAATGGTAATTGCATAGATAATCGTTGGGTTGTGCCTTACAATTGTGTACTATTGAGAAAATTTGAAGCTCATATAAATGTTGAGTATTGTAGTTCTGTAAAGTCTATTAAATACATCTGTAAATATGTTAACAAGGGCAGTGATCAAGCATCATTTACTCTTGAAGACCAACGCAATGAATTAATATGTACGAAGTGGCCGGTATATAAGTAGCTCAGAAGCAGTATGGAGAATCCTTGCATTTCCCATACATGAACGTTATCCGGCTATTACTCACTTAGCTGTTCATTTAGAAAATGGTCAACGGATATATTTTAACCCCAATAATCCGCAACAATTACTTGACAGATTAAGCACTACACCCAAAACCACTTTGCTAGCCTTCTTTGAGCTCTGCACACGTGATGAGTTTGCAAGAACGCTTCTATATTGTGAAGTTCCATCGTATTTTACATGGAACAATAAAGAATTTCAAGAAGAAAACGAGGGCATGATGTGCCAAATTTTCCTGGAGTTAAAAGAGATTCAGCTTTGGGAAGAGTTTACACTATTCATCCCAATAATACTGAATGTTTTTATTTAAGACTTTTATTACATTTTGTAAGGGGCCCAACTTCATTTTTAAGTTTAAAAACCGTTAATGGTGTAGCATACTCATCATTTCAATTGGCGTGTAAAGCTCTAGGATTACTAGAAGATGATAAGCACTGGGATTCAACTATAGCCGAAGCTGTCATATGTCAAAATCCTACAAAACTTAGAGAACTTTTTGCAATAATGTTAGTATTTTGTCAAATTTCAGATGCTCTTAAACTTTGGAATACTTATAAAGACAGTTTCTCAGAAGATATTTTAAAAGCCTTTAATTTTTCACAAGACAGATATATTGATGAAAGTATTGTGAATAATGTTTTAAATAAATGTCTTATTTACATTGAAGATATTGTTCTGTCTATTGGTGGTCAAAACTTGACTTATTATGGACTTCCATTACCAATCAGAACCGAGGAAATTGTTCAAAATATTGAATATCATAGAGAAACAAATTACGATAATTGCGATAATTTTGTTGTTAATAATGAGCTACTCCTCACTGCTGAGCAAAAACAAGTATACGAAAAGATACTAAATAGCGTTGAAGCAGAAAAAGGAGAAATCTATTTTTAGATGCACCTGGTGGAACAGGTAAAACGTATCTTTTAAATTTATTATTGGCTAAGGTACGGCAAAGTAAAAACATTGCATTGGCCGTTGCCTCTTCCGGTATTGCAGCCACTTTACTAAATGGTGGTCGCACAGCGCATTCTACACTTAAGATTCCATTTAATTTGATTCATTTAGAAACACCACAATGCTCAATTTCAAAGCAATCTAATATTGCTGCTGTGCTCAGAGATTGCAAGCTTATTGTTTGGGATGAGTGTACTATGGCTCATAAAGGTGCTTTTGAAGCTGTAGATCGATCTTTGAAAGACATTCGAGATAGTGAATACTTAATGGGTGGCATAACTGTTCTCTTAGCTGGTGATTTTCGACAAACTCTTCCAGTGATCCCCAGGGGAACAAGAGCAGATGAAATAAATGCGTGCTTAAAGTCTTCAATTTTGTGGCCCAAAATTCAGAAACTTGCATTAACGAAAATATGCGAGTGAACTTAAAAGGTGATAGCATAGCTGGTGAATTTGCAGAAATGCTTCTCAAAATAGGAAATGGATTATTTCCAGCTCATGATGGCAAAATAACTTTACCATCAACTTTGTGTCATGTTGTGAAAAGTATTGAAGAGCTAACTCTAAAATATTTCCGGATATTACAAATATCTCTGAAAAATCACTCGAATGGTTTTCAGAACGTGCTATTTTGACTGCGAGAAATGACAATGCATTGGAAATAAACGAGTTTTTATTAAAATCATTTCAAAGTGAAGAAATGACATATAACTCTATTGATTCTGTGACTGAAGTCAAAGATGCAGTTCATTACCCCGTCGAGTTTCTTAATTCATTAAATCCGGCTGGCCTGCCACATCATAAATTAACTTTAAAGATTGGTTCACCTGTAATGTTGATCCGCAACTTGAATCCGCCAAAACTATGCAATGGTACAAGATTGCAAGTTAAAGTCCTTCATAAGAATGTTGTCGAAGCAATAATCTTTATTGGCAATGGTATAGGGGAAACGGTTTTTATACCGAGAATTCCATTAATACCTTCTGATTCTGAATTGCCAATTCAAATTAAAAGATTGCAATTTCCTTTAAAAGTTTGCTTTGCCTTAACAATTAATAAATCACAGGGACAAACTCTTAAATTAGCCGGACTAGACTTAAGACACGATTGTTTTTCTAGCCTGCTCAAGAGTCAGTTCACCAAAAGTTTATTTGTATTAGCACCTGACGGAAAAACAACCAATATCGTTTATAAAGAAGCTCTTAACAGTTGTTAATAATTGCAAATTAAATTCAACAAGTGGATAAGGCCTACTGGGGAAACCACAATAAAAAATTACGCACCTGATTCTCTACCTCAATGGTGGCGTGGAAAAGAGAATATTAAATACTTTGCTTTTATTTGTTGTTAAATATTTTCTAATTAATTTCTATATTCTATTGGTAAAATTTATATAATCTATCCGCGCAGCGAAGTAAGCGGGCCACTTACTAGTATTACATATTTTCATATGACCACAGAGTGTTCTCAAAAAAGTAGCAAAGTATAAAGATAAGCTAGATTAAACTATTTTTTGTTGAAAAAATTCAAAATACTGGTTTGTTTCTTGGCGGTTTCAACTTTTTTTGTATAGCGATATCTCTTACCTCCTGCAGCACTAAAATTGAGCTCATTTGTACAAGATTTTGTTCTGACCATTTGATGCTGATATTTAAGGCGTTAATGGCTTCATCCATTTTAACATTGGGAGTTACTTCAACAGCATCTTGCTCATCATCAGATTTGCCTTCTACACTTTTTTCTCCAACATCATCTTCCTCACACTCCAAAGCTTCGTTGTCTGCGAAATTCAACCACCCGGAAATTTCTTCGTCTGTAAGGTGACTAGAGTTTATTTCACTTAGCAGGCTTGAAACAGTTTCCACGACTGCACGCTCGTTAACGAGCTGATGCCTAATTTCAGTAAGTGGTAATTCATCTTCAGCTTCCCAATCAGGGTCAGTGCTAGGGTTCAAGAGTGCTCTCCAAGCTTTTCTAATAGACGAAGGTTTCACATTTGCCCACGCCCTTTCCAAAATACATACTGTGTTTTTCAAATTAAAGCTCTTGATCTTCTCTTCAATATCTGGACCTTGACTTGCAACCAAATGGCTTAAAAATGCCTTCTTATAGTATAATTTTGTGATATTAATAACATTTTGATCCATAGGTTGAATCAGAGCTGTACAGTTTGCTGGGAGATACATGACTTCAATCTTTCCATCGTCGCTTTTCAACTCTTTTGGGTGACAAGGAGCGTTGTCAATGAGAAGTAATGCTTTTTTCTCAAGACCCTTGCATTCAAGAAATTTTCGAACCTGAAAGTGACATAGTAAATCAGAATACTAAATGAAAATTAAATTTACACAGTAATACCTCCGGTATAAAGGTGTGATTAAACCATTCAATAAAAAATGTGTTGTCATCCAGGCATTTTTATTTCCTTTATATACTACTGGATTTTGAAAATGTTTGAATGCGCGAGGATTGGCTGCTTTGCCAATAACAAACAACTTGACTTTGTGTTCTCCACTAGCGTTTGTGCATGCCATAAAAGTTAGTCGTTCCTTACTCGATTTGCGACCTGGTGCTGATGATTCCTTCTGACGAACTAAGGTGTGCTCAGGTAATCGCTTGTAGAACAGCCCAGACTCATCAGCGTTGTAAATTTGATCGGGAGCTAAATCCATTTCTTTAATTTTGTGTTTAAGCTCTTTTATAAACGGGTCAACCAATTGTGGTTTATTGGAAAGCTTTTCGCCACAAATCTTGAGTTTGCGTATTCCATGACGTTTTTTGAATTTTATAAACCACCCGTGGCTTGCGTTAAAATTAGGCTTCTCTTTTGTTTTATCCAACAACTGTAGTGCCTTTGCCTTTATAATGTCCGAAGATATGGGCACATTCTTTTCCCTTTGGTTTAGGAACCACTTGTACAACGCCTTTTCCAGACGTGGATATTCGCAGGCTTTAAGTGTATATCGTTTAGCAGGAATGCAGTCTGAGTCTGCGACGAAGCTCCTCAAGGTCAATTCTTTCTTTTTCAACCTACTTACAGTCGACTTGTTTACTCTGTGCTTCTCACAAACATATCGAACAGATTTTCCGCGTTTAAGCTCATCAAGAATTGCAGCCTTTTCTGTTATTAATAATCTTTTCATCGGCGGCGCCATGATTCTCAATTTTAACTTAAAAATAAATTTACAAATTGCGACTTGCTTTCTGCCAACAGCATGGAAACATATGATCAATGCAGTTTCAAGCTGTTGCAGCACGGTTGCCACCTTGGTACAAGCAATTCATCTGGCAACCGTGCCAAAAGAATAACAGATTAACGGTAAAAAATCACAGCGTTGCAATTATCGAGTATTTTTTCAAAACAAAGTTGCGCATATAGAATCCATAATGTAAATTATTTCGCAGTTGCAAAAACCGAGATGTTGCGCAAATCGGGTGTTGCGCAGACCGAGACGCTACTGTATTTTAATTTATTTTGTTGTTTTTTAAACACAAGAAAATTAATTCGATTTTCGAATTAATAATTGAAGCAACATTATATATAGTTGTCTTCTATTTTGCATATTATATAATAGTTATATAGACGCTGCTTTAGTGCATTTAAAAATCAAATAAAACTAAGCAGTCTGAATATTCTATTAAATTAATATATATTCAATTTTATTGAATTCTATACTTACGTATAGACACTGTAACGTTGTTACAATCGTTTTACAGTGAAGTCAATTGACTCACAGCCAAATTAAAATACGTCTATTGAAGCTTTAGATATTAGTGGTGTTTTGGTGCCGCATTCAGTTGTTGCCATAATTGGTGATGGAGCCTGTCTTTTTAGATCTATTTTCTACCTTTTATTTGGCACCATACGCCAAAATATTGTTGAACATGTTGTAACCAACTGGCAAACTTTTGATTGCTTCAGCATAAACTTAAATGGAGAGTGTTATAGCTCTTCTGAACAATAAGAGTGCGAAATGTCAAATTGAAATACTTATGGTACTGCATGTGAGCTTCAAGCAGCAGCAGAAATTTATGCTGTAAATTTTCAAGTTTTTCAGAATGGAAATTTATTACAAGCATTTGGAAATAATATGCATCCTGTTAAAAGATTGCGTTTTACCGGTCCATTAATGAATGGACATTTTGATGTTTAAATTCCTTTAGAGGAAGTATTAACTCAAGATTCTGATACGTCCAGTAAATGTATAAGTTATACAGTATAACTGAAAATGTTAAAAATCCCGTTAAAAGACGTAGTCGATTCACCGGCAAAACAGAAAAAAAGGTTTAAAAAAAACGTTCATTTGAAAAAAAAGTGATATCAATAGGGTAAGCGCATAGAAGCATCAAAAAGATATCGTGTTAATAATCCTGATGTTATTAGAGTTGTAGTGAAAAGAGATCAGGCTAATAATCCTGAAGCTCATAGAGTTGCAGTGAGAAGACATCCGGCTAATAATCCTGATGCACGTCAAGAAAGGCGTTTGGAAGTACAAAAACTATAAATTAAAGTTGGTCAACCTTTAAGGTCCAAGGACAAGTGTATCACTTAATTGGTAGTGTCCGACCTTTGCCAAATGAAGAAATGCAGTTTCTTCAAATTTATTTTGTTGGTGATGATGAAAAGGAAGCTCAACTACGATGCAAAAATATTTCAAATGTTGATTGTAGCGTAGTAAGGATCTTCAATGTATGTTTCATCAGCATAATCGTTATGTTAAAGATCTAAAAATGGTTCTCAATAAAATACCATCAAGTACTCAAGACTATAAATTGGTTAAACATGCTGATCGAACAACCGCTGGTGCCCACGGCTTTACAATGCACCTCTATCAAGCGAAGTAGCTATAGTTATTGTTGGTCAGCAATTTGAAAAGCGCGATATTATTATTGAAAGCCATAATAATAAATTACATCGTATAAGTGAGGTGCATCGATCATACTATGCTTTACAGTACCCTTCGCAAATTTTCTTATGGCGAAGATGGCTATTCAGTGGATATACCACAATGGAATCCATTATCAAAAACGGAGGAACCAAAAAAAAAAAAAATGATTTCTGCGTTAAGCTTTTACAGCTATAAAATAATGATTCGTCAATCTGAGATAATCATTGAATTTATTGTCGTTCCCTTATATGTCAGTTTTTGGTTGATATGTGTACTAAAATTGAAGCAGAAAGAACAGAGCAGATAAATATACACTTACAAGATGCAAAAGCCCAACAAGATGTTGTCGCAGCTCAACTTGGTCAGATGGTAACTTTACCATCTTTTTTTACAAGCTCTGCACGATAAATGCATGAAAAGACTCAAGATGCTAAGACATCAGTTCGCCATTACGGGCGACCAGATCTTTTCATAACATTCACATTCAATCCACAATGGTATGACATCAAAAGTGTTTTATTACCGGGTCAAAAACAGCATGATCGTCACGATATTAAAGCTCGAGTTTTTAATTAAAAAGTTAAAGCTTTACTGTCACTATTGACAAAAAGGTTCTTTGTTTGGAAGCGTGCAAAGTTTCATGTACTCTGTGGAATGGCAAAAGCGGGGCTTACCACACATACATACTCTACTTCTTGGTTAGAAAATACAATAAGACCAGATAAAATTGATCAAATTGTCTGTGCCGAAATACCAAACGCAGATGAGGATCCTTTGTTATTTAACATTGTTAAATCAAATATGATTCATGGTCCTTGCGGTGCATTTAATAATAAATCGCCATGCATGAAAAATGTAAAATGTACCAAAAGGTTTCCTCTACAATTACTTAAATAAACTGTGACTGGAAAAGATAGTTACCCTCTATATCGAAGAAGGGCGATGGAATATGGTGGTAGTGCAAATAATATAAACGGTAATTGCATAGATAATCGTTGGGTTGTGCCTTACAACTGTGTACTATTGAGAACATTTGAAGCTCACATAAATGTTGAGTATTGTAGTTCTGTAAAGTCTATTAAAAACATTTGTAAATATGTTAACACGGGCGATCAAGCATCATTAACTCTTGAAGAAAGCCGAAGGCCTTTGCAGCCAGTGCTTTTAGAAATTAAGTTAGAGTCAATTTGTTATTTATATCTAACTATTATAAATAAATAAATAAATAAATAACTCTTGAAGACCAAATTAATGAAATTAATATGTACGAAAGTGGCCGTTATATAAGTAGCTCAGAAGCGGTATGGAGAATCCTTGCATTTCCCATACATGAACGTTTTCCGGCTATTACACACTTAGCTGTTCATTTAGAAAATGATCAACGGATATATTTTAACCCTAAAAATCCGCAACACACACCGCACTACACCCAAAACCACTTTGCTAGCCTTCTTTGAGCTATGCACACGTGATGAGTTAGCAAGATCGCTTCTATATTGTGAAGTTCCATCGTGTTTTACAAGGAACAATAAAGAATTTCAAAGAAGAAAACGAGGGCATGATGTGCCAAATTTTCCTGGAGTTAAAAGAGATTCAGCTTTGGGAAGAGTTTGCACTATTCATCCCAATAATACAGAATGTTTTTATTTAAGACAAAATTTAAATACCGTTAATGGTATAGCTTGCGCATCATTTCAATTGGCGTGTAAAGATCCAGGATTACTAGAAGATGATAAGCACTAAGATTCAACTATAGCCGAAGCTGTCATATGTCAAAATCCTACAAAACTAAGAGAATGCAATAATGTTAGTATATTGTCAAATTTCAGATGCTCTTAAACTTTTCAATACTTATAAAGAGAGTTTCTCAGAAGATGTTTTAAGAGCCTTTCATTTTTCACAACACAGAAATATTGATGAAAGTATTGTGAATAATGTATTAAATAAATGTCTTATTTACATTGAAGATATTGTACTGTCTATTGGTGGTCAAAACTTGACTTATTATGGACTTCCACTACCAATTAGATCCGAGGAAATTGTGCCATATATTGAATATCATAGAGAAACAAATTATGAAAATTGCGATAATTTTGTTGTTAATAATGAGCTACTCCTTACTGCTGGGCAAAAACAAGTATTCGAAAAGATACTACATAGCGTTGAAGCAGAAAAGGGAGAAATATATTTTTTAATATGCACCTGGTGGAACAGGTAAAACGTATCTTTTAAATTTATTATTGGCTAAGGTACGGCAAAGCAAAAAAATTGCATTGGCCGTATCTTCTTCCGGTATCGCAGCCACTTTACTTAATGGTGGTCGCACAGCGCATTCTACACTTAAGATTCCATTTAATTTGATTCATTTAGAAACACCACATTGCTCAATTTCAAAGCAATCTAATATTGCTGCTGTGCTCAAAGATTGTAAGCTTATTGTTTGGAATGAGTGTACTATGGGCCATAAAGGTGCTTTTGAAGCTGTGGATCGATCTTTGAAAGACATTCGAGATAGTGAATACTTAATGGGTTGCATAACTGTTCTCTTAGCTGGTGATTTTCGACAAACTCAGATGAAATAAATGCGTGCTTAAAGTCTTCAATTTTGTGGCCCAAAATACAGAAAATTGCACCAACGAAAAATTTGCGAGTGCACTTAAAAGGTGATAGCATAGCTGGTGAATTTGCAGAAATGCTTCTTCAAACAGGAAATGGATTATGTCCAACCCATGATGGCAAAATAACTTTACCATCAACTTTGTGTCATGTTTTGAAAAGTATTGAAGAACTAACTCTAAAAATATTTCCGGATATTACAAATATCTCTAAAAAATCACTCGAATGGTTTTCAGAACGTGCTATTTTCACTGCGAGAAATGACAATGCATTGGAAATGAAGAAATGACATACGACTCTTTTGATTCTGTGACTGGAATCGAAGATGCAGTTCATTACCCCGTCGAGTTTCTTAATTCATTAAATCCGGCTGGCTTGCCTCAACATAAATTATCTTTAAAGATTGGTTCACCTGTAATGTTGATTCGCAACTTGAAACCACCGAAACTGTGCAATAGTACAAGATTGCAAATTAAAGTCCTTCATAAGAATGTTGTCGAAGCAATTATCTTTACTTGCAATGGTATTGGGGAACGGTTTTTATACCGAGAATTCCATTAATACCTTCTGATTCTGAATTGCCAATTCAATTTAAAAGATTGCAAATTCCTTTAAAAGTTTGCTTTGCCTTAACAATTAATAATTCACAGTGACAAACTCTGAAATTAGCCGAAAAATATTTTGTGAAATACTATTGCTATTGCTATAACTTATATAAACTATCCGCGCAGCGAAGTAAGCGGGCCACTTACTAGTAATATATAAACGAAATTCTTATAGCTCTTGCGCATGTTTGCCGAAAGAATTTAAAACAAAACAAGTTCGAAGGCTCTAGTCGGGAGAGCCCGACTAGAAGATACCCTGAACTAGAGATGGGTATGGACTGTAATTTTTCGGCCCGACCCAACACGACACGAAACTATAAATTTCCAACACGCACAATCACGCACGCTTTAAAATTTTCAGAACCCGACCCAACACGGTCCAACACGAAATTTTTTTTATAATATAAACAAAAAAACCTATATTTATATTTATTTAAACATAATTTTCTTTTATTTAACATATTTTTATATAAAAATAAAATTTTATCAAGATTGGAACTTGATAGTCGAGTACGACGCTCGCTTAATATTAGCCCGGATGTGGAAAACACTCTTTCGCTCGTAGCCGAGCTTGCTGGAACACTTATTTTTTTTCGGGCTAGTAACTGAAGACCTTTCATATTATTTGAATTCCTCCAAAACTCTAGAGCATTTTCAGTGGGCAAACATTCTGTGGCATAGTAACGTTCTAATTCTTTTTCTGCTTCTGGTTTTTCTAATTTTATTTTTTGCTTTGTTGGCTATCTTAAGTTACTTTATGATTTTATATTCTGCATGCACTGGTGTTAGTGCAAGTCCCGTTAAGGCATACATTGTACTTGGTAGCTGAGTAAAAGCGAAACCACGACGCAGTAATAGAAATGCTAATTTTACTATAATGTTAATGTTACTGGTAACTCTATGTATGCACCCCGCTTAGGAAAATTAATATTATCTATATCTTGGGGGAATAAAATTAATTTTGTGTTTTTTCGTGCCGATTTTGCGCTGAACGAACACGCACGCCCATGGACAAAATGCTAATTTTCAACACGAACACGCGGGCGCCCATCGTGTCACGATGTGACACGAAAAAAACCCGGCCCATGCCCATCTCTACCCTGAACCCAGTTGCAATAAATGTGTAAATTAAATTTATAACAAGTATGAAGGCTCTAATCGGGAGAGCCCGACTAGAAGATACCCTGAACCGAGTTGCAATAAATATATTTAATTTATATAAGACTTTGGTATACTGGCTTAGCTTCCATCGATTAAGTTCAATATCTCCGGTGTTTCTTAACCGATTTGGACGAAATTTTCAGAAAAGTTCTATCATTATCCATTACTTCAACCCTCATTTTAAGATTTTCCAAATTCGATATTTAATTGTTATCGATATTATGTGTATATCGGAAACTAGAATATTTATCGATAGTTTGAAGCAAACTTGTTCTGCTCATGGTATAGGAGAACTTAAACACAAAATCAGAAGTCTCTAGCTCTTGTTGTCTCTGAGATCCACGCGTTCATACAGACGGACAGACGGACAGACAGACGGACAGACGGACATGGCTACATCGTCTCGGCTGTTGATGCTGATCAAGAATATATATACTTTATAGGGTCGGAGATGCTTCCTTCTGCCTGTTACATACTTTTGCACAAAACCATTATACCCTTATTTACCCATTTATGGGTTACGGGTATAATAATAATTGACTTTGTTGGTATACTGACTTAGTTTCAATCGATTAAGCTCAATATCTCCGGTGTTTCTTAACCGATTTGGACGAAATTTTCAGAAAAGATCTATCGTTACCCATTCTTTCAACCCTAATTTTTACATTTTTCAAATTCGATATTTTTTGTTATCGATTCCATGTGTATATCGGAAACGATAATAGTTATCGATATTTTGAAGCAAATTTGTTCTGCTCATGGTATAGGAGAACTTAAATACAAAATCTGAAGTCTCTTGCTTTTGTACTCTCTGAGATCCACTTGTTCATACAGACGGACAGACGGACAAACGGACAGACAGACGGACAGACGGACATGGCTAAATCGACTCGGCTATTGATGCTGATCAAGAATATATAGACTTTATGGGGTCGGAGTTGCTTCCTTCTGCCTGTTACATACTCTTGCACAAAACCATTATACCCTTATTTACCCATTTTATGGGTTAGGGGTATAAAGAGCGACTTACGTACATACATCATCCCACGCTGCACTATTTGGAAATTACCACTTTATCTGGCATTTATTATTGTGAGATTTTTCACTGCGGTTTTTATTATGTTGTTATAGACCATTAAAAGCTATTTTAGAAAAGTATGCCTGTCAGCGCCAATTACGCTCAAAAAAAAAAAAAATAAATAAATAAATAATTTTTTACGTGCATTTTTAGATATAAACTTTCCAAATTCAGTCACTTATACGTGCTTACATTGCAGGAAGGAGTTTCACCACGCCCCCTTCCGCCCCCCAAATTAAGAAAAACCAGTTTTTTTTTTTATTAATTTTCTTTATTTTCAACATTTTCGTCACTATCCAGCTCAAAGTTTTCAAGGAAAAGTAGGCTGCTGTCTTCAAACTCGTCTTGTTCTGACAAATCATTTATGTATTCGTCTTCATATGAAAGAAGCTGAGTAACCTCAATGGGAAGGGCAAGATTTGCATGTTTTTTTATACGTTGCGATAAATTTAGGGAAGAAATTATTGGATCTGATGTATCCAAAGCTCGTTTAATTACATCGCCCAGAGATTCAAATCGGCTTTGCTTTCTAGAGTAATGCTGCATGAACTAGCAAGAAAACATTATCACCTTGAAGTTTTGATAGCTCCGCTGCTTGCAGTCTTTGAGCTCTTTCGCCTTTCGAATGGAAGAAGTGGCCGTCTAACCGGTCTAATACTTTTTTTTAAAGGCAAAGTTGTAGTACAGTTTATCCATTGCGAATGTCTTCTTTCAAAGTTATAAAAAGTGCTATTACATTTAAGCCAATTATAATGCAAATTGTTGCAAAGTTAGCAGCATTTTACTTTAAACATATTTTCATCAACATTAATGCACGCATGCAGTTCAAAATATCTTTGAATTGCCTTCTCTCGTTCGTGCCGGCCCCTCTCTCTATTACACACAGCAAACAAATCGACGTTGGAAAAAACGAGGTTACCTTATAAAAATCAAAATTGCGCCAAAAGATGGAAAAAGAGGAAATCAAGAACAATACCTTTTAACTCAGAATTGACAACGCTACAACAAACACTTGCACAAACACATAAACAATTCTAATGTTAATAGCAAATTTGTGCTAATTAGAAAACTTTTAAAAAACATGCAAATGCCAGATAAAGTGGTCATATCACACCGTGCGAAGAAGGTAGCGATACTACGCTCTTTGTTTGACTTCCAGAGCGCGCGCATACATAAGAGACTTAGCCGAAATAGATATAATCTATATATATAATCTATTTCCTATATATAATCTATTTCCTACCTTTTATTTGGTAGGCAAGGCTTCCATGGCACAATACGCCAACATATTGTAACCAACTGGGAAATTTTTGCTTGTTTGACCATAAACTTAAATGGAGAGTGTTATAGCTCTTCTAAACAATATGAGTGCGCTATGTCATATTCATATACTTATGGTACTGCAAGCAGCAGCAAAAATTTTTGCTGTACATTTCCAAGTTTTTCAGAATGGAAATTTATTACAAGCATTTGGAAATAATATGCATCCTGTTAAAAGATTACGTTTTACCGGTCCATTAATGAATGGACATTTTGATGTTTATATTCCTTTAGAGGAAGTATTAACTCAAGATTCTGATACGTCAAGTGAATTAAAACTGAAAATGTTAAAAATCCCGTTAAAAGACTTAGTCGGTTCGCCGACAAAGCAAAAAAAGGTAATAAAACATTAAATTTAAAAAAAAAATAGTGATACCAATTGGGGTAAGCGCATAGAAGAATCAAAAAGATTTCAGGTTAATAATTTTGAAGCTCATAGAGTTGCAGTGAGAAGACATCAGGCTAATAATTCTAATGCACGTCAAGAAAGGCGTTTGCTTTAAAATGGAAAATGTGCCTTTGGGTATCTGTTGCAAGGCAGGAAAAGTTAAGCTTTCCCAAAATGAAAGTTTGCCTTATCCACTTAAAAGCTTAATCATTGGTGGACATCCCAAGCATGATCATTTCATTGATCGTATAAGAAAGTATAACAGCTGCTTTCAAATGACTTCTTTTGGTAGTACAAAAATTATAAATGAAAGTTGGTCACTCTTTAAAGTCCAAGGAGAAGTGTTTCACTTAATTGGTAGTGTCCGACCTTTGCCAAATGAAGAAATGCAGTTTCTTCAAATTTATTTTGTTGGTGATGATGAAACGGAAGCTCAACTACGTTGCAAAAATATTTCAAATGTTGATTGAAGCGTAGTAAAGGATCTTCAACGTGTGTTTCATCATCATAATCCTTATTAGAAGATCTTAAAATGGCTCTCAATAAAATACCAACAAGTACTAAAGACTATAAATTGGTTATACTTGCTCATCGAACACCCGCTGGTGCCCATAAAGGGCTTTACAATGCACCTCTATCAAGCGAAGTAGCTATAGTTATTGTTATTCAGCAATTTGAAATGCGTGGTATTATTATTGAAAGCCATAATAATAAATCACATCGTATAAGTGAGGTGCATCGATCATACGATTCCTTACAGTACCCTTTGCTATTTCTTTATGGCGAAGATGGCTATTCAGTGGATATACCACAATGGAATCCATTATTAAAAAAGGAGGAACCAAAAAAAAAAAAATTATGTCTGCGTTAAGCTTTTACAGCTATAAAAAAATGATTCGTCAATCTGAGTTAAATCATTTATATTATTGTCATTCCCTTTTTAGTCAGTTTTTGGTTGATATGTGTGCTAAAATTGAAACAGATAGGTTAAAGTATATTCGCTACAATCAAGCGAAACTCCGAGCAGATTGCTCTACATTTACATGCACCTTGCGGTGCATTTAATAATAAATCGCCATGCATGAAAAATGGAAAATGTACCAAAAGGTTTTCTCGACAATTACTTAAATAAACTGTGACTGGAAAAGATAGTTACCCTCTATATCGTAGAAGAGCGATAGAAGATGGTGGTATTGACAAAAAGGTTCTTTGTTTGGAAGCGTGCAAAGTTTCATGTACTCTGTGGAATGGCAAAAGCGGGGCTTACCACACATACATACTCTACTTCTTGGTTAGAAAATACAATAAGACCAGATAAAATTGATCAAATTGTCTGTGCCGAAATACCAAACGCAGATGAGGATCCTTTGTTATTTAACATTGTTAAATCAAATATGATTCATGGTCCTTGCGGTGCATTTAATAATAAATCGCCATGCATGAAAAATGTAAAATGTACCAAAAGGTTTCCTCTACAATTACTTAAATAAACTGTGACTGGAAAAGATAGTTACCCTCTATATCGAAGAAGGGCGACGGAATATGGTGGTAGTGCAAATAATATAAACGGTAATTGCATAGATAATCGTTGGGTTGTGCCTTACAACTGTGTACTATTGAGAACATTTGAAGCTCACATAAATGTTGAGTATTGTAGTTCTGTAAAGTCTATTAAAAACATTTGTAAATATGTTAACACGGGCGATCAAGCATCATTAACTCTTGAAGAAAGCCGAAGGCCTTTGCAGCCAGTGCTTTTAGAAATTAAGTTAGAGTCAATTTGTTAATTATATCTAACTATTATAAATAAATAAATAAATAAATAACTCTTGAAGACCAAATTAATGAAATTAATATGTACGAAAGTGGCCGTTATATAAGTAGCTCAGAAGCGGTATGGAGAATCCTTGCATTTCCCATACATGAACGTTTTCCGGCTATTACACACTTAGCTGTTCATTTAGAAAATGATCAACGGATATATTTTAACCCTAAAAATCCGCAACACACACCGCACTACACCCAAAACCACTTTGCTAGCCTTCTTTGAGCTATGCACACGTGATGAGTTAGCAAGATCGCTTCTATATTGTGAAGTTCCATCGTGTTTTACAAGGAACAATAAAGAATTTCAAAGAAGAAAACGAGGGCATGATGTGCCAAATTTTCCTGGAGTTAAAAGAGATTCAGCTTTGGGAAGAGTTTGCACTATTCATCCCAATAATACAGAATGTTTTTATTTAAGACAAAATTTAAATACCGTTAATGGTATAGCTTGCGCATCATTTCAATTGGCGTGTAAAGATCCAGGATTACTAGAAGATGATAAGCACTAAGATTCAACTATAGCCGAAGCTGTCATATGTCAAAATCCTACAAAACTAAGAGAATGCAATAATGTTAGTATTTTGTCAAATTTCAGATGCTCTTAAACTTTGCAATACTTATAAAGAGAGTTTCTCAGAAGATGTTTTAAGAGCCTTTTATTTTTCACAACACAGAAATATTGATGAAAGTATTGTGAATAATGTATTAAATAAATGTCTTATTTACATTGAAGATATTGTACTGTCTATTGGTGGTCAAAACTTCACTTATTATGGACTTCCACTACCAATTAGATCCGAGGAAATTGTGCCATATATTGAATATCATAGAGAAACAAATTATGAAAATTGCGATAATTTTGTTGTTAATAATGAGCTACTCCTTACTGCTGGGCAAAAACAAGTATTCGAAAAGATACTACATAGCGTTGAAGCAGAAAAGGGAGAAATCTATTTTTTAATATGCACCTGGTGGAACAGGTAAAACGTATCTTTTAAATTTATTATTGGCTAAGGTACGGCAAAGCAAAAAAATTGCATTGGCCGTATCTTCTTCCGGTATCGCAGCCACTTTACTTAATGGTGGTCGCACAGCGCATTCTACACTTAAGATTCCATTTAATTTGATTCATTTAGAAACACCACATTGCTCAATTTCAAAGCAATCTAATATTGCTGCTGTGCTCAAAGATTGTAAGCTTATTGTTTGGAATGAGTGTACTATGGGCCATAAAGGTGCTTTTGAAGCTGTGGATCGATCTTTGAAAGACATTCGAGATAGTGAATACTTAATGGGTTGCATAACTGTTCTCTTAGCTGGTGATTTTCGACAAACTCAGATGAAATAAATGCGTGCTTAAAGTCTTCAATTTTGTGGCCCAAAATACAGAAAATTGCACCAACGAAAAATTTGCGAGTGCACTTAAAAGGTGATAGCATAGCTGGTGAATTTGCAGAAATGCTTCTTCAAATAGGAAATGGATTATGTCCAACCCATGATGGCAAAATAACTTTACCATCAACTTTGTGTCATGTTCTGAAAAGTATTGAAGAACTAACTCTAAAAATATTTCCGGATATTACAAATATCTCTAAAAAATCACTCGAATGGTTTTCAGAACGTGCTATTTTCACTGCGAGAAATGACAATGCATTGGAAATGAAGAAATGACATACGACTCTTTTGATTCTGTGACTGGAATCGAAGATGCAGTTCATTACCCCGTCGAGTTTCTTAATTCATTAAATCCGGCTGGCTTGCCTCAACATAAATTATCTTTAAAGATTGGTTCACCTGTAATGTTGATTCGCAACTTGAAACCACCGAAACTGTGCAATAGTACAAGATTGCAAATTAAAGTCCTTCATAAGAATGTTGTCGAAGCAATTATCTTTACTTGCAATGGTATTGGGGAACGGTTTTTATACCGAGAATTCCATTAATACCTTCTGATTCTGAATTGCCAATTCAATTTAAAGATTGCAAATTCCTTTAAAAGTTTGCTTTGCCTTAACAATTAATAATTCACAGTGACAAACTCTGAAACTAGCCGAAAAATATTTTGTGAAATACTATTGCTATTGCTATAACTTATATAAACTATCCGCGCAGCGAAGTAAGCGGGCCACTTACTAGTAATATATAAACGAAATTCTTATAGCTCTTGCGCATGTTTGCCGAAAGAATTTAAAACAAAACAAGTTCGAAGGCTCTAGTCGGGAGAGCCCGACTAGAAGATACCCTGAACTAGAGATGGGTATGGACTGTAATTTTTCGGCCCGACCCAACACGACACGAAACTATAAATTTCCAACACGCACAATCACGCACGCTTTAAAATTTTCAAAACCCGACCCAACACGGTCCAACACGAAATTTTTTTTATAATATAAACAAAAAACCTATATTTATATTTATTTAAACATAATTTTCTTTTATTTAACATATTTTTATATAAAAATAAAATTTTATCAAGATTGGAACTTGATAGTCGAGTACGACGCTCGCTTAATATTAGCCCGGATGTGAAAAACACTCTTTCGCTCGTAGCCGAGCTTGCTGGAACACTTATTTTTTTTCGGGCTAGTAACTGAAGACCTTTCATATTATTTGAATTCCTCCAAAACTCTAGAGCATTTTCAGTGGGCAAACATTCTGTGGCATAGTAACGTTCTAATTCTTTTTCTGCTTCTGGTTTTTCTAATTTTATTTTTTTGCTTTGTTGGCTATCTTAAGTTACTTTATGATTTTATATTCTGCATGCACTGGTGTTAGTGCAAGTCCCGTTAAGGCATACATTGTACTTGGTAGCTGAGTAAAAGCGAAACCACGACGCAGTAATAGAAATGCTAATTTTACTATAATGTTAATGTTACTGGTAACTCTATGTATGCACCCCGCTTAGGAAAAATTAATATTATCTATATCTTGGGGGAATAAAATTAATTTTGTGTTTTTTCGTGCCGATTTTGCGCTGAACGAACACGCACGCCCATGGACAAAATGCTAATTTTCAACACGAACACGCGGGCGCCCATCGTGTCACGATGTGACACGAAAAAAACCCGGCCCATGCCCATCTCTACCCTGAACCCAGTTGCAATAAATGTGTAAATTAAATTTATAACAAGTATGAAGGCTCTAATCGGGAGAGCCCGACTAGAAGATACCCTGAACCGAGTTGCAATAAATATATTTAATTTATATAAGACTTTGGTATACTGGCTTAGCTTCCATCGATTAAGTTCAATATCTCCGGTGTTTCTTAACCGATTTGGACGAAATTTTCAGAAAAGTTCTATCATTATCCATTACTTCAACCCTCATTTTAAGATTTTCCAAATTCGATATTTAATTGTTATCGATATTATGTGTATATCGGAAACTAGAATATTTATCGATAGTTTGAAGCAAACTTGTTCTGCTCATGGTATAGGAGAACTTAAACACAAAATCAGAAGTCTCTAGCTCTTGTTGTCTCTGAGATCCACGCGTTCATACAGACGGACAGACGGACAGACAGACGGACAGACGGACATGGCTACATCGTCTCGGCTGTTGATGCTGATCAAGAATATATATACTTTATAGGGTCGGAGATGCTTCCTTCTGCCTGTTACATACTTTTGCACAAAACCATTATACCCTTATTTACCCATTTTATGGGTTACGGGTATAATAATAATTGACTTTGTTGGTATACTGACTTAGTTTCAATCGATTAAGCTCAATATCTCCGGTGTTTCTTAACCGATTTGGACGAAATTTTCAGAAAAGATCTATCGTTACCCATTCTTTCAACCCTAATTTTTACATTTTTCAAATTCGATATTTTTTGTTATCGATTCCATGTGTATATCGGAAACGAGAATAGTTATCGATATTTTGAAGCAAATTTGTTCTGCTCATGGTATAGGAGAACTTAAATACAAAATCTGAAGTCTCTTGCTTTTGTACTCTCTGAGATCCACTTGTTCATACAGACGGACAGACGGACAAACGGACAGACAGACGGACAGACGGACATGGCTAAATCGACTCGGCTATTGATGCTGATCAAGAATATATAGACTTTATGGGGTCGGAGTTGCTTCCTTCTGCCTGTTACATACTCTTGCACAAAACCATTATACCCTTATTTACCCATTTTATGGGTTAGGGGTATAAAGAGCGACTTACGTACATACATCATCCCACGCTGCACTATTTGGAAATTACCACTTTATCTGGCATTTATTATTGTGAGATTTTTCACTGCGGTTTTTATTATGTTGTTATAGACCATTAAAAGCTATTTTAGAAAAGTATGCCTGTCAGCGCCAATTACGCTCAAAAAAAAAAAAATAAATAAATAAATAATTTTTTACGTGCATTTTTAGATATAAACTTTCCAAATTCAGTCACTTATACGTGCTTACATTGCAGGAAGGAGTTTCACCACGCCCCCTTCCGCCCCCCAAATTAAGAAAAACCAGTTTTTTTTTTTATTAATTTTCTTTATTTTCAACATTTTCGTCACTATCCAGCTCAAAGTTTTCAAGGAAAAGTAGGCTGCTGTCTTCAAACTCGTCTTGTTCTGACAAATCATTATGTATTCGTCTTCATATGAAAGAAGCTGAGTAACCTCAATGGGAAGGGCAAGATTTGCATGTTTTTTATACGTTGCGATAAATTTAGGGAAGAAATTATTGGATCTGATGTATCCAAAGCTCGTTTAATTACATCGCCCAGAGATTCAAATCGGCTTTGCTTTCTAGAGTAATGCTGCATGAACTAGCAAGAAAACATTATCACCTTGAAGTTTGGATAGCTCCGCTGCTTGCAGTCTTTGAGCTCTTTCGCCTTTCGAATGGAAGAAGTGGCCGTCTAACCGGTCTAATACTTTTTTTTTAAAGGCAAAGTTGTAGTACAGTTTATCCATTGCGAATGTCTTCTTTCAAAGTTATAAAAAGTGCTATTACATTTAAGCCAATTATAATGCAAATTGTTGCAAAGTTAGCAGCATTTTACTTTAAACATATTTTCATCAACATTATTGCACGCATGCAGTTCAAAATATCTTTGAATTGCCTTCTCTCGTTCGTGCCGGCCCCTCTCTCTATTCCACACAGCAAACAAATCGACGTTGGAAAAAACGAGGTTACCTTATAAAAATCAAAATTGCGCCAAAAGATGGAAAAAGAGGAAATCAAGAACAATACCTTTTAACTCAGAATTGACAACGCTACAACAAACACTTGCACAAACACATAAACAATTCTAATGTTAATAGCAAATTTGTGCTAATTAGAAAACTTTTAAAAAACATGCAAATGCCAGATAAAGTGGTCATATCACACCGTGCGAAGAAGGTAGCGATACTACGCTCTTTGTTTGACTTCCAGAGCGCGCGCATACATAAGAGACTTAGCCGAAATAGATATAATCTATATATATATAATCTATTTCCTATATATAATTTATTTCCTACCTTTATTGGTAGGCAAGGCTTCCATGGCACAATACGCCAACATATTGTAACCAACTGGGAAATTTTGCTTGTTTGACCATAAACTTAATGGAGAGTGTTATAGCTCTTCTAAACAATATGAGTGCGCTATGTCATATTCATATACTTATGGTACTGCAAGCAGCAGCAAAAATTTTTGCTGTACATTTCCAAGTTTTTCAGAATGGAAATTTATTACAAGCATTTGGAAATAATATGCATCCTGTTAAAAGATTACGTTTTACCGGTCCATTAATGAATGGACATTTTGATGTTTATATTCCTTTAGAGGAAGTATTAACTCAAGATTCTGATACGTCAAGTGAATTAAAACTGAAAATGTTAAAAATCCCGTTAAAAGACTAGTCGGTTCGCCGACAAAGCAAAAAAAGGTAATAAAACATTAAATTTAAAAAAAAAATAGTGATACCAATTGGGGTAAGCGCATAGAAGAATCAAAAAGATTTCAGGTTAATAATTTTGAAGCTCATAGAGTTGCAGTGAGAAGACATCAGGCTAATAATTCTAATGCACGTCAAGAAAGGCGTTTGCTTTAAAATGGAAAATGTGCCTTTGGGTATCTGTTGCAAGGCAGGAAAAGTTAAGCTTTCCCAAAATGAAAGTTTGCCTTATCCACTTAAAAGCTTAATCATTGGTGGACATCCCAAGCATGATCATTTCATTGATCGTATAAGAAAGTATAACAGCTGCTTTCAAATTACTTCTTTTGGTAGTACAAAAATTATAAATGAAAGTTGGTCACTCTTTAAAGTCCAAGGAGAAGTGTTTCACTTAATTGGTAGTGTCCGACCTTTGCCAAATGAAGAAATGCAGTTTCTTCAAATTTATTTTGTTGGTGATGATGAAACGGAAGCTCAACTACGTTGCAAAAATATTTCAAATGTTGATTGAAGCGTAGTAAAGGATCTTCAACGTGCGTTTCATCATCATAATCCTTATTAGAAGATCTTAAAATGGCTCCCAATAAAATACCAACAAGTACTAAAGACTATAAATTGGTTATACTTGCTCATCGAACACCCGCTGGTGCCCATAAAGGGCTTTACAATGCACCTCTATCAAGCGAAGTAGCTATAGTTATTGTTATTCAGCAATTTGAAAAGCGTGGTATTATTATTGAAAGCCATAATAATAAATCACATCGTATAAGTGAGGTGCATCGATCATACGATTCCTTACAGTACCCTTTGCTATTTCTTTATGGCGAAGATGGCTATTCAGTGGATATACCACAATGGAATCCATTATTAAAAAAGGAGGAACCAAAAAAAAAAAAAATTATGTCTGCGTTAAGCTTTTACAGCTATAAAAAAATGATTCGTCAATCTGAGTTAAATCATTTATATTATTGTCATTCCCTTTTTAGTCAGTTTTTGGTTGATATGTGTGCTAAAATTGAAACAGATAGGTTAAAGTATATTCGCTACAATCAAGCGAAACTCCGAGCAGATTGCTCTACATTAAAAGTTAAAGCTTTAATGTCACTATTGACAAAAAGGTTCTTTGTTGGAAGCGTGCAAAGTTTCATGTACTCTGTGGAATGGCAAAAGCGGGGCTTACCACACATACATACTTTACTTCTTGGTTAGAAAATTAAATAAGACCAGATAAAATCGATAAGATTATCTGTGCCGAAATACCAAACGCAGATGAGGATCCTTTGTTATTTAACATTGTTAAGGCAAATATGATTCATGGTCCTTGCGGTGCATTTTATAATAAATCGCCATGCATGAAAAATGGAAAATGTACCAAAAGGTTTTCTCGACAATTACTTAAATAAACTGTGACTGGAAAAGATAGTTAACCTCTATATCGTAAAAGAGCGATAAAATATGGTGGTAATGCAATTAATATAAATGGTAATTGCATAGATAATCTTTGGGTTGTGCCTTACAACTGTGTACTATTGAGAACATTTGAAGCTCACATAAATGTTGAGTATTGTAGTTCTGTAAAGTCTATTAAAAACATTTGTAAATATGTTAACACGGGCGATCAAGCATCATTAACTCTTGAAGAAAGCCGAAGGCCTTTGCAGCCAGTGCTTTTAGAAATTAAGTTAGAGTCAATTTGTTAATTATATCTAACTATTATAAATAAATAAATAAATAACTCTTGAAGACCAAATTAATGAAATTAATATGTACGAAAGTGGCCGTTATATAAGTAGCTCAAAAGCGGTATGGAGAATCCTTGCATTTCCCATACATGAACGTTTTCCGGCTATTACACACTTAGCTGTTCATTTAGAAAATGGTCAACGGATATATTTTAACCCTAATAATCCGCAACAAGTACTTGACAGACTAAGCACTACACCCAAAACCACTTTGCTAGCCTTCTTTGAGCTATGCACACGTGATGAGTTTGCAAGAACGCTTCTATATTGTGAAGTTCCATCGTGTTTTACATGGAACAATAAAGAATTTCAAAGAAGAAAACGAGGGCATGATGTGCCAAATTTTCCTGGAGTTAAAAGAGATTCAGCTTTGGGACGAGTTTAAACTATTCATCCCAATAATACAGAATGTTTATACTCGATACCGAAGGTAAAGAGTATATTGGGTTTGTGCAATGTCCGTCATGGTGTCTGTCCGTCTGTCCGTCTGTCCGTCTGTCTGTCTGTTCGTCTGTCCGTCTGTCCGTCTGTATGAACGCAACTTTTTTCCACACCCTTCAAGCTAGAGACTTGAAACTTTCCAATTCTCTTTATCTATGGGATAGTAAATTAAAGTGTCAAGATTGGGGTTCTACGATAACTGGGGGGCTGGCAAATCGATAAATTCGATAACTCAAAAACGATAAATCCGCATATTTCACACACCCTTACAGCTAGAACTACCAAATTTTGTAAGAAGATAGCTACTAGAAACCCCCAAAAAACTGCATCAAAGTTTTGGAGTCACGCCCACCCATTCCGCCCCCAGCCCCCCCGCATTTTAAAATCAGATAAGCTTATATATCCCACAGTTTTTGAGCTAGAGCCACCAAATTTGGTGCCAAGATAGGTGATGATGACCCCCCAAAAACTGCATAAAAAGTTTGGATGCCACGCTCACCAATACCACCCTAGCCGCCCCCAGATGCCCCAACGCTTCGTCAAAAAAGAGGAATGCGTGTATCTTCCAGATTTGTCGAGCTAGAGTCACCAAATGTGGTATGAAGATAGCTTGCAACGACCCCCAAAAAACTGCATCAAAGTTTTGGAGTCACGAGCACCCCTTCCACAACCTTTTCACACCTTTTACAAACTTTGAGCTATAGTCACCAAATTTTGTATGAAGGTAGCAATTAACATTCCACACCGATCTGCATCAAAACTTTGGATGCCACGCCCACCCATACCGCCCCCAGCCCCCCTTTCCCCACATTTAACAATTTTCGAACTATAGTCGCCAAATTTGGTATGAAGATAGCAATTGACATTCCACACAGATCTGCATCAAAACTTTGGATGCCACGCCCACTCATACCGCCCCAGCCCCCCTTTCCCCACATTTAACAATTTTCGAGCTAGAGTCACCAAATTTGGTATGAAGATAGCATTTGACATTCCACAAAGATCTGCATCAAAAATTTGGATGCCACGCCCACCCATACCGCCCCCAGCCCCCCTTTCAACAGCTCTTACAAACTTTCAGCTAGAGTCGCCAAAATTGGTATGAAGATAGCAATTGACATTTCACAAAAATCTGCAGTAAAAATTTGGATGCCACGCCCACCCATACCGCCCCCAGCCCCCCTTTCCCCACTTTATACAAACTTTGAGCTAGAGTCACCAAGTTTGGTATGAAGATAGCAATTGACATTTCACAAAGATCTGCAGTAAAACTTTGGATGCCACGCCCACCCATACCGCCCCCAGCCCCCATTTCCCCACTTTATACAAACTTTGAGCTAGAGTCACCAAATTTGGTATGAAGGTAGCATTTGAAATTCCACAAGGATCTGCAGCAAAAATTTGAATGCCACGCCCAACCATACCGCCCCCAGCCCCCCTTTCCCACTTTTACAAACTTTGATCTAGAGTCACCAAATTTGTTATGAAGATAGCAATTGACATTCCACAAAGATCTGCATCAAAAATTTGGATGCAATTCCACCTTTACCGCCCCCAGCCCCCCTTTCCCAACTTTATACAAACTTTGAGCTAGAGTCACCAAATTTGTTATGAAGGTAGCAATTGACATCCCACATAGATCGGCACCAAAAATTTGAATACCACGCCCAACCATACCGCCCCCAGCCCCCCTTTCCCCACTTTAACAAACTTTGAGCTAGAGTCACCAAATTTGTTTTGAAGGTAGCATTTGACATTCCACAAGGATCTGCAGCAAAAATTTGGATGCCACGCCCAACCATACCGCCCGCAGCCCCCCTTTCCCCACTTTATACAAACTTCGAGCTAGAGTCACCAAATTTGGTATGAAGGTAGCATTTGACATTCCACATGGATCTGCAGCAAAAATTTGGATGCCACGCCCAACCATACCGCCCGCAGCCACCCTTTCATCACTTTTACAAACTTCGAGCTAGAGTCACCAAATTTGGTATGAAGGTAGCATTTGACATTCCACAAGGATCTGCAGCAAAAATTTGGATGCCACGCCCAACCATACCGCCCGCAGCCCCCCTTTCCCCACTTTATACAAACTTCGAGCTAGAGTCACCAAATTTGGTATGAAGATAGCAATTGACATCCCACATAGATCGGCACCAAAAAATTTGAATACCACGCCCAACCATACCGCCCCCAGCCCCCCTTTCCCCACTTTTACAAACTTTGAGCTAGAGTCACCAAATTTGTTATGAAGGTAGCATTTGACATTCCACAAGGATCTGCAGCAAAAATTTGGATGCCACGCCCAACCATACCGCCCGCAGCCCCTTTCCCCACTTTATACAAACTTCGAGCTAGAGTCACCAAATTGGTATGAAGGTAGCATTTGACATTCCACAAGGATCTGCAGCAAAAATTTGGCTGCCACGCCCAACCATACCGCCCGCAGCCCCCCTTTGCCCACTTTATACAAACTTCGAGCGAGAGTCACCAAATTTGTTATGAAGGTAGCATTTGACATTCCACAAGGATCTGCAGCAAAAATTTGGATGCCACGCCCAACCATACCGCCCGCAGCCCCCCTTTCCCCACTTTATACACACTTCGAGCTAGAGTCACCAAATTTGGTATGAAGATAGCAATTGACATCCCACATAGATCGGCACCAAAAATTTGAATACCACGCCCAACCATACCGCCCCAGCCCCCCTTTCCACACTTTTACAAACTTTGAGCTAGAGTCACCAAATTTGGTATGAAGAGAGCATTTGACATCCCACATGGATCGGAAGCAAAAATTTGAATGCCACGCCCACCCATACCACCCCAAGCCCCATAGCCCCCCTTTCACCACCTTTTACATAATTCGAACTAGAGTCACCAAATTTGGTATGAAGGTAGCATTTGACATTCCACAAGGATCTGCAGCAAAAATTTGGATGCCACGCCCAACCATACCGCCCGCAGCCCCCCTTTCAACACTTTATACAAACTTCGAGCTAGAGTCACCAAATTTGGTATGAAGATAGCAATTGACATTCCACATAGATCTGCACCAAAAATTTGAATGCCACGCCCAACCATACCGCCCCCAGTCCCCCTTTCCCCACTTTTACAAACTTTGAGCTAGAGTCACCAAATTTGGTATGAAGATAGCAATTGACATCCCACATGGATGGGCATCAAAATTTTTAATACTGGTATCGAGTATACCGCAGTCGGTTGCGTCCGACTGCAACGTTTCCACTTGTTTTACTTTGCCGTACCTTTGCCAATAATAAATTTAAAAGAAACGTTTTACCTGTTCCACCAGGTGCATATTAAAAAATAGATTTCTCCTTTTTCTACTTCAACGCTATGTAGTATCTTTTCGTATACATGTTTTTGCTCAGCAGTAAGGAGTAGCTCATTATTAACAACAAAATGATCGCAATTTTCATAATTTGTTTCTCTATGATATTTATTATTTTGAACAATTTCTTCGGATCTGATTGGTAGTGGAAGTCCATAGTAAGTCAAGTTTTGACCATCAATAGACAGTACTATATCTTCAACTAGGGGGTCCCCCCTGCTCGCTTCGCTCGCCAACCTCCTTCGCGCTGTGCGCTCGATTTGGCAATGCAAGCAATTATAACGTTTGAAAATAATCGTGTGTTTAAACCCCTGTGTATTCACTTGCACATCTGATGAAATCATACAATTTCCGTATATACGACATAGTAAGTGCCCCGCTTACTTCACTGCGCGGATAGTTTATATACATTTTAGCAAAAGAAGATAGATATAAAATAAATAAATAAGAAAATATTTAACAACAAATTAAAACAAAGTATTTAATGTTCTCTTTTCCACGCCACCATTGAGGTGGAGAATCAGGCGCTTTATTTTGTATTGTGGTTTCCCCAGTAGGCCTCATCCACTTGTTGAATTTTATTTGCAATTATTAACAACTGTTAAGAGCTTCTATATAAACGAGATTGATTGTTTTTCCGTCAGGTGCTAATACAACTAAACTTTTTGGTGAACTGACTCTTGAGCAGGCTACATAAAATTGGCAATGAGAGAAACAATCGTGTCTTAAGTCTAGTCCGGCTAATTTCAGAGTTTGTCCCTGTGATTTGTTGATTGTTATGGCAAAGCAAACTTTTAAAGGAAATTGCAATATTTTAAAAATAAATGGCAATTCAAAATCAGAAGGTATTAATGGAATAATCGGTATAAAAACCGTTTCTCCTATACCATTGCCAGTAAAGACCATTGCTTCGACAACATTCTTATAAAGGACTTTAACTTGCAATCTTGTACCATTGCACAGTTTTGGCAGCTTCAAGTTGCGAATCAACATTACAGGTGAACCAATCTTTAAAGTTAATTTAAGTTGAGGCAGGCCAGCCGGATTTAATGAATTAAGAAACTCGACGGGGTAATGAACTGCATCTTCGATTTCAGTCACAGAATCAATAGAGTTATATGTCATTTCTTCACTTTGAAATGATTTTAATAAAAACTCGTTTATTTCCAATGCATTGTCATTTCTCGCAGTGAAAATAGCACGTTCTGAAAACCATTCGAGTGATTTTTGAGAGATATTTGTAATGTCCGGAAATATTTTTAGAGTTAGTTCTTCAATACTTTTCACAACAAGACACAAAGTTGATGGTAAAGTTATTTTGCCATCATGGGTTGGACATAATCCATTTCCTGTTTGAAGAAGCATTTCTGCAAATTCTCCAGCTATGCTATCACCTTTTAAGTGCACTCGCAAATTTTTCGTTGGTGCAATTTTCTGTATTTTGGGCCACAAAATTGAAGACTTTAAGCACGCATTTATTTCGTCTGCTCTTGTTCCTCTGGGGATCACTGGAAGAGTTTGTCGAAAATCACCAGCTAAGAGAACAGTTATGCCACCCATTAGGTATTCACTATCTCGAATGTCTTTCAAAGATCGATCTACAGCTTCAAAAGCACCTTTATAGCCCACAGTACACTCATCCCGAACAATAAGCTTGCAATCTTTGAGCACAGCAGCCATATTAGATTGCTTTGAAATTGAGCAATGTGGTGATTCTAAATGAATTAAATTAAATGTAATCTTAAGTGTAGAATGCGCTGTGCGACCACCATTAAGTAAAGTGGCTGCGATACCGGAAGAAGATGCGGCCAATGCAATTTTTTTACTTTGCCGTACCTTTGCCAATAATAAATTTAAAAGAAACGTTTTACCTGTTCCACCAGGTGCATATTAAAAAATAGATTTCTCCTTTTTCTACTTCAACGCTATGTAGTATCTTTTCGTATACATGTTTTTGCTCAGCAGTAAGGAGTAGCTCATTATTAACAACAAAATGATCGCAATTTTCATAATTTGTTTCTCTATGATATTTATTATTTTGAACAATTTCTTCGGATCTGATTGGTAGTGGAAGTCCATAGTAAGTCAAGTTTTGACCATCAATAGACAGTACTATATCTTCAACTAGGGGGTCCCCCCTGCTCGCTTCGCTCGCCAACCTCCTTCGCGCTGTGCGCTCGATTTGGCAATGCAAGCAATTATAACGTTTGAAAATAATCGTGTGTTTAAACCTTTATGTATTCACTTGCACTTCTGATAAAATCATACAGTTTCCGTATATACGAAATAGTAAGTGCCCCGCTTACTTCGCTGCGCGAATAGTTTATATAAATTTTAGCAAAAAAAGATAGATATAAAATAAATAAATAAGAAAATATTTAACAACAAATTAAAACAAAGTATTTAATGTTCTCTTTTCCACGCCACCATTGAGGTGGAGAATCAGGCGCTTTATTTTGTATTGTGGTTTCCCCAGTAGGCCTCATCCACTTGTTGAATTTTATTTGCAATTATTAACAACTGTTAAGAGCTTCTATATAAACGAGATTGATTGTTTTTCCGTCAGGTGCTAATACAACTAAACTTTTTGGTGAACTGACTCTTGAGCAGGCTACATAAAATTGGCAATGAGAGAAACAATCGTGTCTTAAGTCTAGTCCGGCTAATTTCAGAGTTTGTCCCTGTGATTTGTTGATTGTTATGGCAAAGCAAACTTTTAAAAATAAATGGGAATTCAAAATCAGAAGGTATTAATGGAATAATCGGTATAAAAACCGTTTCTCCTATACCATTGCCAGTAAAGACCATTGCTTCGACAACATTCTTATAAAGGACTTTAACTTGCAATCTTGTACCATTGCACAGTTTTGGCAGCTTCAAGTTGCGAATCAACATTACAGGTGAACCAATCTTTAAAGTTAATTTAAGTTGAGGCAGGCCAGCCGGATTTAATGAATTAAGAAACTCGACGGGGTAATGAACTGCATCTTCGATTTCAGTCACAGAATCAATAGAGTTATATGTCATTTCTTCACTTTGAAATGATTTTAATAAAAACTCGTTTATTTCCAATGCATTGTCATTTCTCGCAGTGAAAATAGCACGTTCTGAAAACCATTCGAGTGATTTTTTAGAGATATTTGTAATGTCCGGAAATATTTTTAGAGTTAGTTCTTCAATACTTTTCACAACATGACACAAAGTTGATGGTAAAGTTATTTTGCCATCATGGGTTGTCAATAATCCATTTCCCATTTGAAGAAGCATTTCTGCAAATTCACCAGCTATGCTATCACCTTTTAAGTGCACTCGCATATTTTTCGTTGGTGCAATTTTCTGATTTTGGGCCACAAAATTGAAGACTTTAAGCACGCATTTATTTCATCTGCTCTTGTTCCTCTGGGGATCACTGGAAGAGTTTGTCGAAAATCACCAGCTAAGAGAACAGTTATGCCACCCATTAAGTATTCACTATCTCGAATGTCTTTCAAAGATCGATCTACAGCTTCAAAAGCACCTTTATGGCCCATAGTACACTCATCCCAAACAATATGCTTGCAATCTTTGAGCACAGCAGCAATATTAGATTGCTTTGAAATTGAGCAATGTGGTGTTTCTAAATGAATCAAATTAAATGGAATCTTAAGTGTAGAATGCGCTGTGCGACCACCATTAAGTAAAGTGGCTGCGATAGCGGAGTAAGCAACGGCCAATGCAATTTTTTTGCTTTGCCGTACTTTTGCCAATAATGAATTTAAAAGACACGTTTTACCTGTTCCACTAGTTGCATCTAAAACAAGTGGAAACGTTGCAGTCGGACGCAACCGACTGCGGCATATTCGTTACCAGTATTAAAACCGGTAAAAAGAGGCCTGATTGCAAAGGGGTACGGATGCGGCAGGGGTGTACGCTGCCTTAAAGATTCTTCGATAAAGATGGGGATGCCACCAATTATCTTCCTTCCAAATTTGGTGACTCTAGCTTCAAGTTATGTAAGAGCTGTGGAAAGAGAGGCTGGGGGCGGTATGGGTGGGTGTGGCATCCAAATTTTTGATGCAGATCTTTGTGGAATGTCAATTGCTATCTTCATACCAAATGTGGAGACTCTAGCTCGAAGTTTGTAAAAAGTGTGAAAAGAGGGGCTGGGGGCAGTATGGCTGGGCGTGGCATCCAAATTTTTGATGCAGATCTTTGTGGAATGTCAATTGCTATATTCATACCACATTTGGTGACTCTAGCTCGAAAATTATAAAAAGTGGGGAAAGGGGGGCTGGGGGCAGTATAACTTGGTGTAGCATCCAAATTTTTGAAGCAGATTTTTGAGGAATGTCAATTGCTATCTTCATACCAAATTTGGTGACTCTAGCTCGAAGTTTGTAAAAACTGGTGCAAGGTGGGCTGGGGGCGGTATGGGTGGGCGTGGTATCCAAATTTGTGATGCAGATCTATGTGAGATGTCAATTGCTATCTTCATACCAAATTTGGTTACTCTTGCTAAAAGTTTGTAAATGATGGGGAATGGTTGGCGAAATGGGTGGGTGTGGCTCCAAAACTTTTTTGCAGCTCTTTGAAGGTCGTTACCAGCTATCTTAATACCAATTTTGGAGGCTCTAGCTCCACAATTCTGGCAGAAACACACTTTCCCGTTTTTGACGAAGCGTTGGGGTGGATGTGGGCGGCTAGGGCAGTATCGGTAGGCGTTGCATCCAAACTTTTGATGCAGTTTTTGGGTGGTCATCATCGCCTATCTTGGCACCAAATTTGGGTGGCTATAGCTCAAAAAATGTGGGAGATATAGACTTTTTGACTTTAAAATGCGGGGGGCTGGGTGCGGAATGGGTGGGCGTGGCTCCAAAATTTTTGCAGTTTTTTGGGGGTTGATAGTAGCTATCTTCTTACCAAATTTGGTATTTCTAGCTGTAAGGATGTGCGAAATATGTGGATTTATCGGTTTTGAGTTATCGAATTTATTGATTTGCCAGTTATCGTAGAACCCCAATCTTGACACTTTAATTTACTATCCCATAGATAAGGAGAATTGCAAAGTTTAAAGTCTTTAGCTTGAAGGGTGTGGAAAAAAGTTGCGTTCATACAGACGGACAGACGGACAGACAACATGCCGGACAATGCACAAATTCAATATTCTCTTTACCTTCGGTATCGACTGTAAAAAAAGATTTCTCCTTTTTCTGTTTCAATGCTATGTAGTATCTTTTCGTATACTTGTTTTTGCTTAGCAGTAAGGAGTAGCTCATTATTAACAACAAAACGATCGCAATTTTCATAATTTGTTTCTCTATGATATTTATTATTTAAAACAATTTCCTCGGATCTAATTGGTAGTGGAAGTCCATAATAAGTCAAGTTTTGACCACCAATAGACAGTACTATATCTTCAACTAGGGGGTCCCCCCCTGCTCGCTTCGCTCGCCAACCTCCTTCGCGCTGTGCGCTCGATTTGGCAATGCAAGCAATTATAACGTTTGAAAATAATCGTGTGTTTAAACCTTTATGTATTCACTTGCACTTCTGATAAAATCATACAATTTCCGTATATACGACATAGTAAGTGCCCCGCTTACTTCGCCGCGCGAATAGTTTATATAAATTTTAGCAATAGAAGGTAGATACAAAATAAATAAATCAGAAAATATTTAACAACAAAGTAAAACAAAGTATTTAATATTCTCTTTTCCACGCCACCATTGAGGTGGAGAATCAGGCGCTTTATTTTGTATTGTGGTTTCCCCAGTAGGCCTCATCCACTTGTTGAATTTTATTTGCAATTATTAACAACTGTTAAGAGCTTCTATATAAACGAGATTGATTGTTTTTCCGTCAGGTGCTAACACAACTAAACTTTTTGGTGAACTGACTCTTGAGCAGGCTACATAAAATTGGCAATGAGAGAAACAATCGTGTCTTAAGTCTAGTCCGGCTAATTTCAGAGTTTGTCCCTGTGATTTGTTGATTGTTATGGCAAAGCAAACTTTTAAAAATAAATGGGAATTCAAAATCAGAAGGTATTAATGGAATAATCGGTATAAAAACCGTTTCTCCTATACCATTGCCAGTAAAGACCATTGCTTCGACAACATTCTTATAAAGGACTTTAACTTGCAATCTTGTACCATTGCACAGTTTTGGCAGCTTCAAGTTGCGAATCAACATTACAGGTGAACCAATCTTTAAAGTTAATTTAAGTTGAGGCAGGCCAGCCGGATTTAATGAATTAAGAAACTCGACGGGGTAATGAACTGCATCTTCGATTTCAGTCACAGAATCAATAGAGTTATATGTCATTTCTTCACTTTGAAATGATTTTAATAAAAACTCGTTTATTTCCAATTCATTGTCATTTCTCGCAGTCAAAATAGCACGTTCTGCCATCATGGGTTGGAAATAATCCATTTCCTATTTGAGGAAGCATTTCTGCAAATTCACCAGCTATGCTATCACCTTTTAAGTGCACTCGCATATTCTTCGTTGGTGCAATTTTCTGTATTTTGGGCCACAAAATTGAAGACTTTAAGCACGCATTTATTTCATCTGCTCTTGTTCCTCTGGGGATCACTGGAAGAGTTTGTCGAAAATCACCAGCTAAGAGAACAGTTATGCCACCCATTAAGTATTCACTATCTCGAATGTCTTTCAAAGATCGATCCACAGCTTCAAAAGCACCTTTATGGCCCATAGTACACTCATTCCAAACAATAAGCTTGAAATCTTTGAGCACAGCAGCAATATTAGATTGCTTTGAAATTGAGCAATGTGGTGTTTCTAAATGAATCAAATTAAATGGAATCTTAAGTGTAGAATGCGCTGTGCGACCACCATTAAGTAAAGTGGCTGCGATACCGGAAGAAGATACGGCCAATGCAATTTTTTTACTTTGCCGTACCTTAGCCAATAATAAATTTAAAAGATACGTTTTACCTGTTCCACCAGGTGCATCTAAAAAATAGATTTCTCCCTTTTCTGCTTCAACGCTATGTAGTATCTTTTCGAATACTTGTTTTTGCCCAGCAGTAAGGAGTAGCTCATTATTAACAACAAAATTATCGCAATTTTCATAATTTGTTTCTCTATGATATTCAATATATGGCACAATTTCCTCGGATCTAATTGGTAGTGGAAGTCCATAATAAGTCAAGTTTTGACCACCAATAGACAGTACAATATCTTCAATGTAAATAAGACATTTATTTAATACATTATTCAAAATTCTTTCATCAATATTTTTGTGTTATGAAAAATGAAAGGCTCTTAAAATATCTTCTGAGAAACTCTCTTTATAAGTATTCCAAAGTTTAAGAGCATCTGAAATTTGACAAAATACTAACATTATTGCAAAAAGTTCTCTCAGTTTTGTAGGATTTTGACACATGACAGCTTCGGCTATAGTTGAATCCCAGTGCTTATCATCTTCTAGTAATCCTAAAGCTTAACGCGCGAATTGAAATGATGCGTATGCTATACCATAAACGGTTTTGAAATTTAAAAATGAAGTTGGGCCCCTTAAAAAATGTAATAAAAGTCTTTAATAAAACAAGTGGAAACGTTGTAGTCGGACGCAACCGACTGCGGCATACTCGATACCAGTATTAAAACAGGTAAAAAGAGGCCTGATTACAAAGGGGTACGGATGGGGCAGGGGTGTACGCGGCCTTAAAGATTCTCCGATGCAGATGGGGATGCCACCAACTATCTTCCTTCCAAATTTGGTGACTCTAGCTGAAAGTTTGTAAGAGCTGTTGAAAGGGGGGCTGGGGGCGGTATGGGTGGGCGTGGCATCCAATGTTTTACTGCAGATCTTTGTGAAATGTCAATTGCTATCTTCATACCAAATTTGGTGACTCTAGCTCGAAAATTGTTAAATGTGGAGAAAGGGGGGCTGGGGGCGGTATGGGTGGGCGTGGCATCCAAATTTTTACTGCAGATCTTTGTGAAATGTCAATTGCTATCTTCATACCAAATTTGGTGACTCTAGCTCGAAGTTTGTAAAGAGTGGGGAAAGGGGGGCTGGGGGCAGTATGGCTGGGCGTGGCATCCAAAGTTTTGATGCAGATCTTTGTGGAATGTCAATTGCTATCTTCATACCACATTTGGTGACTCTAGCTCGGAAATTGTTAAATGTGGAGAAAGGGAGGCTGGGGCGGTATGGGTGGGCGTGGCCTCAAAAGTTTTACTGCAGATCTTTGTGAAATGTCAATTGCTATCTTCATACCAAATTTGGTGACTCTAGCTCGAAAATTGTTAAATGTGGGGAAAGGGGGGCTGGGGCGGTATGGGTGGGCGTGGCATCCAAATTTTTACTGCAGATTTTTGTGAAATGTCAATTGCTATCTTCATACCAATTTTGGTGACTCTAGCTGAAAGTTTGTAAGAGCTGTGGAAAGAGAGGCTGGGGGCGGTATGGGTGGGCGTGGCATCCAAATTTTTGATGCAGATCATTGTGGAATGTCAAATGCTATCTTCATACCAAATTTGGTGACTCTAGCTCGAAAATTGTTAAATGTGGGGAAAGGGGGGCTGGGGGCGGTATGGGTGGGCGTGGCATCCAAAGTTTTGATGCAGATCTGTGTGGAATGTCAATTGCTATATTCACACCAAATTTGGTGACTCTAGCTCGAAAATTATAAAAAGTGGGGAAAGGGGGGCTGGGGGCAGTATAACTTGGTGTAGCATCGAAATTTTTGAAGCAGATTTTTGAGGAATGTCAATTGCTATCTTCTTACCAAATTTGGTGACTCTAGCTCGAAGTTTGTAAAAACTGGTGCAAGGTGGGCTGGGGGCGGTATGGGTGGGCGTGGTATCCAAATTTGTGATGCAGATCTATGTGAGATGTCAATTGCTATCTTCATACCAAATTTGGTTACTCTTGCTAAAAGTTTGTAAATGATGGGGAATGGTTGGCGAAATGGGTGGGTGTGGCTCCAAAACTTTTTTGCAGCTCTTTGAAGGTCGTTACCAGCTATCTTAATACCAATTTTGGAGGCTCTAGCTCCACAATTCTGGCAGAAACACACTTTCCCGTTTTTGACGAAGCGTTGGGGTGGATGTGGGCGGCTAGGGCAGTATCGGTAGGCGTTGCATCCAAACTTTTGATGCAGTTTTTGGGTGGTCATCATCGCCTATCTTGGCACCAAATTTGGTGGCTCTAGCTCAAAAACTGTGGGATATATAAGCTTTTCTGATTTTAAAATGCGGGGGGGCTGGGGGCGGAATGGGTGGGCGTGACTCCAAAACTTTGATGCAGTTTTTTGGGGGTTGCTAGTAGCTATCTTCTTACAAAATTTGGTAGTTCTAGCTGTAAGGGTGTGTGAAATATGCGGATTTATCGTTTTTGAGTTATCGAATTTATCGATTTGCCAGCCCCCCAGTTATCGTAGAACCCCAATCTTGACACTTTAATTTACTATCTCATAGATAAAGAGAATTGGAAAGTTTCAAGTCTCTAGCTTGAAGGGTGTGGAAAAAAGTTGCGTTCATACAGACGGACAGACGGACAGACGAACAGACAGACAGACGGACAGACACCATGACGGACATTGCACAAACCCAATATACTCTTTACCTTCGGTATCGAGTATAAACATTCTGTATTATTGGGATGAATAGTTTAAACTCGTCCCAAAGCTGAATCTCTTTTAACTCCAGGAAAATTTGGCACATCATGCCCTCGTTTTCTTCTTTGAAATTCTTTATTGTTCCATGTAAAACACGATGGAACTTCACAATATAGAAGCGTTCTTGCAAACTCATCACGTGTGCATAGCTCAAAGAAGGCTAGCAAAGTGGTTTTGGGTGTAGTGCTTAGTCTGTCAAGTACTTGTTGCGGATTATTAGGGTTAAAATATATCCGTTGACCATTTTCTAAATGAACAGCTAAGTGTGTAATAGCCGGAAAACGTTCATGTATGGGAAATGCAAGGATTCTCCATACCGCTTTTGAGCTACTTATATAACGGCCACTTTCGTACATATTAATTTCATTAATTTGGTCTTCAAGAGTTATTTATTTATTTATTTATAATAGTTAGATATAATTAACAAACTGACTCTAACTTAATTTCTAAAAGCACTGGCTGCAAAGGCCTTCGGCTTTCTTCAAGAGTTAATGATGCTTGATCGCCCGTGTTAACATATTTACAAATGTTTTTAATAGACTTTACAGAACTACAATACTCAACATTTATGTGAGCTTCAAATGTTCTCAATAGTACACAGTTGTAAGGCACAACCCAAAGATTATCTATGCAATTACCATTTATATTAATTGCATTACCACCATATTTTATCGCTCTTTTACGATATAGAGGTTAACTATCTTTTCCAGTCACAGTTTATTTAAGTAATTGTCGAGAAAACCTTTTGGTACATTTTCCATTTTTCATGCATGGCGATTTATTATTAAATGCACCGCAAGGACCATGAATCATATTTGCCTTAACAATGTTAAATAACAAAGGATCCTCATCTGCGTTTGGTATTTCGGCACAGATAATCTTATCGATTTTATCTGGTCTTATTTAATTTTCTAACCAAGAAGTAAAGTATGTATGTGTGGTAAGCCCCGCTTTTGCCATTCCACAGAGTACATGAAACTTTGCACGCTTCCAAACAAAGAACCTTTTTGTCAATAGTGACATTAAAGCTTTAACTTTTAAATGTAGAGCAATCTGCTCGGAGTTTCGCTTGATTGTAGCGAATATACTTTAACCTATCTGTTTCAATTTTAGCACACATATCAACCAAAAACTGACTAAAAAGGGAATGACAATAATATAAATGATTTAACTCAGATTGACGAATCATTTTTTTATAGCTGTAAAAGCTTAACGCAGACATAATTTTTTTTTTTTTTGGTTCCTCCTTTTTTAATAATGGATTCCATTGTGGTATATCCACTGAATAGCCATCTTCGCCATAAAGAAATAGCAAAGGGTACTGTAAGGAATCGTATGATCGATGCACCTCACTTATACGATGTGATTTATTATTATGGCTTTCAATAATAATACCACGCTTTTCAAATTGCTGAATAACAATAACTATAGCTACTTCGCTTGATAGAGGTGCATTGTAAAGCCCTTTATGGGCACCAGCGGGTGTTCGATGAGCAAGTATATATATGAGCAATTTATAGTCTTTAGTACTTGTTGGTATTTTATTGGGAGCCATTTTAAGATCTTCTAATAAGGATTATGATGATGAAACACACGTTGAAGATCCTTTACTACGCTTCAATCAACATTTGAAATATTTTTGCAACGTAGTTGAGCTTCCGTTTCATCATCACCAACAAAATAAATTTGAAGAAACTGCATTTCTTCATTTGGCAAACGTCGGACACTACCAATTAAGTGAAACACTTCTCCTTGGACTTTAAAGAGTGACCAACTTTCATTTATAATTTTTGTACTACCAAAAGAAGTCATTTGAAAGCAGCTGTTATACTTTCTTATACGATCAATGAAATGATCATGCTTGGGATTTCCACCAATGATTAAGCTTTTAAGTGGATAAGGCAAACTTTCATTTTGGGAAAGCTTAACTTTTCCTGCCTTGCAACAGATACCCAAAGGCACATTTTCCATTTTAAAGCAAACGCCTTTCTTGACGTGCATTAGGATTATTAGCCTGATGTCTTCTCACTGCAACTCTATGAGCTTCAAAATTATTAACCTGAAATCTTTTTGATTCTTCTATGCGCTTACCCCAATTGGTATCACTATTTTTTTTTTAAATTTAATGTTTTATTACCTTTTTTTGCTTTGTCGGCGAACCGACTAAGTCTTTTAACGGGATTTTTAACATTTTCAGTTTTACATTCACTTGACGTATCAGAATCTTGAGTTAATACTTCCTCTAAAGGAATATAAACATCAAAATGTCCATTCATTAATGGACCGGTAAAACGTAATCTTTAAACAGGATGCATATTATTTCCAAATGCTTGTAATAAATTTCCATTCTGAAAAACTTGGAAATGTACAGCAAAAATTTTTGCTGCTGCTTGCAGTACCATAAGTACAGTACGACCTCGGTTAACGCAACCCTCGTTACACGCAACTCCTCGATTATTGCAACACCCGAATTCTTAACATTGTTGACTCTGTTAACGCAACTTTAAAAAAAAAATTACCTTATTTAACGCAACTTCCTAAGGAAAAGTATGTTTTAGTTCGGTTTTACCACTTTTCTTTCGTTCTCTTTTTGTTTTTTTTTACATGCTTGCGAAAATGATAATATGGAGAAATCATTGTACGCGTGGTTTCTAAAACAAAGAGAGCGTAATTTTCCCATTTCTAAAGAAATTGTAAAAAAGTACAGACCCGAATTTCTCAATTTTTTAAAAAATAGGTAAAACAATATGAAATTCTTGCTTTAAACAAAGTCTTATTCGATAAAATTTAATTTTAAAGGTAAGCGAAGGCATCTTTTATTTAAAAAGGTCGCGTGGCCACCAGAAAATTTCACCTCAGTTTTCGCAACTGGCCAAATTTTAATAGGTTGCGTTAACCGAGGTCGTACTGTATATGAATATGACATAGCGCACTCATATTGTTTAGAAGAGCTATAACACTCTCCATTTAAGTTTATGGTCAAACAAGCAAAAATTTCCCAGTTGGTTACAATATGTTGGCGTATTGTGCCATGGAAGCCTTGCCTACCAAATAAAAGGTAGGAAATAGATTATATATAGGAAATAGATTATATATATAGATTATATCTATTTCGGCTAAGTCTCTTATGTATGCGCGCGCTCTGGAAGTCAAACAAAGAGCGTAGTATCGCTACCTTCTTCGCACGGTGTGATATGACCACTTTATCTGGCATTTGCATGTTTTTTAAAAGTTTTCTAATTAGCACAAATTTGCTATTAACATTAGAATTGTTTATGTGTTTGTGCAAGTGTTTGTTGTAGCGTTGTCAATTCTGAGTTAAAAGGTATTGTTCCTGATTTCCTCTTTTTCCATCTTTTGGCGCAATTTTGATTTTTATAAGGTAACCTCGTTTTTTCCAACGTCGATTTGTTTGCTGTGTGGAATAGAGAGAGGGGCCGGCACGAACGAGAGAAGGCAATTCAAAGATATTTTGAACTGCATGCGTGCAATAATGTTGATGAAAATATGTTTAAAGTAAAATGCCGCTAACTTTGCAACAATTTGCATTATAATACGCTTAAATGTAATAGCACTTTTTATAACTTTGAAAGAAGACATTCGCAATGGATAAACTGTACTACAACTTTGCCTTTAAAAAAAAGTATTAGACCGGTTAGACGGCCACTTCTTCCATTCGAAAGGCGAAAGAGCTCAAAGACTGCAAGCAGCGGAGCTATCCAAACTTCAAGGTGATAATGTTTTCTTGCTAGTTCATGCAGCATTACTCTAGAAAGCAAAGCCGATTTGAATCTCTGGGCGATGTAATTAAACGAGCTTTGGATACATCAGATCCAATAATTTCTTCCCTAAATTTATCGCAACGTATAAAAAAACATGCAAATCTTGCCCTTCCCATTGAGGTTACTCAGCTTCTTTCATATGAAGACGAATACATAAATGATTTGTCAGAACAAGACGAGTTTGAAGACAGCAGCCTACTTTTCCTTGAAAACTTTGAGCTGGATAGTGACGAAAATGTTGAAAATAAAGAAAATTAATAAAAAAAAAACTGGTTTTTCTTAATTTGGGGGGCGGAAGGGGGCGTGGTGAAACTCCTTCCTGCAATGTAAGCACGTTTAAGTGACTGAATTTGGAAAGTTTATATCTAAAAATGCACGTAAAAAATTATTTATTTATTTATTTTTTTTTTTTTTGAGCGTAATTGGCGCTGACAGGCATATTTTTCTAAAATAGCTTTTAATGGTCTATAACAACATAATAAAAACCGCAGTGAAAAATCTCACAATAATAAATGCCAGATAAAGTGGTAATTTCCAAATAGTGCAGCGTGGGATGATGTATGTACGTAAGTCGCTCTTTATACCCCTAACCCATAAAATGGGTAAATAAGGGTATAATGGTTTTGTGCAAGAGTATGTAACAGGCAGAAGGAAGCAACTCCGACCCCATAAAGTCTATATATTCTTGATCAGCATCAATAGCCGAGTCGATTTAGCCATGTCCGTTTGTCCGTCTGTCCGTCTGTATGAACAAGTGGATCTCAGAGAGTACAAAAGCAAGAGACTTCAGATTTTGTATTTAAGTTCTCCTATACCATGAGCAGAACAACTTTGCTTCAAACTATCGATAAATATTCTCGTTTCCGATATACACATGGAATCGATAACAAAAAATATCGAATTTGAAAAATGTAAAAATTAGGGTTGAAAGAATGGGTAACGATAGATCTTTTCTGAAAATTTCTTCCAAATCGGTTAAGAAACACCGGAGATATTGAGCTTAATCGATTGAAACTAAGTCAGTATACCAACAGAGTCAATTATTATTATACCCTTAACCCATAAAATGGGTAAATAAGGGTATAATGGTTTTGTGCAAAAGTATGTAACAGGCAGAAGGAAGCATCTCCGACCCTATAAAGTATATATATTCTTGATCAGCATCAACAGCCGAGACGATGTAGCCATGTCCGTCTGTCCGTCTGTCTGTCCGTCTGTCCGTCTGTATGAACGCGTGGATCTCAGAGACTACAAGAGCTAGAGACTTCTGATTTTGTGTTTAAGTTCTCCTATACCATGAGCAGAACAAGTTTGCTTCAAATTATCAATAAATATTCTAGTTTCCGATACACACATAATATCGATAACAATAAAATATCGAATTTGGAAAATCTAAAAATGAGGGTTGAAGAATGGATAATGATAGAACTTTTCTGAAAATTTCGTCCAAATCGGTTAAGAAACACCGGAGATATTGAACTTAATCGATGGAAGCTAAGCCAGTATACCAAAGTCTTATATAAATTAAATATATTTATTGCAACTGGGTTCAGGGTATCTTCTAGTCGGGCTCTCCCGACTAGAGCCTTCTTACTTGTTTAACAATCGCTTTTTGCAAAATCATATGTGTAAGTATATTTAATATTTTTAATGACGATAATTGTTATACACAATCAAAAACAATAACCCGCTTCATATTGTTATTGTTATTGTTGCGACCAAAAACTGCACAACGCAATTTCAATCAATTAGTTCACTCAATTCAAATTCGATGCATGCAATATGCAATTCAAAACACAACTGTGCACATGTGACGTCACGCAAACAGCTCGAAAACAGCTGTTACTGCGCAATGCGTTATCTGTATTCTTTGTATCATGCAATACGCCTGCCCATGGGAGTGCAAAGCACATCAAACAGACTATTTCAGAAGCTGTTTATCGATATATCAGGCCCCTATCCTCGAAGTAAACGTGGAAATATTTGACTTTTAATTGTATTAGACCATTTAAGTCGGTATAATTTGTTGTTTCATATGTAAAACTTCACAACTAATTTGATTATTGATTTCCTAGAGAACAATATATATCATTGCAATTGAGTGCCAGAAACAAAAGTGAGTGAATCGTGCCTTGCTATCCGCTATTCGTGCTTGTATTCGCAAAGATCAAACTGATTGGGATATATATTTGACTAAAATTTCTTGTGCGCTTGGATCATCCCTTCATCAAGCAATAGGTTGTTCACCATATAAAGCGTTGCTTGGCTTCAACATGATTTTGCATGGAGAAGACTATAAAGTTTTGAAGCATTTATCTCTGTTAGAGTATTTAATTCTTATTAACCGGTCTGAGCACCTATCATTGTTGAGGAAAGACATCCAGACTATCAGTCGTAAGGCTTACAATAAATGCAAAACAACCAGTGTTCTTCAAGGAAGGAAAAAAGTCTTAAAACGGAATTTTAATCTCAGCAACCTACGTCAAAATAACAATGAAAAGTTAAGTCCACAATATTCAAAATGGGGAGTGAAATAAAAGTAGGTTATTCCTTTTATATTTAAGAAACTCTGAAGGGACGCGAATTAGGAAATTACCATGCCAAATATTTTAAATGCTAATTCCAGCTAACTTTCCGCCTATAATGTCAGAGTTATCAGTGGTTGTAAAGTAATAAGTTTTATTTGTTAGTTAGTGTATAAAAGCATTTAGCTTGAGTTTTGCATCAACATCAGAAAAGATAAAGCGCCGTTTATTAGTCGAAAGTGACTAAAAGATATGGCATCCCTGCTCTAATGTCAAAGGCAGTCTTTTTAGCATTTTTATTTGCACGGCTGTGCATTTTTTGGTTGTAGGTTATACCGAGGTGTAATAACTTATCGCTCGGCTCGGCTCTGTCTTTTCAATTTTGGCAGCTGAACTAAGCACTTTGGCAATACAAAAAGAAATAATTTCAAATTATTGAAAGTGAATCGCTTAAACATTTTGGTAAAACTGAGCTTAGACAAGCACCATTCAGTCCGAAAACTAAGCTCGTCCGATCGCCAATGGCGTGGGAGTATGATAAACTCGTTAGCTAGTGTTAAAAATATATAACTAATTTAATGACAGTCTAAGATATAATTAAGTGCAAATTAAAGCAACTTAGCATACATATATTAAACAAAATAAAAGTAAAACGGTGGTCTAGTTATTGCATTTTTATATCGTTCGTGTGTTTGTGCCAATGCAACGTGTCAGTTTATTTTCAGTTTTCGCTTTCGCAATAACCGGTAAGTAATTTCTTTTGGAACACAGTAAATTTAAACATTTTGGGTCGGACGGGAGAAATTTTGTGTGGCGACAACCCAATACTGAACTGGATCCAAAACACGTAAGAGCAACAGTTAAACATGGCGGAGGAAGTGTGATGGTATGGGCCTGTATGTCGGCAGCCGGCGTCGGATACTTGGCGTTTTTTGAGTTGACGATGGATAAGACTATGTACTTCAATATTCTTAAAAAAAATTTACTCCTAAGCGCCGAAAAGTTAGGAATCCGACGTGATTTCCGGTTCTACCACGACAACGACCCCAAACATACGTCCGGAAAAGTTCAGCCCTGGCTCTCCTGGAACTGCCCCCACGTTGTGATTCCTCCGGTCCAGTCTCCAGATTTAAATGTCATTGAAAATTTGTGGGCTATGCTCGAGAACAAGATCCGGAATCCTCGGATTTCCAGCAAACAGGACCTTAAAAATGCTCTGCTGGAGGAATGGAGCAAAATAAGCCCGGAAACCACTCGGAAGCTGGTCTCTTTGATGAATAATAGGTTAAGGGCTATTCTAAAGGTTAAGGGATTACATACTAAGAACTAAATTCCGTATTTAACCTTTTATTCGGCAAAAATATAACTAGTTTGTGTCTGCATCTTTTAAGCTGTGACCTATATTTAAGATATATTTTTAGTTTTTAGATTATATATAAAACTTAGCAATATTTCATAAACAAATAAAGTTCCTTTTTTAAATGTGATATAACATAAAACAAATTGGCGTTTAAACATTTTTTGTTTTTCCTCTAGTTTAATATATATAGCACCTTAAACTTTTTATTTGACACTGCATCATTTAAGCTGTGAGTCACTGTATGCTTGCAGCTACACACAACGCTTGCTAAAGTTTTTTTTTTTTTGGTATTAACATCTGATTGTTTTTGCGTTCGTTAACCTTCTTCACTCTGTGCTTACATCAGTTCAATACGTTGGTTTGTGTGCGCATGCGCTCGCTTCGAATTCTCTCACTTGTTCTTTTTCATCCCCGATTTGCTTGCGGGTCAAGTGTGGCTTGATCGTCTGTTTAATCAATTCGTTTTTGTGCGTGCGCTCGCACCAAATTCTCTCTTTTGCTCTTGTTATTAACCTTTCGCACGCCGCATATTCTACTGCTGTTGCCCACAAAGTGGCTGCAGCAAAAATTTTACTTGCTTATTTTCAGTCGCTTGGACCTTTTTCGTTTGTTTGTTCACATATCGCGTAGAGTGCATGTGTGTGTCAGTAAGCAAGCTTGGCTTTTTTTTTGTTATATAATTGGAGCTTGTGTGTTATCGTAGCCAACAAGATTTGTTGAACTTTTGTGTGCATTTTTATACCCTTAACCCATAAAATGGGTAAATAAGGGTATAACTGTTTTGTGCAAAAGTACGTTACTGGCAGAAGGAAGCATCTCCGACCCCATAAAGTATATATATTCTTGATCAGCATCAACAGCCGAGACGATATATCCATGTCCGTCTGTCCGTCTGTCTGCCTGTCTGTCTGTCTGTCCGTCTGTATTAACGCGTGGATCTCAGAGACTACAAGAGCTAGAGACTTCAGATTTTGTATATAAGTTTTCCTATACCATGAGCAGAACAAGTTTGCTTCAAATTATCGATAACTATTCTGGCTTCCGATATACACATGGAATCCATAACAAAAAATATCGAAATTGGAAAATCAAAAAATTAGGATTGAAGAAGTGGGTAACGATAGAACTTTTCTGAAAATCTCGTCCAAATCGGTTGAGAAACACCGGAGATATTGAGCTTAATCGATTGAAGCTAAGTCAGTATACCAAAGTCTTACATAAATTTAATTTATTTATTGCAACTGGGTTCAGGGTATCTTCTAGTCAGGCTCTCCCGACTAGAGCCTTCTTTCTTGTTAAAATTACTTTGCTGTTAGCTTAATTATGTCCGAGTCAGTTAAACTGTCACTCGAAAAACCAGCAGTATCTAAGACTAATGTTAAGTTAACATTATATTTGCAGAAATTTGATGAAGTCAATGCTGACATTGCTCGCATGCAAACAGCCTTTAAATTAAAAAAAAAAATCTCATCCGACAAAACAGAGTTAGCATATCGTTTAGAATTATTAGAGGGCTATGAATTAACAGGCAACTGTGAATTTACAGGCACAGCTGGACAGTTTAAAACCAGCTAACGAAAGCAGAGGTCGGTAGCGGTAAACATTCGGAGTTCAGAAATTCTATGTGCCTCTTTGAGAGTCTTGTTGATGATGATGCTTCATTGACAAACGTTGAAAAATGTTATCATTTAGTATCGTGTTTTTCAGATGAAGCATTGGGTGTAGTTAAGCCGTATCAGCTAACAGATTGTGACTACCCTAAGGCCCTGGCTAGTCTGAGTTGAGATTTGAATTGCATATTGCATACAGACATTGAAGTGAATTTGAATAATAACGACTGTTAAAAGTGAATGAATTGATTGAAAATGCGCTCTGCAGTCTTAAGATGAAACAATAATAACAAATTGTTCTTAAAATTGTTTGTGCAATTAATTAAATATATGTATATTAAGAGAAACAGCTTTTAATTTATTTTACTATTATATTCATTTTACGCTTACGCGATAATTCAAAATTATTATTTGTAATTTGTCTATTTAATTTTCTTATACGGAAATACATCATTGTTCGAAAACAAAGTTTTTTGATTTTTTCGTCACAGTTTATTTGTGTTGATTCTTCAAAATAGGTTTCTAGATAGCGTTCTGCTATCAATAAAGATGATCCATTTAATTGATCAAAAACGGCTTGGAGTTGCCTTACGATAATCATCATATCGTCAGTTGGCTTTAGCAATCCACTTTTTATACCCTTAACCCATAAAATGGGTAAATAAGGGTATAATGGTTTTGTGCAAAAGTATGTAACAGGCAGAAGGAAGCATCTCCGACCCTATAAAGTATATATATTCTTGATCAGCATCAACAGCCGAGACGATATAGCCATGTCCGTCTGTCCGTCTGTCTGTCCGTCTGTCCGTCTGTATGAACGCGTGGATCTCAGAGACTACAAGAGCTAGAGACTTCTGATTTTGTATTTAAGTTCTCCTATACCATGAGCAGAACAAGTTTGCTACAAATTATCGATAACTATTCTGGTTTCCGATATACACATAATATCGATAACAATAAAATATCGAATTTGGAAAATCTAAAAATGAGGGTTGAAGTAATGGATAATGATAGAACTTTTCTGAAAATTTCGTCCAAATCGGTTGAGAAACACCGGAGATATTGAACTTAATCGATGGAAGCTAAGCCAGTATACCAAAGTCTTATATAAATTAAATATATTTATTGCAACTGGGTTCAGGGTATCTTCTAGTCGGGCTCTCCCGACTAGAGCCTTCTTACTTGTTTAACAATCGCTTTTTGCAAAATCATATGTGTAAGTATATTTAATATTTTTAATGACGATAATGGGGGCTAAGGCTTTGTAAATGAGGCGTGTGTGCCTGCCGCCGCGCCGAGTTTACTTAGCCAGAGGGAGTTGGCAGTCGCATGTTAACTACCGAAGACCGACCATACGTGGTGAAGAGCCACATCCTGCTCGAGGTGCCCCTGCTCTAGACTAAATATGGCGGATCTAGAGAGGACAACTCGAAAAAAACCCGTAATCACCGGTGTTACCGTACCGTGCCCCTGTGATGAATGGCACTACGTTAGTGTGTCTTATAACGGTGGCTTCCGGATACCTGGCACCTCCGGTCGTATAAGTGCCCGATCCGGGGTATGAGGCTCTGCCCGGGGGATACCCTTTCCTCATCACTCGTGGGACCAAAACATGGATACTGCAGAAAATAAAATTATAGAAACCGGGTGCTCTAGCAGCCCCAAATCGACATTTGTCGAACATATCCGGGAGCCTGAGGTAGCTATGGACGTTTGTTCACAAAGCTCCAGCACCGACACCATCACCAAGGAGGTTGAAGAAGCCCTTCTTGCCTCTCCTAAGGCCGAGAAACCCAAGAGGATCGCGCTATCGGGAGCTGCAAGAAAGAGACTGCGCAGACACCTCGCAAATGGCGTTCCCATGGAGGAGGCTAAGAGGCTCGCACAGAAGCCTATTGGCCCACCCATGGCTATGCCCAGCAGAAATGGTGTAGCAAACAAGCGGGGCAGATCGGCAAACACGACCCCAGAAGAGGCGTCGAATAAGAGGGTCATGCTGAAGACCGCGGCACCTAGTGCCCTGGCGAAGGGTGATCCTGCAAGCGTGTTGCTTGCCACGGTGGCTCCAGTAGCCTCCACAGCCGCAACTGCGGCTGGGCAAGTAGCACAGGAGCAGCCACCCCAAACCGGTGGTATGGCATCTTATAGGGATGTTGCCAGCTCATCGAAGATGGCAATACTCCCAGCCGACTACCCCAACAGTTTGCTCACTACGGAGCAGCTTGGCAGCATCCAAGCCGCCATCTTATCAAGGGTGATGGAGCTGAGGCATGGCTCTGTGAAGCCGTTATTCTCTGGCTGCACCTTTAGACCAGGATGGATGGCCATCACTTGCGGAAATGCGGAGACGGTTGAGTGGCTGTGCACAGAGGTGCCTAAGCTCCGACTGTGGAAGGATGCCCGCATTAAGGTAGTCCCCGAGGCAGAGGCTCCACGTGCCGCTGTTTTTATTGGCTACTTTCCGCTTCCGAATGCGGACATGAAGACGGACGAGATTCTGAAACTCGTCGAAGTTCAGAATAGCGGGCTGCGAGTGGGAGACTGGCGCGTCTTTCACCGGGAGATGAGGCAGCACATGGCTATTATCACCTTAGCACTGGACCCTGTTTCGGCCAACCGGCTGAAATCGCTAGGATTCCAGCTGAACTTCGCGTGGGGCAAGGCTACCCTTAAGCCTAAGGCCAGCGCGCAGTCGAAAGAACAGGCAGTGGCTCATGCTCTCGTAGCTGAGAAGCCACCTGCTCCAAGACTGCCATACCGGACGCGGCTGCAACTACACCACAGGGTGTTGCTGAGGAGACTCATGCGACCCCTGGGCTGCCTGCAGCTAACAGCACAGTCCGGACCCCCAGCGGTGGTGAGGCATGTGGCACCGTAGCTGCCCAGGAGCCCGCAGCACCGAAAAGATCCTGCGCCCTCCCTTTACGGGCGCATCACGCGCGGAACCGGGCGCGTGAATAAGGGTGCGAGGCGCACTTTAGAAGAAGAGGCCCTTCTAAGCACAAACCGAGGCCGGAAGATGGCGGCCAGAGGCCGCAAGAGGGCGGACTAATGTCCTGTCCCCCTCCCCCCACCCTTCCCAACACCCGGAGACACCTAAGATGTCTCCAAGCAAACCTCCACCACGCAAAGGCCGCTTCTGACGTCCTCTGTGAGAGGTTTGCTACCATGGACATAGCATTTATCCAGGAGCCGTGGATAAATGCCGGACGTGTCCTGGGGCTAAGCACCACATCCGGTAAATTGCTATATGCAAACAACCTACCTCGCCCTAGAGCGGCTTTGTTAATTAACAAAAATCTAACATATGTTCCCCTTTCACAGTTCATCACTGAGGACCTGGTGGCAGTCTGGGTTAAAATACCCACTGCCCATGGCGAGCAGGAGGCAGTGCTGGCCTCCGCCTATCAGCCCGGTGACTCAGATGTTGTGCCTACGGCGGCTACCTGTGCCCTGGTAGAGCATTGCCAGAGAAACCGGCTCCGATGGTTAATCGCCTGTGATGCTAATGCGCATCACACGGTCTGGGGGAGCAGTGACATCAACAAAAGAGGTGAGTACCTTCTTGAGTACATTATTAGTAACAACATAAGCTTACTAAATCGAGGCAATGAGCCCACATTTATTAATGCAATCAGAGAGGAAGTCCTCGACCTAACTCTCTGTAGTCTTAACATGTTGTCCGTTGTCTCAAACTGGCACGTTGCGAGTGAGATCACTATGTCAGATCACCAGCACATTAGATTTGATATAGGATGTGCCTTGCAATGTAGCCTAGTTACTAGAAATCCCAAAAACACCAACTGGGATCTTTTCTGTTTTGAGCTTGAGCAATCCAGAGACTGCTCCACCCGTCCGATATTGTCCATTGACGAGCTAGAGCGTGAAGCTACTGTGCTTCATACGAACATTAAATCGGCTTATCACGCTAGCTGCGAACAAAAAGTTCGTAAGACCAGAAGGGCTGTTCCCTGGTGGAACAAGAGCCTTGACGATCTCAAAAAGGCTGCGCGAAAGCTCTTCAATAAAGCAAAGAGTGGGAAAACCACATGGGATTCCTACAAATCTGCTTTAACGCTCTATAATAAAGAGCTGAGAAGGTCCAAACGGGCTACATGGCGCCAACACTGCGGGCAGATTTCAAACCTCCCGGAAGCTGTCAGGCTACAAAAAGCCCTTTCCAAGGACCACTCAAATGGCATCTGTACGTTGAAAAAGCCAGATGGAACACACACAAACGACCCAAGGGAAACGAGCAGCCTTCTTTTGACTACTCATTTTCCCGGGTGCGTGGCTGTGGAGCAGCACAGCTCAGAGGGTGAGGCACCAACCTACCTCTCTGGGACTGGAGAGTGCCCACACCTACGAGTGGCTATGGTGGCAGACTCCAATAGGGCTGTGGGAAGGGAACCCCTCTATCCCTCAGAACGTTTTGGAAACTTACCCTATAGACTGTTTCATCAAAATAGCGTACAATGGGCTATACAGAGCTTCAGTCCATACAAATCCCCTGGGCCAGATGGAATATATCCATGCTTGCTGCAGCGGGGACTGCACCAACTCGCAATCCCCCTGGTCCGTTTATTCCGAGCTAGTCTCTTGTTTGGACACATACCAAGCAAATGGGCTAAAGTGAAAGTTGTGTTTATTCCTAAGGTAGGGAAGAAAGATTCCCAATTGCCTAAGTCCTATAGACCAATTAGTCTTAGCTCCTTCTTCCTTAAAACTATGGAGAAGATAATTGACCAGCACATCAGGGAGACGAATCTCAAGCAGCTTCCCTTGCATAAGTACCAATATGCGTACCAAGCTGGTAAATCAACTGAGACTGCCATTCATTGCCTTACAACAACCATTGAAAAGGCCATTGGCGCTCAACAAATAGCACTATGTGCCTTTTTAGACATATCAGGAGCTTTTGACAACACGTCATATCAGGCTATCCGTGCCTCTCTTGTACATAAAAATGTACCCACACCCATTATTAGGTGGATTCTGGAAATGCTTAAATCCAGAATAATAACTGTAGACCTTGGAGGAACCATGACCTCAATCACAGCCACAAGGGGGTGCCCTCAAGGGGGAGTACTCTCTCCTCTCTTGTGGACTCTGGTCATCGACGAGCTACTCTATAAGCTCAACGACTTAGGGTTCGCCACTCAAGGCTACGCTGATGACCTAGTCATCTATATAGTGGGCTGGCATGAGCAAACCATCTCGGACCGCATGCAGCAAGCTCTCAACATAGCCAACAGATGGTGTCAGGACAAAGGATTGTCCATAAACCCGTCTAAAACTGTTTTAGTTCCTTTTACCAGGAAAAGGTCTCTGTCTCTAACAAGACCATCATTAAATGAATCTACCATTGACTTTTCGGTTGAAGCCAACTACTTAGGAGTTACACTTGACTCCAAGCTCAACTGGAATGCACACCTTGAAAAGACCATAAATAAAGCCACTCGAGCACACTTCGCTTGTAACAGGCTTTTCGGTAGAACATGGGGTCTAAGTCCCAAAATGATCTACTGGTCTTTTAACACTGTGGTAAAACCGATCCTAACCTATGCATCTCTTGCTTGGTGGACGAAATCTACCCAGAAGACAGCTGCGGCTGCACTTACCAAACTACAACGACTAGTCTGCATAGGCATCACTGGAGCCATCCGAACATGTCCCACTGCAGCACTTGGAGTTATAACTGGCATACCCCCTCTACCCATCACCTTGAAAAAGGAGGCCTGCCTGGGGGCACTTCGCCTTCAAAACATCACTAACATAAAAAGTGGTGATCTTACCGGGCATCTTCGGGTTCTTGAACCCCTAATAAATGAGCCCATTCTGCGCGTAACTGACGAACAGAAACCAAAACTTGTTTTCCACAGAAACTTCTCTGTAGTCTTGCACACCAGACATGATTGGAAAACAAAATCAATATCTCTACCCAGTGGATCACAAACGTGGTACACTGACGGGTCAAAACTGGAAAACGGCGACACCGGGGCTGGTATTTTTGGACCAAGGTTCAACAAGTCCATAGCCATGGGAAAGTCTCCAACCATTTTCCAAGCAGAGATATACGCTATAGAAATCTGTGCTCGTGAATGCCTTCGCAGGAAAATGCAAGGTGCACGGATTTACATCTTCTCTGACAGTCAGGCGGCGCTCATAGCGCTAAGATCCTTCACGATCTCCTCCAGACTTGTAGAGAACTGTTTCCAGCAGCTGAACGCCCTTGCCTCAAAAAACATCTTAACGATGGGCTGGGTGCCGGGGCATGAAGGCCACATAGGAAACGAGGTAGCAGACTCCCTAGCAAAACGCGGGGCGATGTCACCACTAATCGGCCCTGAACCGTTCTGTGGACTCTCGAAAGGACACAAAAGAGAACTGGTCAGGAAATGGGAGGAAAAGGAAATAAGTCGCCACTGGACCGACAGTGCAGGGCTGAGACAAGCCAAACAATTTCTCTTCCCCCAGATGACGCGATCAAAACGCATCATCAATCTAAAGAAGAACGAAATACGTATTCTAACAGGCTACCTAACGGGTCATTGCAACCTAAGGTATCACCTTAAGAAATTAAAACTTTCAGAAATCGACACATGCAGATTCTGTGAGATGGAGCCTGAAACATCAGAACATATTCTATGTGAATGCCCCTCGCTAAGCAGACGTCGACTTCTACAACTAGGAGGTGAACTCATTCCCCCCTACAGGATATGGGAACATATAGACCCTACCAAAGTGCTCTCTTTTATTAGAAGCCTTGGTATAGAGGCTCTACCCTAATTCCTACAGGCCGGCACAAAAGACCTAACATCTGGTCGCAGTGCAGCAAGGCCCTGGTAATAATAATAATAATAATAATGACGATAATTGTTATACACAATCAAAAACAATAACCCGCTTCATATTGTTATTGTTATTGTTGCGACCAAAAACTGCACAACGCAATTTCAATCAATTAGTTCACTCAATTCAAATTCGATGCATGCAATATGCAATTCAAAACACAACTGTGCACATGTGACGTCACGCAAACAGCTCGAAAACAGCTGTTACTGCGCAATGCGTTATCTGTATTCTTTGTATCATGCAATACGCCTGCCCATGGGAGTGCAAAGCACATCAAACAGACTATTTCAGAAGCTGTTTATCGATATATCAGGCCCCTATCCTCGAAGTAAACGTGGAAATATTTGACTTTTAATTGTATTAGACCATTTAAGTCGGTATAATTTGTTGTTTCATATGTAAAACTTCACAACTAATTTGATTATTGATTTCCTAGAGAACAATATATATCATTGCAATTGAGTGCCAGAAACAAAAGTGAGTGAATCGTGCCTTGCTATCCGCTATTCGTGCTTGTATTCGCAAAGATCAAACTGATTGGGATATATATCTGAATAAAATTTCTTGTGCGCTTGGATCATCCCTTCATCAAGCAATAGGTTGTTCACCATATAAAGCGTTGCTTGGCTTCAACATGATTTTGCATGGAGAAGACTATAAAGTTTTGAAGCATTTATCTCTGTTAGAGTATTTAATTCTTATTAACCGGTCTGAGCACCTATCATTGTTGAGAAAAGACATCCAGACTATCAGTCGTAAGGCTTACAATAAATGCAAAACAACCAGGGTTCTTCAAGGAAGGAAAAAAGTCTTAAAACGGAATTTTAATCTCAGCAACCTACGTCAAAATAACAATGAAAAGTTAAGTCCACAATATTCAAAATGGGGAGTGAAATAAAAGTAGGTTATTCCTTTTATACTTAAGAAACTCTGAAGGGACGCGAATTAGGAAATTACCATGCCAAATATCTTAAATGCTAATTCCAGCTAACTTTCCGCCTAGAATGTCAGAGTTATCAGTGGTTGTAAAGTAATAAGTTTTATTTTTTAGTTAGTGTATAAAAGCATTTAGCTTGAGTTTTGCATCAACATCAGAAAAGATAAAGCGCCGTTTATTAGTCGAAAGTGACTAAAAGATATGGCATCCCTGCTCTAATGTCAAAGGCAGTCTTTTTAGCATTTTTATTTGCACGGCTGTGCATTTTTTGGTTGTAGGTTATACCGAGGTGTAATAACTTATCGCTCGGCTCGGCTCTGTCTTTTCAATTTTGGCAGCTGAACTAAGCACTTTGGCAATACAAAAAGAAATAATTTCAAATTATTGAAAGTGAATCGCTTAAACATTTTGGTAAAACTGAGCTTAGACAAGCACCATTCAGTCCGAAAACTAAGCTCGTCCGATCGCCAATGGCGTGGGAGTATGATAAACTCGTTAGCTAGTGTTAAAAATATATAACTAATTTAATGACAGTCTAAGATATAATTAAGTGCAAATTAAAGCAACTTAGCATACATATATTAAACAAAATAAAAGTAAAACGGTGGTCTAGTTATTGCATTTTTATATCGTTCGTGTGTTTGTGCCAATGCAACGTGTCAGTTTATTTTCAGTTTTCGCTTTCGCAATAACCGGTAAGTAATTTCTTTTGGAACACAGTAAATTCAAACATTTTGGGTCGGACGGGAGAAATTTTGTGTGGCGACAACCCAATACTGAACTGGATCCAAAACACGTAAAAGCAACAGTTAAGCATGGCGGAGGAAGTGTGATGGTATGGGCCTGTATGTCGGCAGCCGGCGTCGGATGCTTGGCGTTTTTTGAGTTGACGATGGATAAGACTATGTACTTCAATATTCTTAAAGAAAATTTACTCCAAAGCGCCGAAAAGTTAGGAATCCGACGTGATTTCCGGTTCTACCACGACAACGACCCCAAACATACGTCCGGAAAAGTGCAGCCCTGGCTCTCCTGGAACTGCCCCCACGTTGTGATTCCTCCGGTCCAGTCTCCAGATTTAAATGTCATTGAAAATTTGTGGGCTATGCTCGAGAACAAGATCCGGAATCCTCGGATTTCCAGCAAACAGGACCTTAAAAATGCTCTGCTGGAGGAATGGAGCAAAATAAGCCCGGAAACCACTCGGAAGCTGGTCTCTTCGATGAATAATAGGTTAAGGGCTATTCTAAAGGTTAAGGGATTACATACTAAGAACTAAAATCCGTATTTAACCTTTTATTCGGCAAAAATATAACTAGTTTGTGTCTGCATCTTTTAAGCTGTGACCTATATTTAAGATTTATTTTTAGTTTTTAGTTTATATATACTGCGTCATGGATAAATCTGAGACTTCTTTTAATGAGCCTGACCTTAAAGTTCTTAAAAAGCTTAATATGCCATTCAAGTGTTTTAAATACTTTTAATACTCGATACCGAAGGTAAAGAGTATATTGGGTTTGTGCAATGTCCGTCATGGTGTCTGTCCGTCTGTCCGTCTGTATGAACGCAACTTTTTTCCACACCCTTCAAGATAGAGACTTGAAACTATCCAATTCTCTTTATCTATGAGAAAGTAAATTAAAGTGTCAAGATTGGGGTTCTACGATAACTAGGAGGCTGGCAAATCGATAAATTCGATAACTCAAAAACAAACATCAAAAGTTTGGATGCCACGCCCACCAATACCGCCCTAGCCGCCTCCAGCTGCCCCAACGCTTCGTCAAAAACGAGAATGCGTGTTTCTTCCAGATTTGTGGAGCTAGAGCCACCAAATTTGGTAGGAAGATAGCTACTAGCATTCCCCAAAAAACTGCATCAAAGTTTTGGAGTCACGCCCACCCATTCCGCCCCCAGCCCCCCCGCATTTTAAAATCAGAAAAGCTTATATCTCCCACAGTTTTTGAGCTAGAGCCACCAAATTTGGTGCCGAGATAGGTGATGATGACCCCCCAAAAACTGCATCAAAAGTTTGGATGCCACGCCCACCAATACCACCCTAGACGCCCCCAGATGCCTCAACGCTTCGTCAAAAACGGGAATGCGTGTATCTTCCAGAGTTGTAGAGCTAGAGCCACCAAATTTGGCAGGAAGATAGCTTGCAACGACCCCCAAAAATCTTTTGGAGCCACGCGCACCCCTTCAACCCCCTTTCCCCACCTTTTACAAACTTTGAGCTAGAGTCACCAAATTTGGTATGAAGATAGCAATTGACATTCCACACAGATCTGCATCAAAACTTTGGATGCCACGCCCACCCATACCACATCAGCCCCCCTTTCCCCACATTTAACAATTTTCGAGCTAGAGTCACCAAATTTTATATGAAGGTAGCAATTGACATTCCACATAGATCTGCAGCAAAAATTTAGATGCCACGCCCACCCATACCGCCCCCAGCCCCCCTTTCTCCACTTTTTACAAACTTTGAGCTAGAGTCCCCAAATTTGGAAGGACGGTAGCAATTGACATTCCACATAGATCTGCAGCAAAACTTTGGATGCCACGCCCACCCATACCGCCCCCAGCCCCCCTTTCCACACTTTTTACAAACTTCGAGCTAGAGTCACCAAATTTGGTATGAAGATAGCAATTGACATTCCACACAGATCTGCATCAAAACTTTGGATGCCACGCCCACCCATACCACATCAGCCCCCCTTTCCCCACATTTAACAATTTTCGAGCTAGAGTCACCAAATTTGGTATGAAGATAGCAATTGACATTCCACAAAGATCTGCATCAAAAATTTGGATGCCACGCCCAGCCATACTGCCATCAGCCCCCCTTTCCCCACTCTTTACAAACTTGGAGCTGGAGTCACCAAATTTGGTATGAAGATAGCAATTGACATTTCGCAAAGATCTGCAGTAAAAATATAGATGCCACACCCACCCATACCGCCCCCAGCCCCCCTTTCAACAGCTCTTACAAACTTTCAACTAGAGTCACCAAATTTGGAAGGAAGATAGTTGTTGGCATCCCTATCTGCATCGGATAATCTTTAAGGCAGCGTACACCCCTGCCCCATCCGTACCCCTTTGCAATCAGGCCTCTTTTTACCTGTTTTAATACTGGTATCGAGTATGCCGCAGTCGGTTGCGTCCGACTGCAACTTTTCCACTTGTTAAATGATACTATCATGTCAAAAAAACTTGTAAGCTTCCTGGTTGGTCCTTTAGTTTGAATTGTTGTCCTTTTGTTTTTTGAGCATTTCTTTATTTCCCTATAACAAAACTTTCAAACATCAAAATTTTTTAATTAAATTTTTTGGTCTAATTACCCAAAGCCGCCTCTAGGCGGTCCAAGGTTTTAGTCCTATAAAACTCGATTTGTGCAAAAGTTAACATTTTTCCTGAACAAACCTTTACTTTTAAGGCACAATGAACACAAAAATAATTTTTTGCTGGGAGAAAAAAGATTGGGCACTAGAGGGTTTTGGGTGACGACAAAGACATGGCTAATGCAATGATTTCCATATGGTCATAGCTACGGTAGACCATACGAAAAAAAACTCGTTTTGAGGAGCAGATTGATTATGATAAGTTGCCATCTCGGGATCTCTCAATATTTGACAGCAGAGGAGTCCACCCGTGAGAAGTCAGAATTGCGTAAAGAATTAAGAAATCCTCAACACAAATATCCTTTTGCTTCTGCTAATGCAGGGCAAGGGTTTCCATCTGCATGTACTTATTGCAAGTCTGCAGATCACAATACAGTCGAACTTCCATATTACGAACTTCCATATAACGAAGTTTTCCATGTAACGAATTAATTTCGCAAACGTTGCTTTTTGCTTCAACTTTCAGTGGGTTTTGTTTTCCATATAACGAATTACCTTATGGCGAATATTTCTTTATTACGAATTTATTTTTAGGACGTAGCTCATACTCTCATGCGTTTTCCGTTCCGTATAACGAATTTTGTTCGTTCTTGTTTAATTTTATGTACGAAATACTTTGAGAATGCGAAAACAAAACAATAACACATTTTTGCATAAACCGATTTGTTTTCGTGCTATGTTTTGCTTATTCTCTGATCTCCGCTGCACAGTTTTTTATGAACATTGTTTTACTGCTCAGTGCACATCGAAGATGAAGATGTAGACGTAGATGTCGTTGTTGGGATTAATCCGTTATTTTGTATAGGCACTAAAGAAAATATGAACGGATTGTGATAAACTGTATTTAGAATAGTTGTACACATTGTAGAAAAGTGAAAAATTGGGCGGTTCTGTAGTCTGCGTCTTCTATCATAATTTCTATATAACGAAATTTCTATATAACGAGGTTTTTCTTGTCCCCTTCAGATTCGTTATATGGAAGTTCGACTGTATATGTGTTTTGTCCGGCATTCAGTGCTATTTCCGTTATGCAACGATTTGAGTATGTGAAAACTCAAAAGATGTGTCTTAATTGTTTTACTTTGGGACACATTGTTTCGAACAGCAAGGCGTCGAAGTGTCGTGTGTGTTCAAAGCCTCATCACTCTTTGCTTCATAGGTTTAATTCACAAGTACAAAGGTAGGAAGCGGCACTTAAAGCTTCAACTTATTATGTAAGTCACGTGTTTAATGCGGATCAATTTGTTCTTGCTACCGCCATCATGACTATTAAAGATAGATTTGGACAGTTGCATCCAGCACGAGTTTTGCTCGATAGTGGCTCGCAGATAAATTTGGTGTCTAAGATCATGGCACAGAGGCTACGTCTTAACCGTGAGCCAACTTCCCTTGGTATATCAATGGTAGGTGGTGCAACCACTGATAGCAAAAATAAAGTTTGTGCATCAATTCAATCTCGTTTGAATTCACACACCTTTCCCGCTGAGTGCAAAATTCCAAAAATTATCAAGTTGGCAGATCCCGAATTCTGTAAGCTAGCTAAGGTGGACGTGTTGTTGGGAGCTGAATTGTTTTATGGATTATTGTGCTTTGGGTAAATAAGGCTGTGCAACGGTTAACTACCGAACGCTTTCAAGTAAATCTTCCCTTTAAGACCGATCCCAAAGGTCTTGGCTTGTCTTTTCAAACTGCTGAAAGACTTTTTGTGCATCTTGAGCGCAAACTGTCAAGAGATGACACTCCTAGAAATATGTATCATGACTTCAAGAAAGAGTACACTCCGATCTCGCTAATCTGACAGCAGTTTTGCACAAGCTTGTCGGATTGACAAGTTTTCCGGATTATAGAGGCGAAATGAAAAACCTCAACAGTCCGACAATTTGAAAAAAAAAAAACACCTGTATTCCGAAAAAAATTAGAAGAAAAACAAATGAATGTGCAGTATGAAGTAGAGATGGGCATGGACTGTAATTTTTCGGCCCGACCCAACACGACACGAAAGTATAAATTTCCAACACGCACAATCACGCACGCTTGAAAATTTTCAAAACCCGACCCAACACGGTCCAACACGAAATTTTTTTTATAATATAAACAAAATCTATATTTATATTTATTTAAACATAATTTTCTTTTATATAACATATTTTTATATAAAAATAAAATTTTATCAAGATTGGAACTTGATAGTCGAGTACGACGCTCGCTTAATATTAGCCCGGATGTGGAAAACACTCTTTCGCTCGTAGCCGAGCTTGCTGGAACACTTTTTTTTTTCGGGCTAGTAACTGAAGACCTTTCATATTATTTGAATTCCTCCAAAACTCTAGAGCATTTTCAGTGGGCAAACATTCTGTGGCATAGTAACGTTCTAATTCTTTTTCTGCTTCTGGTTTTTCTAATTTTATTTTTTTGCTTTGTGGCTATCTTAAGTTACTTTATGATTTTATATTCTGCATGCACTGGTGTTAGTGCAAGTCCCGTTAAGGCATACATTGTACTTGGTAGCTGAGTAAAAGCGAAACCACGACGCAGTAATAGAAATGCTAATTTTACTATAATGTTAATGTTACTGGTAACTCTATGTATGCACCCCGCTTAGGAAAAATTAATATTATCTATATCTTGGGGGAATAAAATTAATTTTGTGTTTTTTCGTGCCGATTTTGCGCTGAACGAACACGCACGCCCATGGACAAAATGCTAATTTTCAACACGCACACGCGGGCGCCCATCGTGTCACGATGTGACACGAAAAAAACCCGGCCCATGCCCATCTCTAGTATGAAGGCTCTAATCGGGAGAGCCCGGCTAGAAGATACCCTGAACCCAGTTGCAATAAATAAATTAAATTTATGTAAGACTTTGGTATACTGACTTAGCTTCAATCGATTAAGCTCAATATCTCCGGTGTTTCTCAACCGATTTGGACGAAATTTTCAGAAAAGTTCTATCGTTACCCACTTCTTCAATCCTAATTTTTCGATTTTCCAAATTCGAAATTTTTTGTTATGGATTCCATGTGTATATCGGAAACCAGAATAGTTATCGATAATTTGAAGCAAACTTGTTCTGCTCGTGGTATAGGAAAACTTAAATACAAAATCTGAAGTCTCTAGCTCTTGTAGTCTCTGAGATCCACGCGTTCATACAGACGGACAGACGGACAGACAGACGGACAGACGGACATGGCTATATCGTCTCGGCTGTTGATGCTGATCAAGAATATATATACTTTATAGGGTCGGAGATGCTTCCTTCTGCCTGTTACATACTTTTGCACAAAACCATTATACCCTTATTTACCCATTTTATGGGTTAAGGCTATAAGCAGCGAAAATTTTTTTAACGACGCACAGTCGATAACAGTTCTCTATTGTTCATTGGCGACTACTGGTCGCGTAATAGAGAAAAAATAGGTTGTTCGAAAAATAAGAACAGACATAGAATGGGAAAATGAATGGGAAATTAATGAAGCGGAGATAATGTCTGATTGTAGAGCGGGTGCCGGATTAGCCAAAAATCGAAAAAAGTGTTGGATTGTAGAGGTGCCGGATAAAAGGGTAGCCGGATTAGCGAGATCGGAGTGTATTTGTATTTGGGACATATGTCCATTCTGATGTCTGCTCCTCAAAAACAGCATTACTACATTCCTCATCATTGCGTTCTGCGACCCGACCAAACACTAATGGTGGGCCAACTATTCAGAGGGAGTTGTATTCAACGTTGGTCAACTTTAGAACAAATATGTCGTACCTGCCGACATTTCAAAAATTTATAGGCAGATAAATGTTTCTGAGGAAGACAGAGACTTTCTACTTGTCTTGTGGAGAGAAGCCACTTCTCAAAATTTACAGGCATACAGATTGAATACTTGTACATATGGTACAGCGTCAGCACCCTTTTTGGCTGTACGTTGTTCGTTTGAATTGGCAAATATATACGCATTATCACACCCCATTGGCGCGGATGTGATTGATTTTCATGTTGACGATATGCTGGCAGGTGTAGACAGTTTAAAAGAACTGAACACCATTTGCAGCCAGGTCGGTGACATATTGCACGCAGGATGATTTCCACTGGTCAAGTGGGAATCCAATTACCAGAACCGGTCTGGTGAAAGAAACGCCAGTGAAGAAATTTGTATACAAATTTATGAGCAAAGCTCAGTTAAGACGTTTAGAATGCGTTGGGCACCTCAAGAAGATGTGTTTAATCTGCCGACGGCGAACTTGTGTTGCGAATTTGTGTTGCGTGTGGCCGTCTGTGGCTCACGTAATTGTATTAGGCTAAGCTATTTTTAATCGTCGTTTTACACTTGAAGCCACCACACAAATATTAAACTCGCTATTAATTTTGAAGAAATAATCGCGTCTCATTATTGTACCTTGTTTGTTTAACAATCAATAAACTAATAGATTTTTCACTGGGTTTGAATCTTTCAGTCTCAGTTTTGGTTTGTAAAAATTGTTTGTTTAAATCTGGTCAGCTTCTATTGCGAATATTTCGTTAAATTCTTTGCATAGTTCAGACAGTTTCTTTTCTATGAACTTTGGAAAGTTTTTCTTTAATTTCTTCATTATAAGTTCTTTGTTTCCCGTATTTCTGGATGTGCTTTGTAGAGGGACACTATCGTAATTTGACTTTTTTTTAATGTTCTAGGTTGAGTTTTGTAATGTGGGCCTCCGTGGTGTTAGAGTTGATTATTCTTACATATGGGCAAAGTTTTGAAATGATGGTTTTTGCTATGAAAACTTCAGATTGAAGTTCCTGGTTTTTTACGAATACGTCTGTGTCTTTTTATACCCTTAACCCATAAAATGGGTAAATTAGGGTATAATGGTTTTGTGCAAAAGTATGTAACAGCCAGAAGGAAGCATCTCCGACCCCATAAAGTATATATATTCTTGATCAGCATCAATAGCCGAGTCGATTTAGCCATGTCCGTCTGTCTGTCCGTCTGTCCGTCTGTATGAACGCGTGGATCTCAGAAACTACAAGAGCTAGAGACTTCAGATTTTGGATATGAGTTCTCCTATACCATGAGCAGAACAAGTTTGCTTCAAATTATCGATTACTATTCTGGTTTCCGATATACACATGGAATTGATAACAAAAAAATATCGAATTTGGAAAATCTAAAAATGAGGGTTGACGTAATGGGTAATGATAGAACTACTCTGAAAATTTTGTCCAAATCGGTTGAGAAACACCGGAGATATTAAACTTAATCGATTGAAGCTAAGTCAGTATACCAAAGTCTTACATAAATTTAATTTATTTATTGCAACTGGGTTCAGAGTATCTTCTAGTCGGGCTTTCCCGACCAATCATTTGGGTTATCAGCTGGACCAGGATGAATTGAACAAATGCATAAAAAACGTTTGCATAAACTTTTCAAAGTATTGGAACATATTTGTTGAATTTTTTTTATATTTGTTGAATTTTTACCTTATAATTAAAGCGTGCACATACATACATGAACTATGAAAAAATCTGTAATAATTTTGTGTTTGTTGTTGTTTAATTATTGTTACATTTTTGCCGTTTGTCGTTTAAAACAAAATAATTTTTCCAACAAAAAATCGATTTTAGACTGATTGTTCCTATGGCAGCTATATAATATAGTATCCCGATTTTCACTTAGCTCGCTCTGGTTAAATAAAGTAGTTTTAATTAAGAATTATAAGGTTACGTTGCAATATAATGGAAAACAAACAGTTTTCCATGCAAACACTTGATTTCAGACTGATCGTTCATATGACAGCTATATAATATGGTGGTCCGATCTGGCTCATTTTTACACATCATCTTACCATGAATTTATAAAAATTTTGTGTTAAGTTTCAAACCTCTACCTCAACTAGAAGTATTTTTGGCCACCCTCCCCATACAACAGGAACCAGTGTGCAGTGAAAGGCTGATATCTTGAGCTGTTATGCTAGTTCAATGCATATAAAATATTACGATCCATCAATTATAAGAAATTAGTAACGAAATTTTGTAAGTTTAAGCAATGAGTTTGGAAATATAAAAATCTAACATAATCACTAAAAAAGTAGAAAGGTATATAGGTTGACAGTTAAAATATATTAAAGCAATCAATTATAAAGTGAAAAATCAATGTGCGATCGATTTTCCTGTTAAAATTAAGTTAATTTGATAAGTACAATAATACAATCTTTCTCGTTTTAAGCGTAAAGCCTAGTCAAAATAGCTAACTACATAGCATAAAATGTTTAAAAATCAAAAGAATACGTAGTTGAAGAAAACGATTAAATATTACACAAATTAAGATAGGGTATCAGACAACATCAATAGAAGAATTTTTAAAGTCAGTAAATGAGTACAAAACACATTCTTTATAGGAAAGAGTATAGTAAAACCCGTTTGTATAAAAAACAATCAAGCTGCTAAGAAAATCTTACTGTTTTCATTTTCTTTATTTTAGAAATTGATTTGATATGTGAGTTAGATGAAATAGTTTTAGTTGAGTATAAGAAATAGTTTGACGGATATCTTAAATATGAAAAGTGTCATTTGATGAAAATCTTAAAGCGAGCAGAGGGAAAGTTAAGGAAATGATTATTTGATAAGCCTAAAAGATTACCTTAAAGAATTTAAAGAATTTAAAAGCAAAATAAATTATTACAGAGATAGAACGGAATCCAATATATGGTGGTTAAAAAAACAATTATAATAATCTCAATATATGATGAAGTATAAATATTAAGATCAAAATTATTTTGTTAAAACATTATATCAACTACACGAACTTCTTTAAGCTTTCAAAATAGTGACATACATAAAAGCATTCTTAGATATGTATATAGAGAGTATTAGAGCTTAGGCTTGTAATATTGACTTAAAAAGCTTTTTATAAGGCCGAAACAAAATCAAGGAGTATGACTTGTGTGTTCTATCGGCTATAGCTATATGTCATTTATCTTAATGTTCGGTGTTTGTGTTTGCTTAATCCCTCAACGGAACAAGCTTAATATAAGTCTCAAATTTAACATACTACAAAAATCTACAAAAAATATTAAATAAAATTAAAACAAACCTACATATAAGAAAACCATAATTTGATAGTTTATTAACAAAGTACACCAATTTAAAAAATGTTCATTGGCTTATTAAAAAGTTAGACTAATTAGCTCTATAAAAGTAACAGAAATCAGTGCAATAATCAAAACATATATATGCAAATTAAGGTTAGAAACGTAAGTAACGAACAAGTTGGGTTTGCGTTAGAAGGAGGGACAGTCAATTAACATACCACCTGCATTTCATAGACGCTCGTGTATAGAATCGCATAAGGGAGCGTGTTTTAATATAATAATACAAGCAGGATCACTTTCCCCTATAACACTTTCGCCCTCTAACAGTTACTTTCTCTAAAACTAACTCTGTCTTCCTCTCTCTAACACTTTCCCCCTCTTACACCTTCCCCCTCTAACACTCCAATCTAAATCTGCAGGTCTCAATATTCTTGTTTAAAAAGGTCTCTGCAGGTCTCAATATTCTTGTTTAAAAACAATGTGTTGATCTTGCTGCTCCTGCTGCGAAAGAAAATACCCATCCTTGCACACATAACCCTCCCCCCCCCACCAATACAAATTAGTTACATAACCAAAACTGATCGTGTGAACACTGATTTTCACAACTTGACACCAGATCCCTTGCTCACAAACCCACACGAATGTTGTTGTTGTTGTTGTTCACAAAAACAATGTATGTTGTGGCTTGCTTGCACGTGTTCAAGGCAACGCACTTAAAAGAGGAGCACACTTGACACCCGATCCTATGATCACTGATTCTCAAGAATGCTGTTGTTGTTGATGCTCTTGACAATAACAATGCATGTCGTGGCTTGCTTGCAGGGGGTAAAAGACAACGCAAGTGCAAACAGATGTACACTTGACACCAGATTCTATGATCACTGATTCTCGCAACCATAACAATGCGGCCTAGGAATGTCATGCCTTTGTCCTTAATACCTAGTCTAATTAAAGCGGGGCACGATCATGGGAAAAAGGGTCATAAATTATAATAAAAGTGTAAAAAAAAGGGTCGAAAAAGGGTAATAAAATTTAGTGGGGTCATAAATTGTCGGCATCCTTTTGAGTTAGAGCCACCAGTTCCCTACTACTATGGCTTTAACGCACCATGCACCCAAACGCCTTTCTTTACGTGCATTATGATCATTAGCCTGATGTCCTCTCACTGCAACTCTATGAGCTTCAAAATTATTAACCAGAAATCTTTTTGATGCTTCTATGCGCTTACCCCTATCGATATCACGATTTTTTTTTTAAATTTAATGTTTTAGTACCTTTTTTTCTGCTTTGTCGGCGAACCGGCTTAGTCCACTAACGGGATTGTTAACATTTTCAGTGTTACATTCACTTGACGTATCAGAACCTTGAGTTAATACTTCCTTTAAAGGAATATAAACATCAAAATGTCCATTCATGAATGGACCGGTAAAACGCCATCTTTTAACAGGATGCATATTATTTCCGAATGCTTGTAATAAATTTCCATTCTGAAAAACTTGGAAATTTACAGCAAAAATTTCTGCTCCTGCTTGAAGCTCACATGCAGTGCCATAAGTATATGAGTATGATATAGCGCACTCATATTATTTAGAAGAGCTATAACACTCTCCATTAAAGTTTATGGTGGAGCAAAAATTTCCCAGTTGGTTACAACATTGGCTACAATATGTTGGCGTATGGTGCAATGGAGGCCTTGCCTACCAAATAAAAGGTAGCAGTAGTAGTAATGTTAGTGTGTTACGTTTTGTCTAAGTTATATAAGCAGCAATTAGGCGAATCCACCCCCCTAACATATTCTGGTGTGGGAAATTTTTCTAGACTCACCAAGTTTTGTTATGCTGTTGCTTTTTTTTAAATCAATGACACCAACAAAAAGTAGCAGTGCGGGCCCAACAACAAAACTGACAACAACAACAAAAGCTACTTGGGTCGTAAATCAATTGTCAAAGGCACACAAATCTGAAAAAAAATATTTGCACTGTGCTAAGTGAAACATGTACATAAAATTATGAAATTTAAGTTTTCAAGCGCATTCTTCACTAATTTGTGTATGCACTTATTCTTTAAGAAGCGGAAATTCGTTTATTTTTTGCAAGTGTACGAACCTTTGTTCTTATGACTTTGCTTGTGCTTCGCGAAGGCGTCGCTGCGCATTTGTTTTGTTTTTGTATTCTCGCTCGCGATCAAACTCTCAGCTTGTGCGACAATCAGGCGACAGTAGTGGAATGGGTACTTGTTGTAATTGTAATTTGTTTTTCTAAAATGGTTAAAAGTGATCCAAATCGTATGGGAGGTACTTGAAGGAGTTGTCCAAATAAAATCTCTTCTTAGTGCTCACTTTCCACCTGCATGAAATATTGTGTGAAATTTTCAGCCCTGTAGCTTTTTTCGTTTAGGCTGTGGCGAATCGGACAATCAGGACAAAATCTTTTATATATATAGAAATCCAAGTGGTCCGTTATTCCAATAGTCTGTGAAAAAACTATATGTTCTCAATCGCAACACACATGTAGTTAAATTATATTGTCTTGTCAACACGGTTTTGTTAGGCGTAGATCGACTACCACTAACCTTTTTGTCTTCACTTCACTTGTTATCAAAGGGTTTCAGGAAAAAATGCAAACTGATGTTGCTAACACCGATTTGAGTAAAGCATTAGATCCTGTTAGTCATTCTTTGTTGCTTTGAAAATGGAATATTATTGGATTTCCAGCAAAAGTTTTACTGTGGCTTTCGGAGTACTTGTGTGGCCGAACACATAAAGTTGTTTTTAAATCATTTGTATCTAAACCTATTTTTGTTACCTCTGGTGTTCCCCAGGGGAGTCATCTTGGACCTTGGCTATTTAATCTATTTATTAACGACCTTTCATCTGTGATTACTAATTTTTTGTATATATGTTTGCTGATTATGTGAAGTTATGTTTCACCTACTATGATGCCTCCCTAAGTAATTTACTACACTCGAAATTGGGTGCATTCTCAGACTGGTGTCGTTTTAACTTAATCAATTTAAATTGTTCTAAATGTAAAGTCATGTCTTTTTTTAGAAGAACCCCTCATACTGCTCACTACTTGCTTGATGCTTCACCACTTGACCGCGTGTTTGAAATTAAAGATTTAGGCATTATTATTGATCCTTAATTAAAGTCAATGGCTTCATCAAGCGGAGGTCGAAAGAGTTCAACGGTCCCTTCACAACTAAAACGCTTTATACATCCCTAGTTCATCCCATGCTGGAGTATGGATCTTGTGTGTGGTCCCCACAATACTCGATTCACCAGGATAGAATTGAATATGTGCAGAAGAATTTCTTCTTTTTGCCCTTAGAAGTTTTAACTGGGTTCCTAGAGTTGACTTTGCCCCTTATTCAAGTAGACTCCTTTTAATAAATCTTCCCTCCCTGTTAAACCGTATAACTATGCATGGAGTATTATTTATTACTAACCTACTTAATGGTGAAATCGACTCATCAGTTCTTTTAAGTCGAATCAAATTTAATGTCTTAATTAGATCTTCACGTAACTTTTTACCCCTTAGCCTTGATCGTTGCTTGAGCATCTGTTTAATTTATGAATCATTTGGTGTTATATGTTCTGATTATAACAAGCTTTATTCTCTTGTCTCTTGGGAGATCTCATTTCCAGTACTAAAACGATCGATCCTTTTTGCTTTTTCTATTCGTAACCACTAATTACTAATCTAACTCTGGTCTGATCCCTAATCCACGCAACAAATGTTGGACCACTATTTTATTGTTGAATTGCCCCGAGCTTTAACGTTTACTTTATAAATTTCGTACCTAAATTTACTTTCAGAATTACTCTGAGAGCTCCGATGGCCGGACAGCCACGGTTCCAGCACTTTTGTACGCCCAAGGGAGATGTCCGCCTTAGAGAGATGTGAAAGAAATTAAGAATTTTTATAACTATTGATGTTTGCTAACATAATTAATATGTAGACAAAATTAATATGTTTTTTAAATTCATTTATTTTGATACCCTTAACCCATAAATGGGTAAAAAGGGTTTTGTGCCATAGTATGTAACAGGCAGAAGGAAGCATCTCCGACCTCATAAAGTATATATATTCTTAATCAGCATCAACAGCCGAGACGATATAGCCATGTCCGTCTGTCTGTCCGTCTGTCCGTCTGTATGAACGCGTGGATCTCAGAGACTACAAGAGCTAGAGACTTCAGATTTTGTATATAAGCTCTCCTACACCATGAGCAGAACAAGTTTGCTTCACATTATCGATAACTATTCTGGTTTCCAATATACACATAGAATCGATAACAAAAAATATAGAATTTGCAAAATCTAAAAATGAGTGTTGAAATAATGGGTAAGGGAATACGTTTATTTACGTTTATTTATTTATTTATAGTCAGCTAAGAGCAGCTGACATTAAAATGAATCAAAATTTAATTTAAATTAAAAATAATTAAATTAAGTAAAATATAGAATAATATATAAATCTGAAAAAATAATTAAAAGTTAAAGATAAAGCTCTGGGAAATTCAATAAAAAAATTGAGCAGTCCAACATTTGTTGCGAGGATTGGGAAAAACCCAGAAAAATCCAACCAGACCAGCGTTAGATTAGTAATAAGTGGTTACGATTAGATAAAGCAAAAAGGATCGATCTTTTTAGTACTGGAGTTAAGGCCTCCAAGGAGACAAGAGAATAAAGTTTGTTATAGTCAGAACATATAACACGAAATGGTTCATGAATTAAATAGTTGCTGAAGCAACGATCAAGGCTAAGGGGTAAAAAGTTACGTGAAGATCTAACCGGGACATTAAATTTAATTCGACTCAAAAGAACTGATGAGTCGATTTCACCATTAAGTAGGTTAGTAATAAATAATACTCCATGCATAGTTATACGGTTTAACAGGGAGGGAAGATTTAACAAAATGAGTCTACTTGAATAAGGGGGTAAGTCAACTCCAGCAACCCAGTTAAAACTTCTAAGAAGAAATTTCTTCTGCACAGATTCAATTCTGTCCTGGTGAATCGAGTATTGTGGGGACCACACACAAGATCCATACTCCAGAATAGGACGTACTAAGGATGTATAAAGCGTTTTAGTTGTGTACGGATCATTAAACTCTTTCGACCACCGCTTGATGAAGCCAAGGACATTAATGGCCTTATTGACCATATACGAAAAATGAGCGTCAAACTTTAATTTAGGATCAAGAATAATGCCTTAATCTTTGATTTCAAACACGCGGTCAAGTGGTGAACCATCAAGCAAATAGTGAGCAGTATGAGGGGCACTTCTACAAAAAGACATGACTTTACATTTAGAACAATTTAAATTGAGTAAGTTAGTACGGCACCAGACTGACAACGCATAACGATAGAACATTTCTGAGAGTTTCGTCCAAATCGGTTGAGAAACACCGGAGATATTGAACTTAATCGATTGAAGCGAAGTCAGTATACCAAAGTCTTACATAAATTTAATTTATTTATTGCAACTGGGTTCAGGGTATCTTCTAGTCGGGCTCTCCCGACTAGAGCCTTCTTCTTTGTTTCTTTTATCTTAGACTGTTAAGAATTTTCTTGTTTATGCTTAAGATGTAAGTGTTCGATGCGACTTTTTAATTTGGTGAAGGATTGATAAGATATTAAATCAAGGCTCGCTAATTCCTTAAACCTCTCCATTTGTACCAAATCCTCATCATACGATTTTATTGAGTCAACTTGCTGTACAATAATCTCATCTTCTGAATCGCTTTAATCAACGTCACTTTGATCAGTTATATTTTTTTCAATATTCTATTGTTAAGGAGCTGTCTACATTAAAAAAATCTTCAAGATTGTCTTTCCCAAAATTTTCAAATAAAAGTTTTGTTCAAAAATGTGGATAGTGGTAGATCATCCTCAGCACAAAAATCTTCAGCAGCTATAGACATTTTTTCAAAAATAAAAGTCCCGTTTTAAAAATTTTTCATAGAAAAAATCCAACGCATAACAGTATTCAGCAGCAGTGTTTGGATTTGTTGCTACTTAGCAGCAATTTCAATAAAAATATTGCTCTGATTTCGAACGGCTCTGTAGCATAGTAGGGAGCACAAAAACAAAACCGTTGCTCTTCTGTTCTGCTCCATAGCACAGATCGTCGGAGTACAGAGCATTTTCAATCACATAGCATTTTCAGCGACTTATACACTCAGCACAATATTTATTCGTACACACACTTCTTATTAAGTTGTTAATATTATGTATGTACTGAAAGGCGGTTAACAACAAGTGTGTGTACGAATAATTTATGTGCTGAGTGTTCTTATAGCGACTCTGCAAAACGCCAATAGCATTGTCGTCGTTGTTCATTTTGCAGCGTCGCGACAAAGCGTTGTCCGCCTGAGAGAGACAGTTTGTATAAAAATGTAAAAAAATAGTGTCCGCGTCCGGCCAAGGGAACGTCCGCCCAAGAGAACGGATTTTGTATGAAAATCATGTTTAAAAACTTGGGACTATAAAAATCGTCCGGCTAAGGGAGCTTTCCGCCTGAGGGAGCTGTCCGCTAGTAGAGCTTTCACTGTATTGACTTTAGTACGGAACATAGTGACACAAGTGATTCTGAAACAGGGAGTGAAACAGATGTGGATGCAGCTTAATCCAATGATCCCTTGTTTATTGCTAAAAACAGAATGGTATGGAATGCCACTTCATTACCTCAACCCATTGGAGCTACCGCTGAGAATATAATTTCAATGCAACCAGGACAAACTCGATATGCAATATCCCGCTGCAATGACATGGTGAAAGCTTTCTTGTTGTTTTTTACGCTATCAATAGAAAAAATTGTCATCGAAAATACTAACAAGTATGGCAGAGTCAAATTTGTCGACAAATGGATCAATATTGATCAAGATACATTGCGAGCTTATATTGCTGTACTCATTCTTGCAGGAGCATGTCGGTGAGTGCCTTTTTATACCCTTAACCCATAAAATAGGAATATAAGGGTTTTGTGCAAAAGTATGTAACAGGAAGACCCCATAAAGTGCATATATTCTTTATCAGCATCAACAGCCGAGACGATATAGCCATGTCCGTCTGTCTGTCCGTCTGCCTGTCTGTCTGTCCGTCTGTATTAACTCGTGGATCTCAGAGACTACAAGAGCTAGAGACTTCAGATTTTGTATTTAAGTTTTCCTATACCACGAGCAGAACAAGTTTGCTTCAAATTATCGATAACTATTCGGGTTTCCGATATACACATGGAATCCATAACAAAAAATATCGAATTTGGAAAATCGAAAAATTAGGATTGAAGTAGTGGGTAACGATAGAACTTTTCTGAAAATTTCGTCCAAATCGGTTGAGAAACACCGGAGATATTGAGCTTAATCGATTGAAGTTAAGTCAGTATACCAAAGTCTTACATAAATATAATTTATTTATTGCAACTGGGTTCAGGGTATCTTCTAGTCGGGCTCTCCCGACTAGAGCCTTCTAACTTGTTTGCTATACGTATTTCGAAAAAATAGTTGACTTGTACAAAATTTCTCTATGGCAGCGCAAGAAATGAAGACGTTCATGGTTTATTTGATTAAACTTTTCACCGCCCCATTTTCCGATCAATTATGTCTGAAAGAAACTTTCACAAAATTAGAAGTGCGCTCCGTTTTGATGATGTTTCGACTCGAAGACAAAACCGTAGCAGCGATAAATTTGCTCCAATTCGTGACGTGTGGGATCGTTGGCAAGTTATTTTTGCAATTTTGTACAACTGCCACGAAAATGTCACAATTGATGAGCAACTTGTTGCATTCAGGGGACGTTGCTCTTTTCGTCAGTTTATGCCATCAAAACCTGCTAAATATGGTTTGAAATTTTGGATATTGGTGGACTCAAAGTCTGGTTACGTATGGAAGATACAACCATATCTTGGAAAACCTAAAAATGCAAAGCCTGAAAAAAACGAAGGTGAACACAATGTATTAGATTTGACGGAAGGCTTGAAAGTACAGAATGTAACAGCCGAAAATTTCGTTTCTACTTTTGAGGTGGTAAAAAAGTTGCTTGATTGTCAAAAAACTTCCACTGTATTCATCTACATTTGCTTTCAATGAAATTGCGACATTTGAGTTATATATCAACAACAAAAACCAAGCAGCAATATTTATTAGTTCAATGCACAGGATAGCTAAAGTTTATGAGAGTGGGGCGAAGAAAAAACCGGAGATTATTTCTTATTATAATTCGACAAAAGGTTTGTAATTTTGTTATCCGTCTATAATTTCTCATGCTTTGTCTCTCTTAGGAGGCGTAGATACTACTGTAGACCAAATGATTGGCTCCTACAAAACAAAACGCAATACATATTTGAAATATCGGCTTTTAATGCGTACATACTTTTTTCTGAAATCGATGCTTCATGGGCACCAGCTGATTCGAATCGCAAGAGACCACACTTTTTGCGGCAGCTGGCACTCTCTTTGGCTAAGCCGTATATGATGAAGCGGACTAAACTACCTCATCAACAGTTTTCAGAAGATTTATTGGCTGAAATAAGAAAATCATCCTCCGCTTCAGAGCCCTCTTCAAGCAATGCTACTAACACTTCAGGATCTAGAAAGCGTGGAATTTGTAGTTGCTGCAAATCAAAGTCAGACATAAAATGTTCCATTTTCGGAAAGTTTATTTGTAAAGTACACTGAAAAACAATGTGTTTGGCATGTTATGACAAAAAGGTTTTGTAAATAACAGCAAAATAAATGATTCTTTGGTTGTAATCAAAGAAAACCAGTGGAAACGTTGCAGTCGGACGCAACCGACTGCGGTATACTCGATACCAGTATTAAAAATTTTGATGCCCATCCATGTGGGATGTTAATTGCTATCTTCATACCAAATTTGGTGACTCTAGCTCGAAGTTTGTATGAAGTGGGGAAAGGGGGGCTGGGGGCGGTATGGGTGGAATTGCATCCAAATTTTTGATGCAGATCTTTGTGGAATGTCAATTGCTATCTTCATAACAAATTTGGTGACTCTAGATCAAAGTTTGTAGAAGTGGGGAAAGGGGGGCTGGGGGCGGTATGGTTGGGCGTGGCATTCAAATTTTTGCTGCAGATCCTTGTGGAATGTCAAATGCTACCTTCATACCAAATTTGGTGACTCTAGCTCAAAGTTTGTATAAAGTGGGGAAAGGGGGGCTGGGGGCGGTAAAGGTGGAATTGCATCCAAATTTTTGATGCAGATCTTTGTGGAATGTCAATTGCTATCTTCATAACAAATTTGGTGACTCTAGATCAAAGTTTGTAGAAGTGGGGAAAGGGGGCTGGGGGCGGTATGGTTGGGCGTGGCATTCAAATTTTTGCTGCAGATCCTTGTGGAATGTCAAATGCTACCTTCATACCAAATTTGGTGACTCTAGCTCAAAGTTTGTATAAAGTGGGGAAATGGGGGCTGGGGGCGGTATGGTTGGGCGTGGCATTCAAATTTTTGGTGCAGATCTTTGTGGGATGTCAATTGCTATCTTCATACCAAATTTGGTGACTCTAGCTCGAAGTTTGTAAGAGCTGTTGAAAGGGGGGCTGGAGGCGGTATGGGTGGGCGTGGCATCCAAATTTTTGATGCAGATCTTTGTAAAATGTCAATTGCTATCTTCATACCAAATTTGGTGACTCTAGCTCGAAGTTTGTAAAAAGTGGGGAAAGGGGGGCTGGGGGTGGTATGGGTGGATGTGGCATCCAAATTTTTGCTGCAGACCTATGTGGGATGTCAATTGCTATCTTCATACCAAATTTGGTGACTCTAGCTAAAAGTTTGTAAAAGGTGGGGAAAGGGGGGCGAAATGGGTGGGCGTGGCTCCAAAACTGTAATGCAGTTTTTTGGGTGTCATGACCAGCTATCTTCCTACCAAATTTGGTGGCTCTAGCTCCACAACTCTGGAAGATACACGCATTCCCGTTTTTGACGAAGCGTTGGGGTGGATGGGCGCGGCTAGGGCAGTATTGGTGAGCGTGGCATCCAAACTTTTGATGCAGTTTTTAGGGGGTCATCATCACTTATCTTGGCACCAAATTTGGTGGCTCTAGCTCAAAAACTGTGGGAGATATAGCCATTTCTGATTTCAAAATGCAGGGGGTCTGGGGAAGGAATGGGTGGGCGTGGCTCCAAAACTTTGATGCAGTTTTTTGGGGGTCGTTACCAGCTAGCTTCCTACCAAATTTGGAGGCTCTAGCTCTACAACTCTGGAAGATACACGCATTCCCGTTTTTGACGAAGCGTTGGGGTGGATGGGGGTGGCTAGGGCAGTATCGGTGAGCGTGGCATCCAAACTTTTGATGCAGTTTTTTGGGGGTCATCATCACCTATCTTGGCACCAAATTTGGTGGCTATAGCTCAAAAACTGTGGGATATATAGGCGTTATTGACTTTAAAATTTTTGATGCAGTTTTTTGGGGGTTGCTAGTAGCTATCTTCTTACCAAATTTGGTAGTTCTAGCTGTAAGGATGTGCGAAATATGTGGATTTATCGGTTTTGAGTTATCGAATTTATCGATTTGCCAGCGCCCCAGTTATCGTAGAACCCCCATCTTGACACTTTAATTTACTATCCCATAGATAAAGAGAATTGGAAAGTTTCAAGTCTCTAGCTTGAAGGGTGTGGAAAAAACTTGCATACATACGGACGGACAGACGGACAGACGGACAGACGGACAGACACCATGACGGACATTGCACAAAACCAATATACTCTTTACCTTCGGTATCGAGTATAAATATATATTTGACCAAAGCAAAGATTAGTAAGTTTTTATTTTTCTCAGTCCCACTTTAAGTCAGACCATTAGAATTTTGGATATAACAGTGTTTTATAAAAAGACCACCTGAAAAAAAATTTTAAGTCAATATGTATAACCGTTCAAGAGTTACAAAGGAATAAAAAAAACTGGACCAAATGGGCTCAAAGCTAACAGCAGGGTTAAATTAAATTGAATTTTATGTCAGCTTGTCTTAATTGACAATAAACAAACAAACAAATAAATAAATAACTATTCAAAAGTGTAACTTTGCAACACCGCTGTCGTGAACACCCAATTGAACGATACAAGTCTGTTAACTTTGCACAATCAGCTGTTCGCTATCTATTTCGCTGAATTTTCCATTTGAGTTATTTAATTTGCTGCTTGCAATAAATAAATAAATTTAAAAATGCCTTTTAAAAGAGTGAAAGCATCACTCCTAGAACTGGCAGCTTCCCATAAACTACTTTATTTAAGAAATTTAGCAAAAACAACCCTCATTTACCTTATGCAGCTGGTCAAAATGAACAGATATTTTTTTTAATTAAGTACCTTAAGCACAAAATTACACCAAAACAAGTGGAAACGTTGCAGTCGGACGCAACCGACTGCGGTATACTCGTTACTTTAAAGATTATCCGATGTAGATGGGGATGCCACCAGTTATTTTCCCTCAAAATTCGGTTACTCTAGCTCAAAGTTTGTAAAAAGTGTGGAAAGGGGGGCTGCGGGCGGTTTGGGTGGTCGTAGCATTTAAAAATTATGCTTCAGATCTTTGTGGAATTTCAATTGCTATCTTTATACAAAAATGGGGTGGGTTTAGCTCAAAGTTGGTAAAAGATGAGGAAAGGGGGGCTGGGGACGGTATGGGTGGGCGTGGCATCAAAATTTTGGATGCAGATTTATGGGGGATGTTCGGGGTCGTTACCAGCTATCTTCCTGTCACATTTTGTGGCTCCAGCTCCTAAACTTTGGAAGATGCACGCATTCCCGTTTTTGACGAAGCGTTGGAAGGATGGGGGCGGCTAGTGCAGTATTGGTGGTTGTGCCATTCAAACTTTTGATGCAGTTTGTGGGGGGTCAGCATCACCTATTTTGGCACCAAATTTGGGGGCTATAGCTCTAAAACAGTGGGAGATATAGGCTTTTTTGACTTAAAAATAAGGGGGGTTGGGGGTGGAATGCGTGGGCGTGGCTCCAAAATTATTGATGCAGTTTTTTGAGTTGCTAGTAGCTATCTGATTACCAAATTTGGTAGTTCTAGCTGTTAGGACGTGCGAAATATGTGGACTTATCGGCTTTGAGTTATCGAATTTATCGATTTGCCAGCCCCCCAGTTATCGTAGAGCCCAAATCTTGACATATTAATTTACTATCCCATAGATAAAGAGAATTGGAAAGTTTCAAGTCTCTAGCTTGAAGGGTGTGGAAAAAAGTTTGGAACATACAGACGGACGGACGAACGGACTCTGTGACAGACTTTGCACAAAACCAATATGCTATTTACCTTCGTTTAAGAGTATATAAACTTCTCCTTCAGCAGTGGTATTTCTATTCTTTTACTAATAGATGCGGAATATAGAATGTTTTCTCAATCGCCTGAGTACGTTTTCCTGCAAAATGTCCCTACTTATGGGTCATTCGAATGAATTCTTTTTCCATCATTGACGGTACTACAACAAGTTCCTGAATGAGATCCTTGTACAAAATAACATGCTTCACATATGTGCTATTTTCCAAACCGGCTTAAGCTGCCTTAATCCAAAGGTCTTTAGCTTGTGCTTGCTGCAATATGTGGTGCAGAGAGTCGTCTATCATTGGACAGCATATTTTTCAGCCGTTTCTATGCTTTATGTGGTAATTAAAATCCTGTAAAAATAGTGCCCAACGTGAAACTTTTAACGGAATATCACCACGCTTCTGCAAAGTCAGTGGAAGGCGTTGCAATCGGTAACTATTTTAAACTTATCACCAAGTAAATAATCGTGGCATTTTTTCAAGGCTGCATCTATTGCTAGAACCTCAAGCTCATAAGAACGATATCTTTCTTCTGCAGGCTTTATTTTTCGGCTCAAAAATTGGACTGGGTGGAATGTTTGATCTTCAGAATCTTTCTGCAAGAGCATACCGCCATATCCATACTTTGGAGCGTCAGTATGAACTTCCGTTTGAGCTTTCAGGTGGCATAAACGTAACACTGGGTTGTTCATTAAGACCTTTTCAACTGCTCAAACGCGATAAGCTGCTCTTCACCCAACTTAAACTTTGAGTTTTCGAAGAAGATTGGTCGATAACTTACCACTGCATAATCGCAGCTTCTAACAGCATGAAAACGGACTGACAATAATATTCCGTCTATTTCAATTGGAACCACAAACTACTCAATGTTTCTAGCTCGCTATTGCAAATTCTGACTAAGCAATGCTTTTCTTCATTCATTTCAATATTTCCTATCTGTTCGACCACATCAGACAAAGATCACAACCGGTGTCGATCAATGCTGGGAACAAAACGTCCTTACAAAAAATCTGTTTGAAAATACATTTTCCAACGCTATTGCCCTTGTTCAACATTGTGTTGGCATTATTTTCTTAGGTTTTTATACTTGATACCAAAGGTAAAGAGTATATTGGGTTTGTGCAAAGTCCGTCACGGTGTCTGTCCGTCCGACCGTCCGCCTGTCCGTCCGGATAAACGCAACTTTTTTGCACACCCTTCAAGCTAGATACTTGAAACTTTCCAATTATCTCTATCTATGGTATGGTAAATTAAAGTTGGGGTTCTACGATAACTGGGAGGCTGGCAAATCGATATATTCGATAGCTCAAAACCGATAAATTCACATATTTTGCACATCGTTACAACTAGAACTACAAAATTTATAGAGAATAGAGCTAGTAACGACCCCCAAATAACTGCATCAAAGTTTTGGATCCACACCCAGCCATTCCGCCCACAGAAAATCTTATATCTAACAAAGTTTTTGAGCTTGAGCTACCAAATTTGTTGCCAAGATAGGTGATGATGAGCCTCCAAAAACTGCATCGAAAGTTTGGATGCCACGCTCACCAATATTGCCCCTTCTGCCCCCATCCGCCCCAACGCTTCGTCAAAAACGAGAATGAGTGTATCTTCCAGAGTTTTGGAGCTAGAGCCACCAAATTTGGTAGGATGATTGCTGGCAACGACCTCAAATAATCTGCATTTGGAGACACGCCCACCCATTTCGCCCCCCTTTCCTCACGTTTTACAAACTTTGAGCTAAAGTCACCGAAGTTGTGTAACGAACCTAAAATTGTCACGCGGTTTTTAGCTGGGCTAACTCTCGCTGTGCTGAGGGTACGTGCCAACAAATTTATATTTGTGGCGGCTGCGGCAATAATAACACAATTAGGTTTTGCTTTTTATACATATATTTTAAAACTGCACTCTCTGCTAGTTTTCACGTTGGGTTTTACAATTGAGCTGTGCACTTAATGGTATTTCTTATTAGAGTTTAGTAAATCGTACGGCTCTTGTGTCGTGGTTTTATTTGCAATGCTGGCGCTCTCGTTGCACCAAATATTCAGAGTCAATGTTACGCCTACTAAACGAGGTTTTAGCTAGCAACGCCCGAATTCACCAGGCCCTACTATGGCCTCCTTGTTACCACAAGGATTTCGCCAATAGTGTCACCTACTCTCAGGCTCTGGCTTTAGCTTCACCTGTCCTTCGCCAGGCTCACTTGTCTGGTACTTGGTTTTAATTTGAGGTTGCTTCGCAAATGCAACGCACCCCAAGGCTTGCTAAATTCCGCGTATCGATTTCTTAGTAAAGTATTTGTTAATCGCTAAGGACACGATCTGCTTTGTCCTGATTGCGATATGAATCCTTTTAATTCTTAAGTTATCCTTTCGCGTAGGATTTCTTGCCCTTTGAGTCCTTGGTTCACTTTATGTTTCGCGCTCACTTTCCACTTCGCACTCACTTTAACTTTGGGTTCACTCTTGTCTCAACTCTTGTACTCTTGAACTGCCTCTTGAACTAACTCGCCGCTCTGTCAAAGGCGGCTCCTTTTATACCCTTGTGCTGTCTCGCTGGACCGGGGCCTGTCAGCGCTGCCAATGTCGCGCCAAGGGCAAAGTGATCGTTCCAGTGAGATTTGCCTAGCAACAACGGTTCCTCGTTGCTGATCACGCCTGTCGTTAGTGTGACGGCGATCACTACATCTCGTGGATGCACCGCTCGCACACCAACGGCACTTTGCCACGACTTTTACGGTACGTGTTTTGCGGCTCCCATGTGCCAAACACGTACCTTAGCGCTGACATCCTGTGTCAGAGCGAGACAGCATGCGAATTCGCCGCAACTCAGGTCCGGCTGCGGCTATAAGTGCAATCGCCTTCTGTGAGGCGCTATACGTGAATATGGCTCTTCACAGTTGGTATACGGATATCATTCCACAGAGATCTGCATCCAAAATTTTGATGCCACGCCCACCCAAAACAACCCATTCCCCCCCTTATCCAATTTTTTTATATTGAGCTAGAGTTACCAAATTGGAAGGAAGATAGCTGGTGGCATCCCACAAAGAGCTGCTTCAAATATTTGTGTGCCACGCCCACCCATACCGCTCCCAGCTTTCTTCTACAACTTTTTACAAACTTTGCGCTGGAGTCACTAATTTTAAAAGGAAGTTAACTGGTGGCATCCCAATCTGCATCAGACAATCTTTGAGACAGCGTGAACCTTTCCCGCTTCCGTACTCCTTTGCAGTCAGCCCTCTTTTTACCGGTGTGATTGCAACTTTTCTACTTGTTTTAACTGCTCCTGGCTGATGACATTTATATCATTTAATTGATTGCTTGCACATTTTTGCCAAATGTCCTGCCTCACCGCATCTGTAACACTTCCTTTCCTGCTCTTTATCCTGATCTCATTTTTTCTCTTCATTTGTGTCTTTAGTTTTGTTTGTATTCGTCGCTTGAGGGCGACAATTACGAATTTTCTCATACATGTAAATCAGCTCTTTTAACTGGTGAAGTGTTGTCGCTTGACACAAGTTACTTTTATAACTCCTCGAGTCTTGTATGCTTTCTATAAAGAACTCTATTAAGCTTGGTTTATCCAATTTAACTGAGCTACCAATCTGCATTTGGCTATAAATATACTCTCTGTAGTCTTTATTCTGACGCTTTCGTCATTTCGCAACATTTTGTGCACATCGACTGAAGGAAGTGTGTTTATGCCTAAAAGTATGCATCGGCAACTCCCCAACAAAATCAGTATTTTTTTTTTTTCCTTCTGATTTTTATTAAGGCATACGGAGAATCGATGAACCCCTTTGTGACCTTATTTTCTATTAATTCTGCCCAATTTGGGCGCGCCGGCTATCTTAGTTGGCTGTCACAACATAGTGCTAAACTCTCAATAACAACAACAAATAACAATAATAACAATAACAAATATAACAAATACTGCAATTGTGTTTCAGCTTCTGCTGACCCTCAGCAGTGGAGATCGAATAATGAGATCCCTCGGTGTTCGCTTCTTGAGTCTCCTTTGTGGGTGAGATCTGACTAGACAGTTTGCCAGCCGGTTTCTATGTCGCTCTAGTCTGTCATGGTAGCGACTCGAGTGCTTGTTGATCTCGTCGAAGACCGTGGCAAGTTTCAGGTCTCTGTGAAGCGTGCTATTTCGTACAAACCAGTCGCAACCGGTGATTGTTCTCGCAACTCTATTTGGTCGACCTGGATTCTGCGAATTTGGCTATCGCAGGCCAGTCCCCAGATTTGACACCAGTACCTCCATATTGGTGCAATAATTTGCTTGTAAATTGTCACTTTGTTCGATAGTGACAATTTACTACTTGAGCAGAGTAACCAATAATGCTTCCTCACCGAAGCACGTATGCGCGTTCTAATGGAAGTCACATGCTTAGAAAACGTTAGCCTGCGATCCAGAGTGACTCCAAGGTACTTTGCTGCGTTCAGCTGTGGTACAGGGGCCCCTCAATAAACACGGCCGGTGGTGTTATCCTCTTAAGGGTGAAACAAACGTTGTTCGACTTGTCACTATTGATGCCGATGTTCCAGCGCCTTGCCCATTCCGCATACTTAGTGGCATACTCCTGGATGCCGTCGGCTGCATCGTGCTCGCATCGAGACCTGTAGGTGACGCACACGTCATCGGCAAATGTGGCTAGCATTGATGTCCCGTACAGGCTTCTATCTGGCTGCGGCATGTCGTGGCTATACAAGCAGTAAAGCAGGGGACCAAGGACACTACCCTGTGGTACTCCAGCTGCTACATCGTGCTCAGTAGAGAGTGCCGAGTGAAATCTGACCGCAAATCGTCTTCCCTCAAGATACGACTTAAGTAGACCGAAATATGGCGCAGGCAGCGTATGTTTGATTTTTACTAAAATTCCGGTATGCCACACCCGATCAAACGCTTCTCGAATGTCCAAAAGAAGGGCATTGCAATATTCCTTTTTATCGAAGGCAGTCAGGATTTGCTCGACAACTCGATGTAACTGCTCGACAGTGCAGTGGCCGGCACGGAATCCAACTGGTGCTCAGGAAAGATCCCTCGAGCTTCCATTAACTTGACCATCCGGGCGGCAATCAATCTCTCAAACACCTTGGAAATTGAAGGGAGAAGGCTGATAGGCCGATAGGAAGAAGGTTCCCTCTCAGGCTTGCCAGGTTTGTGGATCATTGAGATAATCCCGAGCTTCCACTGCGGAGGGAAGTACTGTAACCTCACAATAGCGTTAAAAACCAACGCTATGAAGCGAATAGCACAACTGGGCAGTGCCTTTAACGTGGCATTGCAGATGGTGTCATGGCCTGGTGCCCTTTTGATGTTCTGGAGTGCAATGACATCGGCTACCTCGCTGGGGTCAAATTCTTTGATGGGCAGGTCCATTTGGAGGGCTTGAGTCAGCTGGTCCTGCGTCTCTTCATCCTGCTGCAGACTGACAAGATGAAATGGCTGAAAGCGCTCTGCGAGGTGCGCGGCAAACAGCTCCGCTTGCCCCAAGTCTGTCCGACACCATGTCCCGTTTCTGTCCATTAGTGGCGCTTTTCTTGCGCATCGCCTTATAATGGCGCGTGTGGCCTTCCAGAGCGGGTGCGTCGCTTCGCAATCAACCCCCGTATTGGCTAGCCTGTCATCAAACCATGCTGATTTATGTTCCACCAGAGCGCGACGGAGCCTATTCTGCGCACTATTCCAGTCTGCTTTGTCCAATGGGTGGCGAGACCTCATCCACCTAGCGCGTAAGCGCCTCTTCTCCGCGATGAGCAGGTTAATCTCACGGGTTATCGGGATTCTATCTGCAGCAGGCCTCCGAGATGGGGTGCGAGTAGCCTGTCTAGCTGCTGTCTTGATTTTAAAGGTAAAAGAGTCGATAGCATCATCTATGTCCTTCCCAGTGTTGATAACCGTGTTGAGGTTCAGTGAGGACTCAAGGTGCTCTTGAAAGCATTCCAGGTTAGTGCGTTTGGTGATTAGCCGCTCCATCCTAGGGTAAGCTATTGCTGCCGCATCCAGCGTAATTACGAGTGGTAGGTGGTCGGAGCTAAGCTCAACAACCGGCCGTATTTCTGCATGAATACCCAGGATACCCCTTGTCAACGCAAAATCAATATAGCCTGGTGAGCCTCTGAATTGAAGACGAGATTTGCTAGCGCATGTCCTCTTTGGTTGCACCTCCCCGCTCCCCAGAGCCAATGGGACGCATTCCAGTCGCCTGCAACGATGAACTTGGAATGATGCTGTTCCAAAATTGTCCCAATTCATCCGTAGTCCATATAAACCTCGGGGGACAGTATACTGCTCCAAAGTTGATTGTGCCGAGTTCGGTTTCGATGGCTGCTGACGCAAGTTGCACCTTGTCTGTGGCTATTGGTATTAGCGGGAAGTGTACCAGCCGTGATCTGATCAGAATCGCTGCACCACCTTTGGCGTTGCCAGCGGTCGGATCATTTGCAGGATAGGCCTCAAACCCGAATAATTTGGGAGCCTCTGACCCCTTACAGTGTGTCTCACTCAGCAGCAAGACATCAATCTCATGTCGCTGCACGAAGCACTCTTCTTCGGGCAGCTTTGTAGATACGCCATCGGCATTCCACACTAAGATGCGCAGGGGCATCATTATGGGGCCTGCTGCGCTTGGAGCGCAGTGAGTAGATTAAGAATCTGCCCCTGCTGCTGTGTCTGCTGTTGGTGCTGCTTCAGCATCATCATCATTAACTCCATCTGCTTCTCGTGGTGCGACTGGAGAGACTTAATGCTTTCGTTAAGCTACTGCAGAATTGCTTCAATGTTGCTATTGTCCATCGAGTGCTGAGGTGCATCCCATGTCGTGCGTTGACGGCTGCGGCTCCTGTCGTTGGACTGCTGCTGTTGTCGATTATGTTGTGGCTGCGGCTGTTGCTGTTGCTGCTTTGCCACGTCCGCATAGGTGACTCCGATTCGAGTAGTGGCTGCCGGCCTACCACCAATATTAACCCCTGGCATAGAAAGGTCGGAGTCCTCACTTTTACCACCCACCCCACTTTTGGGCCTGGAGCGTTGTAGAAACGCCTGGTATTTCGGGCAACCTGAGTAGTTGGCAGGATGCGCATCACCACAGTTGAAGCATGTACATAGCTCGTTGCGGGGTCGAGTACAATCCCTGGCAGGGTGTTCGCCAGCACATTTAACACATATGTGCGCCTTACGGCAATATTAGCAGTGTGACCAAACTGCTGACATCGATGGCATTGCAAAATAGCAGTGCGCTTGCGGAGAGGCTCGACTGCTACTCTCATATGGCATAGTGTCTTAACAGCCAATATAGCCTTATTATTGGCCGCTGCGGCAATATTCAGAAAGAACTGTTCACTGGGTTGACTTTGGGAGTGCCTGGCTCGTTGCGCCTCTGAGGCGTATGGGCATCTAGCACCTTGTGGCCAATTTTTCCAAGTTCCTCCTTTATCTGGGTTGGCAACGTGCTGTGGTGCAAGCCTTTAACACAAACTCTGTATGGCCTGTCTTCTTTCAGCTGATAGCAGTGAAATTCATACTTTTCTTTCTCGAGCCAGCTGACAATGCTGCGAAATGTGCTGGCATCGGCCGTGTAGAGTCGCATTACACCACCCAGTGAAGCCCCAGCCTCGACCTTGCTCACTTCCGTGACTTTTGAAATACCTTGCATTAGCAGGTTGACGTCGTTAATGCCTTCCATTACGATTGGTGGAGGCTTAGGCTGCGCTTTGCCGGGAGCAGCAATTTTCGAAGCATCAGTTCCAATTCGTTGGCTGGCGCTGGGCTTTTCGCACAGCACTTCTCTCTCGTTCCTTGCTTCCATGTCAGCAGTCATTTGCGCAAGTAGCCCAAAACGGTTTGAGCTGCCACTGTAGTTGTCACCATTATTGACAAGGTTTGCTTTTTTGATCTCAATATTTTGAGAAGCACTTGAGCTTTTGCGCTTGATTGTTTGAAAGCGCTGCGGAGCTCCATCCTCTGATGAAGATTTTGGTTATTGGTGATGGTCCCAGCTGGTGCGCCATTGACGCTTGAGAAAGCACCAGTTTCCAATGTCACTGCAGTCACTAGAATTTCAGCTTCTCCGTTCATCTCACTATCTGAGGGTTGGTTGACGGCTTTGATAAGAGCCTCGCCAAGAGCCGCTTTATTTTTTGTCATAGCTGACATCTTTGTCCGCTGCTTGCCGATTTGTCCTGGTTTTAACGGACTCCTAAGAGTATGCATCGTTGATTGCAAGATCCTAGCCAAGACTAGAACCTTGAGAAAAGAGATTAAAAGCTCAAAGCTTCACTGACGATGAGCTTTTATTAAATGTTTAAGGATGACGTGGCCGCTGGGCAGCGGAGCCCCGTTTTGGGAAGATTCTCTTTTAATTAAATAAGAATGCTGCACTTTAACGTTTACACTAATTGTGACTTGACGTTCACTGAACACAAATTGTGCCACTTTTGTGGGCTTGTCGTTGATTTGTAGCGGCGAAAATATATTTTCACCGCTCGCGTCACTAAAACACGTGCGTTGCTAGCAGGGTTGCATTCGATACTTCAGTATTTTTGTTTCCTCTCAGAGCATAAGTTATGTTAAACACTTGTTCATTATGTTAAGAGCCGCTGAGCAAGCTCAGAGTCTACATAGGTTTTAGTACCAATTCGCCAATAAACCGAAGCAGTAATACCACAAGATAGCCGCGCGATTTTATTTTTTCACCCCGTCTATTCGACCAAAGGAAAATAGTAATTTACCCGCGTAGATCACGAGTGCAGTTTCTTTGGAAGTTCCACCCCTCTACAATTTCAAATTGTTTTGCCAAATTCTCCTAACAATTTCTGCATGATGTCTCCAATTTGTAATTCCTTGTTGGCTACGAATGAATATTTGTGTTGCACTCTTCAATAATTGCTTAGAATATATAAAATTTTGGGGATCATTCCATTGAACAGCTTCTGCGTCATCAAACTCCTGTATCCACTGCTAGACTGAAAGTTGACTCGACCCATTAAATTGTGAATGAATTGATCTATCCCCTAGAGCATTATTTCTCCTTTTGTGCATCGATTCTGATTTACCACAATTAGAATCTTCATCTGCTTCATCATCAATACCTTATTCGAAGTGTTTTAACAAACGATCCTGCAATTTAACATTACATACATATAGTGAATATCAATCAGTTACACTCTGAACTTCTTGAAGACAAGACGTGTTACAGCTGCGTTTAAGCTGCCTTCACACGATCGGCTTTTCATCGGTTTTTTTTTTTTTTAAAGCCACCGCTCTCGTGTGAACACACAAAAATTTTTAGGTCCGGTCAAGAACCGACTCAAAATGAGAAAAATAGAACGTGTTCTATTTCTGCTCTTTTTGAGTCGGTTAAATTTGTGCCACGAACATGTTAACGTAAAAAAGGCGTTTTTTGTATTTTTTAGTAATTGTTGGCAAAAAAAAAATGTAAACAAACTATATATATAGGGAAGTGTGACCAGATTGTGTAACAACAAAAGTGATGGGATTTTGGATTTAACCGCTGCGAGTATGTGAATGCCAACCTTTTTGGTCGGTTAAAAAAGCTACAGAAAAACCGACCGTGTGAAGGCAGCTTTAGTGAAGAGCCCAAAGAGCAATAAAAAAAAAAAAAATAAAAAAAAACTCTTATCAGCTTATTAGCGAAAAACAAACAAGTACACATAACGAAATACGTAAAATACAAAACCAACAAAAACAAAAAACACACATCGGAGAGCAGGGCGCGAGCCCAAAATACAACAACAATGGAAAAACCGCCAGACATTCACAAACTTACAACATCAATCTACACCAAATATGCAAACACAGACAGCCAAAAATACATAATGATCAATAGAAAAGACAATGAAACATTCGAAAAAGTATCACCTTCCTTATTAAAAAAACAATAGACTACACATGCGGAGGAGAAGTCGAATCTTGCAAAATAACACGCGCCGGTTATTATTAGTTAAAACCAAAACACCATACAAACAATAAAACTACTCAAATTAAAAAACATGGCAAACATGGAAGTGACAGTCGCTGAACACAAATCCCTTAACCAATCCAAAGGAGTTATATACAGCAACGAATTGCGCAACATTGACCAAACAGATATATTAAACGAATTAAAAACACAAACGTGACCGAAGTCCGAAAAATACTCAAAAAACAAGAACAAAATCTAGTAGAAACCGGACTCATTACAATCACTTTCGCCTCGCTCAATGTGCCAGAATCAATAAGAATTGGATACGAACAAGTCAGAGTCCGCCCATACATCCCAATGCCGCTGAGATGCAAGAAATGCCTGCGCTTCGGCCACCCAACACCGACCTGCAAAAGCCCTGAAGAAATATGCAAAAACTGCTCCAGGAAAACACACACAGAGGAAAACGAGACCTGTACCAACGAAAAAAGCTGCATAAACTGCATTAACAACCCAGATGTTGATAACAAACATAGCCCACAAGACCGTAAATACCCAGCATTCCTAAAACAACAGGAACTTGTGGTGATAAAAACAACAGAAAAAGTAGATCACAAAACAGCGCTAACCATATACCACACCCGACACACTCAACAACTAAGAAACAGCCACAACAACCACATCAGCCCAAACACACATCATCAACACAATACAAAAATGCACACCCGCAAACAGCAACACTGAAGAAATGGACCTAGATGACCCCGTCAACACAAAAGACCTAGCATGCGTACAATCAAAGGACCTAAAACTACGAATTTTCTCCAAAGACAAGAACAACACTCTAGCAACCAATCTCAAACCCACAAAACCCAACATACTAAAAACAAAAAACTCAAATAAGAATAAGTACAAAAACAACAGCGAAAGCGACAGTATTTAGCTCTAGCGAAAACCAAGAGTGGGCGGCGTCCCCCCGCACACGGCGATACCGGTGGTGAGGGGACGCCGCCCACCCATCAACACACAGAGCCCTCAATTGGCCACCGATTGGGGGCTCCCACAAGCTGTAGGAACAACAACCACATAATTATTCAAAAAAAAAAAAAAAAAAAAAAACACAAAAATGACAATTAAAATCGATCAATGGAACATCAACGGATATTTCAACAACTACAGCGAATTACAAATATTAATAACTCAACATACAACTCACATTATAGCCCTACAAGAAACACATATAAACAAGTGGAAACGTTGCAGTCGGACGCAACCGACTGCGGTATACTCGATACCAGTATTAAAAATTTTGATGCCCATCCATGTGGGATGTCAATTGCTATCTTCATACCAAATTTGGTGACTCTAGCTCAAAGTTTGTAAAAGTGGGGAAAGGGGGACTGGGGGCGGTATGGTTGGGCGTGGCATTCAAATTTTTGGTGCAGATCTATGTGGAATGTCAATTGCTATCTTCATACCAAATTTGGTGACTCTAGCTCGAAGTTTGTATAAAGTGGGGAAAGGGGGGCTGCGGGCGGTATGGTTGGGCGTGGCATCCAAATTTTTGCTGCAGGTCCTTGTGGAATGTCAAATGCTACCTTCATACCAAATTTGGTGACTCTAGCTCAAAGTTTGTATAAGGTGGGGAAAGGGGGGCGGAATGGTTGGGCAAGGCTCCAAAACTTTGATGCAATTCTTTTGGGGTTGTTGCCAGCTATCTTCCTACCAAATTTGGTGGCTCTAGCTCCACTACTCTGGAAGATACACGCATTCCCGTTTTTGACGAAGCGTTGGGGCAGATGGGGGTGGCTAGGGCGGTATTGGTAGGCGTGGCATCCAAACTTTTGATGCAGTTTTTGGGGGGTCATCATCACCTATCTTGGCACCAAATTTGGTGACTCTAGCTAAAAAACTGTGGGAGATATAGGCTTTACTGATTTCAAAATGCGGGGGGGCTGGGGGCGGAATGGGTGGACGTGGCTCCAAAACTTTGAAGCAATTCTTTTGGGGTTGTTGCCAGCTATCTTCTTACCAAATTTGGTGGCTCTAGCTCCACTACTCTGGAAGATACACGCATTCCCGTTTTTGACGAAGCGTTGGGGCAGATGGGGGTGGCTAGTGCGGTATTGGTGGGCGTGGCATCCAAACTTTGGATGCAGTTTTTGGGAGGTCATCATCACCTATCTTGGCACCAAATTTGGTGGCTATAGCTCAAAAACTGTGGGAGATATAGGCTTTTTTGACTTTAAAATGCGGGGGGCTGGGGGCGGAATGGGTGGGCGTGGCTCCAAAACTTTGATGCAGATTGTTGGGGGTCGTTGTCAGCTATCTTCCTACCAAATTTGGTGACTCTAGCTCGAAGCATGTAAAAGGTGGTGAAAGGGGGGCTATGGGGCTTGGAGGCGGTATAGGTGGGCGTGGCACTCAAATTTTTACTGCCGATCCATGTGGGATGTCAATTGCTATCTTCATACCAAATTTGGTGACTCTAGCTCGAAGTTTGTATAAAGTGTGGAAAGGGGGGCTGGGGGCGGTATGGTTGGGCGTGGCATCCTAATTTTTGCTGCAGATCCTTGTGGAATGTCAAATGCTACCTTCATACCAAATTTGGTGACTCTAGCTCAAAGTTTGTATAAGGTGGGGAAAGGGGGGCGGAATGGTTTGGCAAGGCTCCAAAACTTTGATGCAATTCTTTTGGGGTTGTTGCCAGCTATCTTCCTACCAAATTTGGTGGCTCTAGCTCCACTACTCTGGAAGATACACGCATTCCCGTTTTTGACGAAGCGTTGGTGCAGATGGGGGTGGCTAGGGCGGTATTGGTAGGCGTGGCATCCAAACTTTTGATGCAGTTTTTGGGGGGTCATCATCACCTATCTTGGCACCAAATTTGGTGACTCTAGCTAAAAAACTGTGGGAGATATAGGCTTTACTGATTTCAAAATGCGGGGGGGCTGGGGGCGGAATGGGTGGACGTGGCTCCAAACTTTGAAGCAATTCTTTTGGGGTTGTTGCCAGCTATCTTCTTACCAAATTTGGTGGCTCTAGCTCCACTACTCTGGAAGATACACGCATTCCCGTTTTTGACGAAGCGTTGGGGCAGATGGGGGTGGCTAGTGCGGTATTGGTGGGCGTGGCATCCAAACTTTGGATGCAGTTTTTTGGGGGTCATCATCACCTATCTTGGCACCAAATTTGGTGGCTATAGCTCAAAAACTGTGGGAGATATAGGCTTTTTTGACTTTAAAATGCGGGGGGCTGGGGGCGGAATGGGTAGGCGGGGCTCCAAAATGATGCAGTTTTTTGGGGGTTGCTAGTAGCTATCTTCTCACCAAAATTGGTAGTTCTAGCTGTCAGGATGAGCGAAATATGTGGATTTATCGGTTTTGAGTTATCGAATTTATCGATTTGCGAGCCTCCCAGTTATCGTAGAACCCCCATCTTGACACTTTAATTTACTTTCCCATAGATAAAGAGAATTGGAAAGTTTCAAGTCTCTAGCTTGAAGGGTGTGGAAAAAAGTTGCGTTCATACAGACAGACAGACACCATGACGGACATTGCACAAACCCAATATACTCTTTACCTTCGGTATCGAGTATAAAAACAAGGTAAGTAAAATCTTTTCGCGCCTTGCGCAATTTCCACCAAGTCCTAAGTCATGTTCTCTTTTTCCAGGCCATGCCGTTTTGCCGCTCGCGCTGGATCACACACACATTTTATGTGAGTATGCTTCCAGCAAATTTCACCCCCCTTCTTGCAGTTTAATCCTCCTGCTCTTCTTTAATTCTTTTCAGGTTAAACGAAATAAATATCCGAATATATAATTTTTTTTTTTTATTTTTTTTTTTTATATGTATTTTTTTTTGTGTTATTTTGTGTTTACCCAGTTTTTGTGTTTTACACCGACATAAAGGCACGCGTGCCTCTGACCGATATCCGCACGCGGTACCTCTGGCCATGCGCCCAAACTATGCGCGACGTGCGTCGGTCGCTGTCTCCAGCTGCGGCAGCTATCACCTCGGGTGGCCACTCAGCTCGCGCCACCTCTCTCCATCCTGAAGTCACCAGCGGTGCGGATGACTGCCGCTGTAGCACCGGGCGAGTCGGCCGTTCCCCATACGGGCACGAAGCCTGCCGACCGAACGCTGAGGTGGCGTTCCCACCTGCAGCGGTGTCGGCCATTCCCACGGTGATGTCCGTGTTGTCGGACTGGTGGCCGTGCTGACTGGTGCCTGTAGTGCGCGTGGTGGTGACGGCGTCGGCGTACGCGGTCGTGGTGGCGTCGGCGTACGCAGTCGTGGTGGCGTCGGCGTCCGTGTTCGTGGTGGCGTCATTTCTCGCAGAAACTCGTGGCGTGGAAGCGCCACCTCCTCTGCCCACTTCACGACAATCGTCGTCATGAAACACCTCTCCCGCGTTATGGTCGCCGTCGGTGGTGACGACTCGCCCGGATCACACTGCGGCATCTGGTCCTCGGCCTGCGGTGTCGGTTCCTCATCATCATCGGAGGATATACATATTATTTCTTCTTCGTCCTCCGAGACGACCACCCCACGTGGAAAGGGTGATGGTAGTCTAGCGGGGCGCCAGTCTGGTGGTGGAGTTTCCGGCAGTGGTGGTGTGGCGACCCGCTCGGGACTCGCTGGGCCCACGTGTTCGTCCTCCGGGGTCGGCGGTGCCTCGGGGTGGCAAATTCGAATCCACTCGGGATTCACCACAACGAAATCGCCCGGCGGCGATTCTCCGCGCATCTCTACCACGGGAACCGTGTCGTGGTCCACCTCCCAGTCGCTGCTATCCCACTCCTCGCCGTACGCCCTACGTACCCACTCATGCTCCTCCTCCAACTCCAGACGGTGGCAACGCTCCCGCTCGGCCTCCTCTCGCTCTTCTGGTGTTTCGAAAATTGGCGAGGCCCGCAGCTCCAGCACGTCTGGTGACTCTCCTCGTTGCTGCCTGGCATGTGCATAGGGCTGCCTTGCCCAGCGCCCTCGGCGAGCTACATTCCTGCGCCCTCTCGCGCTGGCACCCATGGCTGCCGCGTCGACCACAAGTACATCCCCCGCTGGTGTGTGAGAGTGCACACGTGGGTCACGGCACGACACATGGGCTGCCCTTTTTGCTCCGGTGTTGCTGCTGCCTCCGTTCTCCATTTTTCGGGTGAGTGTTCTTGTTACTTTGACAAAGTGACCTGCTGTATGGTAGTCGGCACCTTATATACCTTTACTCCGTACGCATGTGCGACAGTGTGGGTGCGCATGTTACGGTATCCTTCCCGCATGCGACCGCCATGTTTTGTCAGCGCTCTCTTTGCGATATCGCCAACCTCTTCCCTTAACCGTTTTCTAGCAGCGTTTGTTTCGCACACATTTTCGCCGCGTTCAGGTCCGGTTTTTGTAATGCCCTTGGTTGGGCCGTGGCTCTTATTATTATTTTTTTTTTTTTCTCTGCCATCCATTCTCCCCGCCCACACATTCATTGTTGTCTGTTATTTTTAATAAATATGTAATACCTTACAAATTTATTTTTATTATTTATATAATATGTAATACCTTACATATTTATTTTTGTTATTGTTTAATAAATATGTTATACCTTACATACTTATTTTTATTATTTATATATATGTAATGCCTTACATATTTATTTTTGTTATTGTTTAATAAATATGTAATACCTTACATATTTATTTTTATTATTTATATAATATGTAACACCTTACATATTTATTTTTATTATTGTTTAATAAATATGTAATGCCTTACATATTTTTTTTTATTATTTATATAATATGTTATACCTTACATATTTATTTTTGTTATTGTTTAATAAATATGTAATGCCTTACATATTTATTTTTATTATTTATATAATATGTATTACCTTACATATTTATTTTTGTTATTGTTTAATAAATATGTAAGGTATTACATATATATTTTTATTATTTATATATCTGTTAAATGTGTTGAGTAGGGAAAATATTTAATATGTTTTAATACATATTCACCCCTTTTTTTCCAAAAAAAAAACCAAATCAACTAATGATTTTTTTTTTTTTTTTACTTTCTATTTATAATAGGTGACGGAGATTCAGGTGAGTAAATGAGATAGGTCCTTAACAAAACCAATTATTAACCGATCTATTCTTTTCCACATGTTCATCAAAAAAAAATTTTACTTTTTGTTCTAGGGTCTTAAATTAATTTGTGCCCCCCAAAAAACTTTTTTTTTTTTATTATCTCACCCGTTGTCCGTTCCACCTCCGTGGGGTTTGATGTCGCCTATGTGCGCGGTCCGTTCCTTTTCACCAGTTTTCCCCTGTAGCTTACAGATTACAGGTGACACAAAATTTATTATAGTATATGGTCCGGAAAATTTAGGAATAAGCTTCGCAGCGAAGCCTTCTGCTGCATTTGACAGGTGGTGTTATTTCACCCACACCTTGTCTCCTACGGAGGGTTTCCACTGCCGTCTCCGTAGGTTGTAATGCCTTGCTTGGTCCTGAGCGGCCTTTTCCAAACTCCTGTGCACCAATTCAAAAACTTCTCTCCGTTTTTTCTCATTGTCGCTGGGTGTTTGTATCGGCTGCCCTGTGCCGAGTGTAACGCTGTCATACAGCGCCTTTGGTAGCCTTGGTTCACGCCCTTGCGTGATAAACGCTGCAATATAGCCCGTAGACGTAGATACGCTGGTGTTAATGGCCAGTGACAACTTGGCAAAAATTCATCCCAGCACCGCTGGTTATCCTTGGTAAATTGTGCGATCATTGTTTTGACCGTGCGGCTCGCACGTTCTGCGGGATTTTCTTGCGGTGTGTATTGTGCCGTAAATTGGTGCCGCACTCCCAATTCTTCGAGAAAGCGTTTGAAGGCTTTACTCGTAAACTGTGTTCCATTGTCCGTTATGAGAACTTTTGGCACCCCAAATCGTGCCAAAATTCTGTCTCTGAAACCCTTTTGCAAAGTGGCTGTGGTTGCGCTCCTTAGCGGAACCACCTCAGTCCCATTAGAGAAACGGTCGAACATCACCAATAGCATTGTATTGCCGTGTTTTGATCTTGGCAGTGGGCCAACAAAATCAGCACACACGGTACTCCAGGGCTCTTCAGGGATTTGTGTCAACATCTTTCCTGCCGCTGCCATTTGACTTGGCTTGCATTGTTGACACGTTTCGCAGTTGTGCACATATGTGCGTACGTCCCTGTATAAGCCTGGCCAGTAGTAGCGTGTCGCCACTCTTGCTATCGTTTTCCGGCTTCCCAAATAACCGGCTGTGGCTGCGTCGCGATTCTCCAGTAATACATCCTTCCTTTTACCTTTGGGTACACAAAGCTTCCAGGCTGCCACATCTCCGCCTCCAGCGCGATGTGGGATGTGTCTGTACAGGTTGCCATTTTCCTCCATGTAATCCGGATATTTCCTGGGATTTTGTGCAATTTCCTTTTTTAATTTTTGAATCCATTTGCAATTTGCGTTGCCTCAATCCCTTCTGTTGCAATTTTTACTAGGCAGCATGTCTCCGGAAGTGGCTGTCTCGAAAGTGCATCGGCTACGACATTGAGGTTGCCTTTACGGTATTTAACTTCAAAGTCGTATTGTTGCAGTTCAAGCGCCCAACGCGCTATTCTGCCTGATGGACTTTCAATTGAGTTTAGCCACTTCAGTGCCATGTGGTCCGTTATGACCACAAAATGGTAGCCTTCCAGGTATGGCCGCAGCTTTCTGATTCCCCACACTATGGCTAGACACTCTTTTTCAGTTGCCGAATAGTTCCGTTCGGTGTGTGTCCTACTGGCGTACGATATTACCCTTTCACCTTGCTCCGAAGGTTGGGTCAATATCGCACCCAGGCCATAGTTACTTGCATCCGTCTGCAAGCAAAATGTTTTTGAGAAATCCGGGCATGCCAATACTGGGGACTGAGTCAGCTTCTCTTTGACTGTGTCAAACGCTACTTGCCGCTCCTCAGTCCACTCCCATTTTGCGCCTTTTTTCATCAATGCGTTCAGAGGTGCTACTTTCGTCGCGAAATCTGGTACGGAGAAACCAGCGTTGAAACGCAAACAATATCGCTCACAAAGAACGTATTCGAAGCGGCGTCGTGAGCTTGAAAGTCATAGCCCGGTACAACTGAACAATGAGGCGACAACTGTAGGCAATACCTTAGCCGAAGATGGACTGCAAACGGTGCTGGATACTCTTAATTACTCAACAGACACAACATCAACGTTTCCAGTTGGTGCTAAGGTCGATGCAGCCAGCCCTTCACCTCATATAGACCCGCACAATGCCAATATTTCGACAACAACTACAAACCCTGCAGCTGCAGTCACAGCGGGAACTACTGCTGATCCTGATCCTGATCAGGCATTTTTCGATAGCATTAAGCCGCACATGCAGCGCATGAGCAGCGATCAAAAACTGGATTTTCAAATCGAAGTACTAAAAATACTACGCAACTTTAAGCCAAAATGATAACAATTTGATTTAAGTAGGTTATTTATAAATGTGACTGAATTAGTAACATATTAAACTGTAATAAAACGAAGCGCCTGTACCATGATGCCACGCCCAGGTATTGTCGTAACTCCTTTACGTTGCTTGGCGGCTTCAATTCTGCGATTGCAGCAACCTTTTCTGAATCTGTGCGAATTCCTTCCTCTGTGACTCTGTGGCCCAAATATTTCAATTCCTTTTTAAAGAAATCACATTTTTCCACGTTGATGCGCAGATTTGCTTCCCGCAGCCGCCGAAATACCTCTTTGAGATTTTCATGTGCTCTTCGCGCGTTTTTCCGAAGACTATAATGTCATCTAAATATGCAAACGCGTGTGGCATCATTTCTGGTCCAATAACGCGATCCAAAGCCTTCTGAAAAGTTGCCGGTGCCGAGTGTAACCCAAATGGCATTACTTTCCATTGATACAATCCTTTGCCTGGGACTGTAAATGCTGTCAGTGGTCGGCTCGCTTTCTCCATCGGGATCTGCCAGTACCCATCTTTCAGATCCAAGCTAGTGATGAAGTGGGCTTCACGTAGCTGGTCTAAAATGTGGTGCACTCTTGGTAATGGATACGCGTCCTTAATGGATCGGCTGTTGAGTTGCCTGAAATCCACGCACAGTCGCCATTTGCCATTCTTCTTTTTCACCATCACGATTGGTGCGCTGTGTGGGCTGTTGGATGGCTCTATGCAACCTTTCGCAAGGAGTTCCTCTACTTGCTGGTTAATTTCCGCTTGCATTTTTGGATTCTTTGGAAAATAACGCTGTTTTATAGGCCTGTCGTCGCTCATTACAATTTTGTGTTCCGTAATTTGTGATGTGCCCTTTAGATGTTCGAAGGCTGCAACTTCCCGCAAAAGAAATTCATTAATTTTTTGATCCTCGTGTAGATTTTTGCTTTCAATAGTTGGGTTTCTGAAATCATGTAATGCTTCGTCTTGTTCGGTTGTATTCTGGACAACTGCCACCGACAGTCTCTTTTCCAGCGTTCCAACCTTGTGCCGTCGTGCTGGGATGGTGACCACCAATCCCGCACACTGCAAGACTGTGCCCATGCCAGTCAGAAAATCCCAGCCCAGCACCAAATCGTCTATCACACCAGGCATAATTAGCAACGCTATTTCCAAACTGCGATGCCCGAGTCTTATTTCGACCGTTATTTGTTCTGTTGTCCTGCTGTTATGTCCGTCTGCTTACTTTACCTGTCTGCTTGCGACGCTTCTCCGGCCTACAGTGCTCAGTCTACAAGCTAGCTCTTCGCTAACAAAGCTGCTTGTACCCCTGTATCGACTGTAGCCTTATACCAACAAGAATAGAACTTATATAGAGTCGTCATGAGGCCAAATTCTGACTGCCAGTTGGAATAGGCAATCGTGGCGACACGTCTCTCACAAAGCGCTGCTGCTGCTTTTTTCTCTGCCAGCGCATTTCGTGCCCGAGTATAAACTCACTCGGCTTGGCGACTGTTATACGCTTTTTCCCTCATAGCACAGCCAGCCAGCCATGCTCTGAGTATTTTGCTTGTATAAACATATGAGCGTGTCTACGTCACACGTATTATCATTTTTGCGAAGTTGCCTTAGTGAAGCTATGCATTATACCCACATTCATATACATATATTTATATATGTTTGCTGTTTTGCTAGGATTTCTACTGATTTTTGTTATTTTGTTTGGGCTGGCTAGTGTTAGTGTGTTAGTGGTTTTGTATTTCTACATGACATATTTAATTGTATGCGTAGCATTTGCCATGGCATTCATTGACCTTTCTCTAATTCAATTCAATTTTATTTATATTTTATTTTTATTTTATTTTATTTTATTTTTGTTGTTTTTATTTATAAAATAAAAACAACAAAAACTTTACAATAATCAGCTACTTTATATAAACTGACTAAAACTAAATAGTAGTTGATAAAAACTTAAGTTAATGGAGGATGGAAATGTCTTGAATATTGAAATAATAATTCGATATTCGAGCAATTCAAGCAGCTCACATACTTCCGGTGCCTTAAAAAGTACCAAGTATCCTCTGGGTAGCTCCAGCAAAAACTTGCATGGAGTGAGCTAAATGTGAGAAGGCGAATCAAAAGTAACATATTTATTAAAGAATTCAAAATAATAATAAAATAAAATTTTTTGTTTGAATTTTAAAATTGCTTACAATTGCCAAAATTCATAATAGTTAAGAAAGGTCAGGGATAGACAAAGCAAATGCTACGCAAACATAGAGGCACACATACAATGATATGCGATCGTGCAGAAGAATAAAACAAACATTTTTACACAGCCTGAGTCCAAAGAAAACTGAAAGCATAAGCGAACGCAAGGCGTATTTAACAAGGTGGCAGAGACTTCGACGTCGCCCTCTTTGCTGTTGCCTTAGGGTTTCAGTCTCGATTCGAACATAGCAAGCGACGCACGACTACGGACGAATTTTTAGCTGCTTTGGGATTTTATGCGAGACTTTTCAAAATGCCGCCAAAAACAAAAACAAAGAATTGTAGGCAATAAAAAGTTGTTAAAAATTTTATTATAAGAAAATAGTAAATAAATATATTGTTAAAATTTTTCATTTATTTTGTAACATTTATTTAGTCAGTTTGGTTTTAATTGCAGCAAAAAAATATGTACAGATGTGTATATGCGCAGCAAAAAAGAAAAATTCATATGTGTGTGTGGAATGGTGTGCATACATGTGCATGCGAGAACAAATTTCTTTGAGTTTATTACTCTCTTGCTCTCGCTCTCTTTCTCTCGATTGCTCTCATTTTTCGCAAGGCAACGCGACGTCGACGCTGCTGCCACCTTGTTAAATACGCCTTGAGCGAACGCATATTCATATATATATATATATTTGTAGATGTATGTTGATATTGATAAGTTCATGTGTTTTGTTATTTTACAGCTAGGACAACCAAAAGCGAAAAAGAATCAAAATAAAAACAAATGAATACTTATGAAGAAATACGCTCATATGCATAATCTTACATTGACGCTTGTTTATCTTGCTGTTCGCCTGTTACTCAAACGCTCGACCAGCAGCAAAAATGATATTTGACTTGCTTGGAAGGTCTTGGTTTTAAATTTTGTAGGCAAAATACATATTCTGCACCAAATTGAATTAATAATAAGTAGAGAAAGGTCAATGAATGCCATGGCAAATGCTACGCATACAATTACATATGTCATGTAGAAATATACAACCACTAACACACTAACACTAGCCAGCCCAAACAAAATAACAAAAATCAGTAGAAATCCTAGCAAAACAGCAAACATATATAAATATATGTATATGAATGTGGGTATAATGCATAGCTTCACTAAGGCAACTTCGCAAAAATGATAATACGTGTGACGTAGACACGCTCATATGTTTATACAAGCAAAATACTCAGAGTATGGCTGGCTGGCTGTGCTATGAGAAAACAAAAGCGTATAACATTCGCCAAGCTGAGTGACTTGATATACTCGGGCATGAAATGCGCTGGCAGAGAAAAAAGCAGCAGCAGCGCTTTGTGAGCGAGGTGTCGCCACGATTGCCTATTCCAACTGGCAGTCAGAATTTGGCCTCATGACGACTCTATATAAGTTACATTCTTGTTGCTTATACTGACACTCACCAATCCATACGGTGGCAGTCAACTGCGTCCCTTCGTCCTTCCTGGGTTGTTTATGTGTGTCCTGTCAGGATTTTGCTGGGTCCTAGGTGTTGGGGTTGGCCGTTCGTCCATTCCTCCAGTGTGCTGGTTCTGCTCCTCCATGGCCATAAATCGTGTACGATTTGCGCGATTCTGATTGTGATCGCGTCCATTTTGCTGCGTATCTCGGTGTTGTTGAGGCTGTTGTTGTTGGTGTTGGCTTTATTGTTTTTGGGCTGTAGCACTTTGACGCCTCAGTTTCAGCCTATCCTTTTCTAGTTCTTCGAATTCTTCTGCCAGTTGCATCAGCTGGGTCAAATTCGAGAACTGGTTTGGCCGTGCGTATCCGCGCAAGTCAGGAAGGCTGTTGGTGTAAATGGTGCGCACTTCCTTCTCTGTTGAGAGTCGTAGGGGTCTCATCAGAGTCTGCATCTCCACCATATAGACTTTAAAAGGCTCATCCAGCGCTTGCCGCCGTCTGCGTACTTCGTCGTACAAATTTTCAAAATAATCTCGAGGTAAGAAGTATTCTTGCAAAACTGTCGACAAAATCCACCCATGTAGTCCAATGCCTTTTGTTAGCTGTGTACCACTTAAGTGCCATTCCTTTTAGCAACTCCGGCATTGCTCTTGGAGTCAAATTTAAGTTTAATCCATATGTGTCTGCCGACCATTCCACTTGCTCCACTCCACTCCAAGAATTCGAGAGGCTTCGATAGTCCATCGAATCGAAAGCTCCACTCTCGAACTTGTTTGGCTACGTTTTGGTATTCACTTGCCCTTGCATTGGTCTGATCATGTGTGTGGGTATGGCGACGCTCTCCTGGCTGTTGGGTTGTACTCCAGGGCGATCGGCGAGATTCCTGTAAATCTCGCGCCCTAGCCGCCGCGCTGGTGCATGGGACGCTCAGCCTTGCTACGTCTATGCCGGCAAACTCCTTTTCCTCTTCGTATTCCCCTTCCTCGCGCATGAATTCGGGTTTTTTATTCGGCGACTGTCGGCTGTATGTTTTCGCCAGTTCGCTAATGCGAACGCTGTATGGAAGATTATTCTCATTTTGAATTACCCAGTCTCCGAATTGTTTTCTCATATTTTCGACAGTGCCTTCAAGCTCCAGACCGAATTCCACTCCGCATTTCACTAGTGCATCCTTTTTTAGATTGTACACCCACGAACGAACCATATTATCAATTATTTATATGTATTTTATTAAAGAAAATTATGTTATATTAGCCGTAGATCCACAGTTGGGCGCCAGTTGTAACGAACCTAAAGTTACGCGGTTTTTAGCTGGGCTAACTCTCGCGGTGCTGAGGGTACGTGCCAACAAATTTATATTTGTGGCGGCTGCGGCAATAATAACACAATTAGGTTTTGCTTTTTATACATATATTTTAAAACTGCACTCTCTGCTAGTTTTCACGTTGGGTTTTACAATTGAGCTGTGCACTTAATGGTATTTCTTATTAGAGTTTAGTAAATCGTACGGCTCTTGTGTCGTGGCTTTATTTGCAATGCTGGCGCTCTCGTTGCACCAAATATTCAGAGTCAATGTTACGCCTACTAAACGAGGTTTTAGCTAGCAACGCCCGAATTCGCCAGGCTCTACTATGGCCTCCTTGTTACCACAAGGATTTCGCCAATAGTGTCGCCTACTCTCAGGCTCTGGCTTTAGCTTCACCTGTCCTTCGCCAGGCTCACTTGTCTGGTACTTGGTTTTAATTTGAGGTTGCTTCGCAAATGCAACGCACCCCAAGGCTTGCTAAATTCCGCGTATCGATTTCTTAGTAAAGTATTTGTTAATCGCTAAGGACACGATCTGCTTTGTCCTGATTGCGATATGAATCCTTTTAATTCTTAAGTTATCCTTTCGCGTAGGATTTCTTGCCCTTTGAGTCCTTGGTTCACTCTATGTTTCGCGCTCACTTTCCACTTCGCACTCACTTTAACTTTGGGTTCACTCTTGTCTCAACTCTTGTACTCTTGAACTGCCTCTTGAACTAACTCGCCGCTCTGTCAAAGGCGGCTCCTTTTATGCCCTTGTGCTGTCTCGCTGGACCGGGGCCTGTCAGCGCTGCCAATGTCGCGCCAAGGGCAAAGTGATCGTTCCAGTGAGATTTGCCTAGCAACAACGGTTCCTCGTTGCTGATCACGCCTGTCGTTAGTGTGACGGTGATCACTACATCTCGTGGATGCACCGCTCGCACACCAACGGCACTTTGCCACGACTTTTACGGTACGTGTTTTGCGGCTCCCATGTGCCAAACACGTACCTTAGCGCTGACATCCTGTGTCAGAGCGAGACAGCATGCGAATTCGCCGCAACTCAGGTCCGGCTGCGGCTATAAGTGCAATCGCCTTCTGTGAGGCGCTATACGTGAATATGGCTCTTCACAGTTGGTATACGGATATCATTCCACAGAGATCTGCATCCAAAATTTTGATGCCACGCCCACCCAAAACAACCCATTCCCCCCCTTATCCAATTTTTTTATATTGAGCTAGAGTTACCAAATTGGAAGGAAGATAGCTGGTGGCATCCCACAAAGAGCTGCTTCAAATATTTGTGTGCCACGCCCACCCATACCGCTCCCAGCTTTCTTCTACAACTTTTTACAAACTTTGCGCTGGAGTCACTAATTTTAAAAGGAAGTTAACTGGTGGCATCCCAATCTGCATCAGACAATCTTTGAGACAGCGTGAACCTTTCCCGCTTCCGTACTCCTTCGCAGTCAGCCCTCTTTTTACCGGTGTGAATTCAGGTATCGGGTATACCGCAGTCGGTTGCGTCTGATTGCAACTTTTCTACTTGTTTGAACTGCTCCTGGCTGATGACATTTATATCATTTAATTGATTGCTTACACATTTTTGCCAAATGTCCTGCCTCACCGCATCTGCAACACTAATGATAACCGGAGCAGAGTCATATGTAACTACTAACGGTAGATGATCCGAAGAAAGCTGATATTCTGTCCTTATCTTGAGATGTTCTTGGCGCAGACCATTGTAAGCAAATAAATCGATAAGGCTGGGTGTGTGACTTATGTCAGCAGGATAGTGTGTTGCTTGACCAGTTGCCAGAATTTGAACAGAGGAGCTTTCTACGGCGTGCTGAAGGTCGCATCGCCCCTAACACTTCCCCAAAGTCTGCTTTTAGCATTAAAATCGCCGCCAATAGTAAATTTACTGCCCAGATTCCTGAATAACTGGTTGAAGTCCGCTTCTGACTATGGGATCATCGGAGGAAGGTAAAGAGAAGAAATTCCCAACTCACCCGAGGCTGTGTCAATTTTAATGGAGGCCATTTGCAGTTGCGTCGTCGACACCGGGTCGCAAGGAAAATGAGATATATCCTGTTTTACTAGGATCGCCGCTCCACCTCTAAGTCTATTGCTGGGATGGTCTGCTTTATGAATGATGTAGCCAGGGAGATAGATGTGTATATTTTCCTGGAGCCAAGACTCGTGATAAGCATAACGTCTATGTTATGTTCGGTAAGAAACTGCTTTAGCTCCTCAACATGCCCAGAGATTCCCCGAGCATTCCATAATCCGAGGCTAAGTGTGTGTGGATTCATTTTTTAGCGTTCAAAAGACTGAGGCACATTTGTTTAAGAAACTGGTTGGTCTCCTGCATCTCTTTAAACATGGCTTGTAATACATCAACTTTTGCTGTGAGAGCTTCAATAGCCGCCTCCAGTCTTGAGTTTTTAACATCTGGCATTTGCTGCCAGGGTCCTTTTTCGGTTGGGTTCAAAAAAGTACCTGAGGTTGGAATATTTTTGTTCCGATCTGCACTGATGTTCTGGGCCGAAAAATTTTGCGGGGCTCCATTAAAGCTAAGCGCCTCTGCATAGGAGATATTCCCTTGCACCAATGTTGTTGGCAAAAATTGTTGTCCATTCAAAAATTTGGAACTTTGTTTTCTTGCATAGATTTTTGGACTCCGTTCATCCATCTTTTCTTTATACCTGCGACAATCCCTAGACAAGGGTGGATGCATTCCTCCACAATTGATACAAAGATAGTTTTCCACTGTAGTTACCTTGCACTGCAAAGTTGGATGATCTAGAGCACATTTACCGCAGATGTATGGTCTCCAGCAATAGTTTTTGGTGTGCCCGAAACTTTGGCATCTGTGACAGAGAATGGCGTTTAATGATTTTTTAGGGATTTCAACCATTACTTTCTGATGTCCGATTTTAGTTAAATTAAGTGCATCTTTGTTATTCGCCGCACGATCTAATTCAACAAAGAAAAAGTTTCTGGGTATGGTTTGTTCCTTTCCGTCATTATTAAAAACCTTCCGGGGGCGAGGGTTGCTTACACGACGGACGGTATGACCAGACTCGATAAACGCCTTTCTTATTCGATCTTCTGGAGTAGTACTTGCTAAGTTGCGGACGATTACCCGATAAGGCTTGTCATCCTTAAGCTGATATGTGTAATGGTGCACATCTATTGTTTTAAGGTGTTCCACTAGTTTACGATGTGAATTAGAGTCCCCAACAAAGATATTAACTGTGCCATTTCGGCCAATCTTGAGGTTGTAGTTGCTTGACCCAATGACGCCATCTAAGTCATTCTCCATAACGATCACATCTGTGACGTTTTCAACGTTGATAGGAGAAGGCTTATGAGAACGGTGAGTATTGCTTTGTTCTACTTCCATTTCATCCGCTAATTCATCTGCAAGCGCGATGTCAGCTTCTGTTGGATCTTCATTTTCCAACACATTTGCGAGCAACTCATAGCGGTTTGCTGAAGTTGCCAAATTCTTAGTAGTTTGACTACCTAATGCGATTTTTTTGCTCTTTTCCGAAGAGGGACGATGGTACATTTTGCGCTTGGGACGAGGATTGTGCCACTTCATAGATTCACCAGCTATTGAAGGTGAATAATTTGCACCAGTTATGTTAGCTGCTAAGTGGCTTATTGCTGAAGGAGTTGAAATAACAGATCCACATAAAGAGTTCGAAACTGTACCAGTCGACAAATGAGTTGAGGTGGTAGAGGACACATAAGTAGAGCTGCGGTCAGTAGCAGCCTTATTATTTTCATTGCACCCTGCATTGGACATGTTGCTTTTGGATCCTAAAGATGTCCTTAAGGTTTAATCATTTAAAGGTTGAGTCCTAAGGTCCTTTGGACTTATGCCTGCTACAGACATCATCGCATGTCTAGACAGACTGGAATCCGAGTTTAAATGTGATTTACCATCCATAGTTTGAAATCACCAGTCACTGCACTGCCCGACGGGCAAATAATACCGCTTGAACACTCCTTTCCAATTGTTTGAGGTTGTTTAACGTTCGCCGACACTGCACGAGACAGCGTTCAAAGAATTTGAAGTGAGCACATATTGTACAGAGAAAAGCACAAAAATTATTTATTTGTTTTTAGAAATATTTTTGACAAAATTTTGATGTTGTATTTGTTTCAAAATTTATTTTTTGAGAAATATTTGAGAATATTTGATGTTGCCTGCCAGACGAACTGAACATGACACACACACACACACACACACACACACACACACACACACACACACACACACACACACACACACACACACACAACACCGTGTGGTGGCGGTGCATAGAATACCACCTCAGCCGGCCACGGCTTGTCGTAAGAGGCGACTAAAGTGGCATCAAGACCTAGCCCAGTACGGTCTTGATTAGGACACTGGACGCAAAGGGAAGGATTTGACGGCAAGGGCTGACAGCGTGCGGTATTCTGGCATGTTAGTAAGCGGAGTGAAATCTTGCCGAAACCACTGCCAGGCTAATGCCGCAACTGCCTCCGTCCCGTTAAAACCTTGGCAGGTCTCCAAGTACGATCGTTGGACCGTCCCCATTCAGTTGGGCGCACAAGCTCAGATGTAACATTCCTGACTAGCGCGGATCCGGCTCTGAACAGACGACCCCATAAAGGCGTCTGTCAACCCTCGCATGGCCTCCCTGCATGCATAGACAACCATGGGATCACTAAACGCGATTGTGCTACGACCAACGATAACGGCTTGGAGTTGGGACCCAATTGATTATGAACCCCACTAACAAAAATGATGATGGTATGGCGGAGGAGAACAACGGGACAGAGAGCCAAACGTTTAGGAGGAGCAGTAAGCTGCTAAGGTCACCGGTGCTCGGGAACGGAATTAGACCAACGGCCGAAGGAGGGCTAGGAGCAGAAGCGGCTGCACATGCGAAGGGTACGGAGAAACCCATGGAGCAGTCGAGTAGCGGCCCACTGCTGGACCTCGGAAAAGAGATCAGCAAGCTCGTGAAGATGATGGAGGAGGGAAAGCGGCGATCGATCCACCAGCCTATGAGAGATGCGATAGAGAACATCAGGGCGCTCTTCGAGCTGGTGGCCATTAAGATGCACGACGACGGAGCTAAGGCGGTGATAAGAGCGAACCAGTCCTCGCAAACATCACCACTCTTCAAGATGACGGTGGAAGCAAAGCGGAGACAAGGGCCGGGAGCTGGCACACCAGGCAGTAAGAAGAGAAGGGAAGGGAATGATGCAGGAATCGAGGAGACCCCATCTGCCAAAGTGGTAACCAACCCCGAGGAGGCCACACCAGCACATGGTATGCCTGTGAGGAAAGAGGCTGCATGGAAGAAGGTGACATCAATGCGCAAGCCGCCCAAAAATAAGAAGGGACTGACGGAGAAGATAAGGCTGGATGCAATAGTCATCAAGACGAAGGGAGAAGCCAGCTATGTGGACATTCTACGGAAAATTAAGGCGGATGAAAAGCTGCAGGGCTTAGGAGACGCAGTGTCAAGAATAAGGAGGACCCAAAAGGGGGAGTTGCTCCTGCAGCTCACCAAAGCAGGAGGCGCAGCTGACAACTATAAGAGCCTGGTTGAAGAGACACTGGGAGAACAGGTGGAGGTCCACACGCTTTCGCATCGGGTGGAAATCGAGTGCCGCGACTTGGACGAGAGCACCACCAAGGAAGAGATATGCATGGCGTTGAAGAACCAGCTGATGATTGAGGTGGAGGTAAGGGATATCTACCTGAGGAGTGTTTATGGGAAGACCCAAGCCGCAACGATCAGGATGCCAGCCGAGAGCGCACGCAAGGCGCTAGAAAAGGGATTGCTGAAAGTCGGCTGGGTGAGGTGCAGGCTGAAAGAGCGCGTCGCGGTGGTCAAGTGCTTCAGATGCCTAGAATTTGGACATATGGCCCGCAACTGCAGCAGTGAAATTGATAGGTCAAAGATGTGCAGGAGGTGTGGTCAGGAGGGCCACATAGCCAAGGATTGTCGGAGCGACCCTCAGTGCATGTTCTGCAAAGATATGAACAATGAGTGGAGGCACGTGGCGGGAAGTGGGCGTTGTCCACTATTCAGGAAGGCTCTTCAACTGCCAAAATGAATTGTGTTCAACTAAATCTTAACCACTGCGAGGCGGCTCAGGCACTACTGAGACAAACGGCGAGGGATTTGCATACGGATGTCGCATTGATTTGCGAGCCGTATAGGAGGATCCCAGGGAACGGATGGGCAGTCAGCAAATGCGGGAAGGCAGCTATATGGACAGTAGAGTCACCACCACAGGACGTGAATGGGAGGAGTGAGGGATTTGTGCGGGCAAAGCTCAAAGGCATCACGCGCACTACCGAGCTGGGATCTTGGTCGCTTCCAGAGCATGGTAGCAAGCCTGGTGGAGGACGCACGCGGAAGGACCCCCTGGTCTTAGCGGGCGACTTCAACGCATGGGCGCATGAGTGGGGAAGTAGGCTGACGAATGCCAGAGGAGCCTTCTTGGTGGAGTCCCTAGCACTGCTGGACGTAGTCTTGGCCAACGATGGGTGCACGGAGACATATCACAGGGCTGGAGGTGGATCAATTATTGATTTAACGTACCTCAGCAGTTCTCTCTGTAGAAAAACGAAGTGGAGGGTGGGTAGTGAATTCACGCATAGTGATCACCATGCGATTCACTACAGGATTGGAGGCGTGAAGAGGCAGCCACCGAAACTGACAGGCCCGAAATGGAAGGACAGCAACCTGGATGAAGAAACGTTAGCGGAGTTCGTACGGAACGCTAACTGCTCACCCGCACCGGGGGGAGCAAGGCGGACAAGCTCTCCAAGCTCATAGACGAAGCATGTGGCTGCTCCATGCCAAGAAGAAAACCAAGCAGAAGAGGAGCACCCTGCTACTGGTGGACTGAGGAGATAAGAATACTGAGGAAAGAGTGTCTGCGAACGAGAAGGCAATCCCAACGGGCCAGAGGACACCTGAATCAACGATCCAAGGAGGAAGCGTTTAAAGTGGCGAAACGTGCGCTTAAACAGAGCATCAAAGCCAGTAAGAAGGAGTGCTTCCGGAAAATTTGCGACGAGGCGGAGGTCGACCCGTGGGGTACGGCCTACAAAGTGGTGACTAGGAGGTTGAGAGGTCAGACCACGCTGCGCGTGACATGCCCAAGACTGCTGGGCACTATCGTGGAGGCATTATTTCCTCACGATCCGGTGAGACGTGTGCAAGAGCAGGGGCATCACGTTGGTCTGCCTGAACCTGTACGACCGGAGGAAGTGATCTTGGCAGCGGGCCAGTTTGGCGACAGGAAGGCACCGGGCCCCGACGGCGTCCCCAACAGTGTCCTGAAGAGGATCTCGCTGGTAAGACCGGACATCATGGCAGAGGTTTACAACGAGTGCTTGCTGGAGGGAGTGTTTCCAAAGCAATGGAAACGGCAGCGCCTTGTACTGCTGCCCAAGGGGACGAAGCCCGTGGAAGAACCCTCAGGATACCGCCCAATATGCCTGCTGAGCACGGTGGGTAAAGTATTCGAGAGGATAATCTACGGTCGCTTGCTGAAAGTAGCCGAGGAGAATGGAGCACTTTCGGAGCACCAGTTTGGCTTCCGAAAAGCCAGGTCAACGGTGTACGCAATAGAGATGGTGGTGGATATAGCTTCAAAGGCAATCGCAGGAGCAAGATGGCGATGGGGGACGAAGGAGTACTGTGCGGTGGTAACGTTGGACATAAGAAACGCGTTCAACACGGCCAGATGGTCACGGATTCAGGATGTGCTCGCTCGAATAGGAGTTCCGGACTACCTCCTACGAATAATCAACAGTTATCTGTCGGAGAGGGTGCTCGAGTACGACACGGACGATGGCTTGAAGCGGCACAACGTTACGGCGGGTGTTCCACAAGGATCGGTCCTCGGACCACTCCTTTGGAACTTGATGTACGACGACGTCCTGAGACTGCAGCTTCCAAATGGGTGCAGACTAATCGGTTTCGCAGACGACCTAGCGCTTGTGGTAGTGGCCAAAAAGGTCGAGCAGGTGGAAGCGGCCGTTAGCGCGGCAGCCGACACGATCGCGGAGTGGCTCGAGCAGGCCGGACTGGAACTAGCATGCCATAAGACGGAGGCAGTGCTCATTACGAGCAGGAAGATGCTGGAGTTCGCTACCTTCAGAGTGGGCAATGCGCTCGTGAAGTCGAAGGAAGCCATTAAGTATCTCGGTGTCATGGTCGACAACCGATTGAACTTTGGAGCTCACATCAGGTATGTCACAGGAAAGGCGCTAAGGACGCAAGCGGCACTGGCAGGCATGCTGCCGAACATTGGAGGACCGAAAGCAGGTAGAAGACGACTGCTGTCACAAGTAGTTTCGTCTATTCTACTGTATGCAGCGCCTATATGGGCATCAGCGGTGACCACAAATAGTGGCATGAAGAAGAGGCTGGCGGCGCCATACAGGCTTTCGGCGCTACGCGTAATATCTGCGTTCAGGACGGTTTCCGAAGACGCAGCCCTGGTGCTGGCTGGGATGGTGCCGGTGGACATCCTGGCTGAGGAGGCGAAGAGGATCCGCATAGCACGGCGAGACACGGGCGTGTCCGCTGCAGAGGCCAAGAAGGAGGCAAGACAGGAATCCCTGATCAGGTGGCAGAGAAGGTGGGATGCGGCTAGCGGAGGTAGATGGACGCACCGCCTGATCCCAGATGTCAGCGGTTGGCTTGGCCGCGGAGTTGGACAGGTGGACTTCCACCTAACGCAATTCCTCACGGGCCACGGAGGATACAGGAAGTATCTCCACCGCTTCAAACACGAGGACAGCCCGGTGTGCCAGTGCGGCCAAGGGGAGGATGAGGACCCGGAGAACGTTCTGTACAGCTGCAGACGATACGCTGGAAGAACAAGAACAGTGCCATCAACGGAGAACTTGCTGAAGTTCATGCTGGAGTCGGAGGACAACTGGGAGAGTATGCGTCAGCTCATAATAGGCATCCAGATTAATCTGAGACGATGTGAGAAAGAGCGACGTGAAAGGTTGTTAGCCTAAGCAGGCTACCGCCCCCCGCGAAGTAATACTTTGCGGTGGATCCCGCGGGGGATGCGGTGTGTGTGGGGGGGTGAGTTTAGTACGTAGGCATCGACGGTGTTGATGAGTCGTGCATATTGGTGGACCGCCAATATCTTTTGAAGATTCTCACCTCCCGGCGGCGACCAAAAAAAAAAAAAAAAAAAAAAAAAAACACACACACACACACACACACACACACACACACACGGTCTTAGGGAAAGTGCGGTCGCGTTTTTCAAGTCGCTCCTTCCATCTGTTGTGTTTCGGTGACTTATCTGTAAACAAAAATCAGAACACCTTGTATCGGGTTGGTGATAGTGCCAAACCACTTACCCATGCAGCTGATTGCTATTATCTTCTGCATTCTTGGATATTCAGTGTCTTTTCAATAAGGCCCTCACACCAGCAGATCGCGCGCGCTTGTGTGAGTTATTAAAATACACACAGCGCAACACCCAATTCCCTGTGGTGTGCTGTCTGTGATTTTTAGTGTGACCTCACGGCCAGCTGATCGCGCAACATCTCAGGGTTGGCCGCTTATTGGTAGCAGGGCTAACTAAGCAAACAGTGTTCACCGTGTTCCCCTTGTTGGCAACAGGTGGCGTTAGTGGGCTTGGTGGAAGTCTCTGCTGCAATAGGAGTAAGAACAGGGTAATCAAACTCCCATTGCATACCCAAAAGGGCCTCTGCCAAGTGTAGCATAACCACAGGCGGGTCTCTTTATCGGCAGCCAAGTAGGAGCCTCTAAGCAGAGATAGCAAAAGGCCACGGAACCGGCTACTACCAACCCCCTCCGTCGCGGCGGTGCTCCGTGGGGCTCTGGTGACTGATTCGGGGCGGTATAACCTCCGGCGGTTTCAAACCATAGGGAAACCTGTGGTCAACGTGGGACTGCTTGAGCTCTGCTTGAGTCCTTCCAGGAAGGATGGATGAAATTGTGCGCCGCTCGGCATTGCCGAGATCCCCCATCCGGATGGTCGCACCAACCCCGGCAGAAGATGCTGCGCTTCCCACACCGCTGCAAACCCCACCGGCAGCGCATTTGCCGAAACCAGTTGTCTGGCCAGTTGCGAAAGCAGTGTAGCTACCAGGAACATTGCAAAGGGCGCTGGAAGAGATTGGCAAGGCTCTCTCAGGTTTGTCTGAGCTTTTTAGTGGCCAACGCCACATTAATACATTGATGCGCGATGAGCTTTTAAAGATCGTCAAGCTGCACGAGGCAGCTCTTAAGCTTAGCAAGCCCCAAGAAGCAGCTGGCATTCTCTGGGGTTGACGGCTGCAGCTACGCCGACATGCTTCGCGTCGTAAAAACCGACTCTTCATTGCGCCAATACTGCGAGGATGTTCAGGGGATCAGGCGAGCAGCCAATGGTGACCTGCTGCTGCGTCTAAATAAAAAGCCTTCGCACAGCTCTGAGGAAGTGCAAGCAGCCATGGCAAAAGCGTTGGGTGACAAGGCGAAGATCAAACGCTAGTAGACGTCCAGCGAGTCGAAATCCGCGACTTAGACGGACTATCAACAAAGGAGGAGTTAATCGAAGCAGTCCAGAATGCCATAGACGCCCCAAGCCTTACGGTCGATGCAGTCCGCTCTGTTCGTGCCCTTCGTAGCGGCACATCGTCGGCAACGTTGGTGCTTCCAACCGCTTTAGCCGGACGGTTACTGGATTTGGGTAAAATCCGCGTTGGCTGGGCTGTTGGCCACATACGTCAGATTGTGCAGCCACTGCGGTGCTATAAATGCCTGGCGTTTGGGCACATTGCAGCGAAATGCACAAGCAAAGACGACCGAAGGGGTACGTGCTACAGGTGTGGTGAGGCTGGTCACGAGGCGGGAACATGCAGCAAGCCACCAAAGTGCTGGCTGTGCTCTAAGCAGGCGTCAGGAAGCGCGGAGCACACTACGGGTAGTTTTACCTGCCCGGCTTATAAAGCAGCTGTAGAGCGAACGAAATGTTAAGGTTACTGCAGCTAAACCTTAATCATTGCATGGCTGCTCAGTCTCTTCTGGAGCAGTCAACCAAAGAGAATTGCATTGATGTATGCATACTAAGTGAGCCTCATCGTGTGCCGATCGCACCATCAGGTATCTGGGCATCGGACACTAGCAAGAAGGCTGCGTTGTGGGTATGTGGTACAACTCAGCAGCTGACTGAAGTGCAGGAGTTTGAAGGTTTTGTGAGAGCAGGACTGGGCAGCTTTTGCATCTACAGCTGTTACTTCGCGCCAAGCTTATCACTCACCGCTTTCTCAGCAATCTTGGAGCAACTTGTTGACGATGCCAGGGGTCGCAGCAGAATTATTCTCGCGGGCGATTTTAATGCATGGGCACTGGAATGGGGCAGCGTTCTAACGAATTCCAGAGGCAGAGTGCTCTTGGAAGCACTGGCTCCACTGGATCTCGCGCTACTCAACAGTGGAAGCGGGCACACCTTCTCCAGAGCTGGGGCTGGCTCAGTAATAGACCTTACCTTCGTTAGCCCCTCCCTATTCAACGCAGCACAGTGGGCAATTAGTGACGTCTATACAGCAAGCGACCATAACGCCATATTATGCTCACTTGGTGGCCAGCGAGAGCGTAATGTGCATAGCGCACCAATCGGAAAGCACTACCGGCAGGACACCTTTGACGCTCTGGTGTTCTCTCGAGCAATTGCGCAGCTCTCTACGTCAGGACCTGCAGACGATCGTGCAGCTCAAATGGCAGAGGAAATTTCCTCGGCCTGTGATGCCAGTATGGCACTGCGACGTCCATACAGGCGCTCCCATGCCCCCACATATTGGTGGAACGCTGAAATTGCGATGGCACGCCACGCCTGTATCAGGGCCAGAAGGCTAAGCCAACGTGCAGCTAATAGGCCGGACTGTGCGAGAAGACGAGAGGAGTACAGACGGGCGAGACGCGCACTCAAAAAGGCTATCAAGGCGAGCAAGAGGGAGTGCTACCTGCAATTGTGCGACTCTGCTGAGCAAGATCCGTGGGGTAGAGCGTACAAAACGGTGGTCAAGCGCATCCATGCAGGGAATCAACACCACCCTTCGATGAGGCCCGACAGGATGAAGGAGGTCGTGGAGTGCCTGTTTCAACGTGGCAGTCCGCTGACCTTTTCCGTAGCACAAATGGAGCACCAACAACACACCGTACCAGATACTATCACGCCGGAGGAGGTACTCGAAGTGGCCAGAAGCATCGTGGCGTCCAAATCACCAGGTCCAGACGGTATACCGAACCGTGCGCTGAAGCTGGCTTTGACTCTGAAAGCCGATCAATTTGCCGCTCTTTTTACTGCCTGCTTGCATGAAACGACTTTTCCACAGGTCTGGAAGGTGCAGAATCTGCTGCTTTTGCCGAAGCCGGATAAACCAACGGGGGAGCCGTCTTCATACCGACCAATTTGTCTTATCAACAACATTGGGAAAGCTTTTGAAAAGCTGCTGGCAGCAAGGCTGAGCCATGCGATAGACAGAGCTGGTGGGCTGGGTTCCGTAAGGCGAGGTCAACTATTGACGCCCTAAGAAGGGTGGTCGAATTAGCAGCCAGTGCTATTCAGGGCACCAGGTGGGCAGGAGGCGACAAGAAGTATTGCCTTATTGTCACGCTGGACATCAAGAATGCGTTCAATACTGCCAATTGGGGCGTCATACTTAACGCACTGGATACCCTGCAGGTCCCCATATACCTACAGGACACAGTGAGGAGCTACTTTGAAGGCCGGGTTCTACGGTATCAGACCAGCGAAGGTATCAGAGAACTCAATGTTTCTGCAGGAGTGCCCCAGGGATCTGTACTTGAGCCACTACTGTGGAACATTATGTACGACGGTGTTCTAAGGCTGCAACTTCCGGAGGAGGCGCACATTGTTGGTTTTGCCGATGATGTTGCTATCGTCGTCGTGCGCAAAGAATTGGATGATACTGAGACAACATGCAATACATGCATTGCTCGCGTGCAGGATTGGCTTACCCAGGCGGGACTGAAGCTGGCTGCGCACAAGACGGAGGCGGTCCTTGTGAGTAGTCGCAAAACAGTAGAAACGGCAAAGATTGTGGTGGGCAGCTCTACTGTTATATCCAAGCGGGCCATTAAATATCTCGGCGTGATGCTGGACACGAGACTGTCATTCAAGGAGCACATGCAATACAATGCATCCAAGGCAGCTGGGGCTTGTCGTGCACTGTCGCGCATAATGCTCAACACGCGCGGGCCAAAGCAGGAGCGCTGGCGCCTTCTAATGAGCGTAGTCCGTGCCACCATTTTGTACGCAGCGCCGATCTGGTGGAGAGCCGTGCAGGTCCAGACCTATTGCCGTGACATAGGCGCAACTTAGCGCCTTTGCGCTATCAGGGTATGCTGTGCGTTTAGGACAGTTTCCAACGAGGCTGCCTTGGTTATTGCAGGCATGGTACCCATTGAAGAGCTAGCTATTGAGTCCGGTGAGCTATCAAGCCAAACAGACGGTACATCGGAGCGCAGTGGTCGTCTTGTGGCGATAACAAACACGATGGAGCGATGGCAGGCACGTTGGAACACTGCAGCGAAGGGGCGATGGACATATGCCTTGATCCCACAGCTCTCACAATGGATCAACCGAAGGCATGGAGAGGTAAATTTTTACCTGACTCAGCTCCTATCTGGTCATGGGTGTTTTCGGAGCTATTTGAAGCGATTCGGTCACATGCAAAGCGATGAATGCTCATGGTGTAGACTGGGTGTTCAGGAGGACGCACATTACGTGTTGTTCTTCTGTGGGCGGTTCGCTTACCAGCGAAGAATGCTTGAGCAAGCAATGGGTGGTCCCATCACTGTGGATATACTTGTTGAAGGAATGCTGGAGTCTTCGATGAAGTGGGAAGCGGTCAGCACGTTTGCAGCGGTGACCATGAAAGAACTACGGCGAGTGGAGCGGAGCCTCACTGTAGTATAGGTAGCGACTGTTGTTTGCGAAGCAATTCTTAACGGACGTACCGCAAATTACTGTCGCTCCTATACTCACAAATACTATTGTTATTTATTTAGTTTTAGCATGATTAGGTAATAAAGAATATAAAAAAAAAAACACACACACACACACACACACAAACACTCACACACACACACACACACACACACACACAACACCGTGTGGTGGCGGTGCATAGAATACCACCTCAGCCGGCCACGGCTTGTCGTAAGAAGCGACTAAAGTGGCATCAAGACCTAGCCCAGTACGGTCTTGATTAGGACACTGGACGCAAAGGGAAGGATTTGACGGCAAGGGCTGACAGCGTGCGGTATTCTGGCATGTTAGTAAGCGGAGTGAAATCTTGCCGAAACCACTGCCAGGCTAATGCCGCAACTGCCTCCGTCCCGTTAAAACCTTGGCAGGTCTCCAAGTACGATCGTTGGACCGTCCCCATTCAGTTGGGCGCACAAGCTCAGATGTAACATTCCTGACTAGCGCGGATCCGGCTCTGAACAGACGACCCCATAAAGGCGTCTGTCAACCCTCGCATGGCCTCCCTGCATGCATAGACAACCATGGGATCACTAAACGCGATTGTGCTACGACCAACGATAACGGCTTGGAGTTGGGACCCAATTGATTATGAACCCCACTAACAAAAATGATGATGGTATGGCGGAGGAGAACAACGGGACAGAGAGCCAAACGTTTAGGAGGAGCAGTAAGCTGCTAAGGTCACCGGTGCTCGGGAACGGAATTAGACCAACGGCCGAAGGAGGGCTAGGAGCAGAAGCGGCTGCACATGCGAAGGGTACGGAGAAACCCATGGAGCAGTCGAGTAGCGGCCCACTGCTGGACCTCGGAAAAGAGATCAGCAAGCTCGTGAAGATGATGGAGGAGGGAAAGCGGCGATCGATCCACCAGCCTATGAGAGATGCGATAGAGAACATCAGGGCGCTCTTCGAGCTGGTGGCCATTAAGATGCACGACGACGGAGCTAAGGCGGTGATAAGAGCGAACCAGTCCTCGCAAACATCACCACTCTTCAAGATGACGGTGGAAGCAAAGCGGAGACAAGGGCCGGGAGCTGGCACACCAGGCAGTAAGAAGAGAAGGGAAGGGAATGATGCAGGAATCGAGGAGACCCCATCTGCCAAAGTGGTAACCAACCCCGAGGAGGCCACACCAGCACATGGTATGCCTGTGAGGAAAGAGGCTGCATGGAAGAAGGTGACATCAATGCGCAAGCCGCCCAAAAATAAGAAGGGACTGACGGAGAAGATAAGGCTGGATGCAATAGTCATCAAGACGAAGGGAGAAGCCAGCTATGTGGACATTCTACGGAAAATTAAGGCGGATGAAAAGCTGCAGGGCTTAGGAGACGCAGTGTCAAGAATAAGGAGGACCCAAAAGGGGGAGTTGCTCCTGCAGCTCACCAAAGCAGGAGGCGCAGCTGACAACTATAAGAGCCTGGTTGAAGAGACACTGGGAGAACAGGTGGAGGTCCACACGCTTTCGCATCGGGTGGAAATCGAGTGCCGCGACTTGGACGAGAGCACCACCAAGGAAGAGATATGCATGGCGTTGAAGAACCAGTTGATGATTGAGGTGGAGGTAAGGGATATCTACCTGAGGAGTGTTTATGGGAAGACCCAATCTGCAACGATCAGGATGCCAGCCGAGAGCGCACGCAAGGCGCTAGAAAAGGGATTGCTGAAAGTCGGCTGGGTGAGGTGCAGGCTGAAAGAGCGCGTCGCGGTGGTCAAGTGCTTCAGATGCCTAGAATTTGGACATATGGCCCGCAACTGCATCAGCGAGATTGATAGATCGAAGATGTGCAGGAGGTGTGGTCAGCAGGGCCACATAGCCAAGGATTGTCGGAGCGACCCTCAGTGCATGTTCTGCAAAGATATGAACAATGAGTGGAGGCACGTGGCGGGAAGTGGGCGTTGTCCACTATTCAGGAAGGCTCTTCAACAGCCAAAATGAATTGTGTTCAACTAAATCTTAACCACTGCGAGGCGGCTCAGGCACTACTGAGACAAACGGCGAGGGATTTGCATACGGATGTCGCATTGATTTGCGAGCCGTATAGGAGGATCCCAGGGAACGGATGGGCAGTCAGCAAATGCGGGAAGGCAGCTATATGGACAGTAGAGTCACCACCACAGGACGTGAATGGGAGGAGTGAGGGATTTGTGCGGGCAAAGCTCAAAGGCATCACGCGCACTACCGAGCTGGGATCTTGGTCGCTTCCAGAGCATGGTAGCCAGCCTGGTGGAGGACGCACGCGGAAGGACCCCCCTGGTCTTAGCGGGCGACTTCAACGCATGGGCGCATGAGTGGGGAAGTAGGCTGACGAATGCCAGAGGAGCCTTCCTGGTGGAGTCCCTAGCACTGCTGGACGTAGTCTTGGCCAACGATGGGTGCACGGAGACATATCACAGGGCTGGAGGTGGATCAATTATTGATTTAACGTACCTCAGCAGTTCTCTCTGTAGAAAAACGAAGTGGAGGGTGGGTAGTGAATTCACGCATAGTGATCACCATGCGATTCACTACAGGATTGGAGGCGTGAAGAGGCAGCCACCGAAACTGACAGGCCCGAAATGGAAGGACAGCAACCTGGATGAAGAAACGTTAGCGGAGTTCGTACGGAACGCTAACTGCTCACCCGCACCGGGGGGAGCAAGGCGGACAAGCTCTCCAAGCTCATAGACGAAGCATGTGGCTGCTCCATGCCAAGAAGAAAACCAAGCAGAAGAGGAGCACCCTGCTACTGGTGGACTGAGGAGATAAGAATACTGAGGAAAGAGTGTCTGCGAACGAGAAGGCAATCCCAACGGGCCAGAGGACACCTGAATCAACGATCCAAGGAGGAAGCGTTTAAAGTGGCGAAACGTGCGCTTAAACAGAGCATCAAAGCCAGTAAGAGGGAGTGCTTCCGGAAAATTTGCGATGAGGTGGAGGTCGACCCGTGGGGTACGGCCTACAAAGTGGGGACTAGGAGGTTGAGAGGTCAGACCACGCTGCGCGTGACATGCCCAAGACTGCTGGGCACTATCGTGGAGGCATTATTTCCTCACGATCCGGTGAGACGTGTGCAAGAGCAGGGGCATCACGTTGGTCTGCCTGAACCTGTACGACCGGAGGAAGTGATCTTAACAGCGGGCCAGTTTGGCGACAGGAAGGCACCGGGCCCCGACGGCGTCCCCAACAGTGTCCTGAAGAGGATCTCGCTGGTAAGACCGGACATCATGGCAGAGGTTGACAACGAGTGCTTGCTGGAGGGAGTGTTTCCAAAGCAATGGAAACGGCAGCGCCTTGTACTGCTGCCCAAGGGGACGAAGCCCGTGGAAGAACCCTCAGGATACCGCCCAATATGCCTGCTGAGCACGGTGGGTAAAGTATTCGAGAGGATAATCTACGGTCGCTTGCTGAAAGTAGCCGAGGAGAATGGAGCACTTTCGGAGCACCAGTTTGGCTTCCGAAAAGCCAGGTCAACGGTGGACGCAATAGAGATGGTGGTGGATATAGCTTCAAAGGCAATCGCAGGAGCAAGATGGCGATGGGGGACGAAGGAGTACTGTGCGGTGGTAACGTTGGACATAAGAAACGCGTTCAACACGGCCAGATGGTCACGGATTCAGGATGTGCTCGCTCGAATAGGAGTTCCGGACTACCTCCTACGAATAATCAGCAGTTATCTGTCGGAGAGGGTGCTCGAGTACGACACGGACGATGGCTTGAAGCGGCACAACGTTACGGCGGGTGTTCCACAAGGATCGGTCCTCGGACCACTCCTTTGGAACTTGATGTACGACGACGTCCTGAGACTGCAACTTCCAAATGGGTGCAGACTAATCGGTTTCGCAGACGACCTAGCGCTTGTGGTAGTGGCCAAAAAGGTCGAGCAGGTGGAAGCGGCCGTTAGCGCGGCAGCCGACACGATCGCGGAGTGGCTCGAGCAGGCCGGACTGGAACTAGCATGCCATAAGACGGAGGCAGTGCTCATTACGAGCAGGAAGATGCTGGAGTTCGCTACCTTCAGAGTGGGCAATGCGCTCGTGAAGTCGAAGGAAGCCATTAAGTATCTCGGTGTCATGGTCGACAACCGATTGAACTTTGGAGCTCACATCAGGTATGTCACAGGAAAGGCGCTAAGGACGCAAGCGGCACTGGCAGGCATGCTGCCGAACATTGGAGGACCGAAAGCAGGTAGAAGACGACTGCTGTCACAAGTAGTTTCGTCTATACTACTGTATGCAGCGCCTATATGGGCATCAGCGGTGACCACAAATAGTGGCATGAAGAAGAGGCTGGCGGCGCCATACAGGCTTTTTGGGCTACGCGTAATATCTGCGTTCAGGACGGTTTCCGAAGACGCAGCCCTGGTGCTGGCTGGGATGGTGCCGGTGGACATCCTGGCGGAGGAGACGAAGAGGATCCGCATAGCACGGCGAGACACGGGCGTGCCCGCTGCAGAGGCCAAGGAGGAGGCAAGACAGGAATCCCTGATCAGGTGGCAGAGAAGGTGGGATGCGGCCAGCGGAGGTAGATGGACGCACCGCCTGATCCCAGGTGTCAGCGGTTGGCTTGGCCGCGGAGTTGGACAGGTGGACTTCCACCTAACGCAATTCCTCACGGGGCACGGAGGATACAGGAAGTATCTCCACCGCTTCAAACACGAGGACAGCCCGGTGTGCCAGTGCGGCCAAGGGGAGGATGAGGACCCGGAGAACGTTCTGTACAGCTGCAGACGATACGCTGGAAGAACAAGAACAGTGCCATCAACGGAGAACTTGCTGAAGTTCATGCTGGAGTCGGAGGACAACTGGGAGAGTATGCGTCAGCTCATAATAGGCATCCAGATTAATCTGAGACGATGTGAGAAAGAGCGACGTGAAAGGTTGTTAGCCTAAGCAGGCTACCGCCCCCCGCGAAGTAATACTTTGCGGTGGATCCCGCGGGGGATGCGGTGTGTGTGGGGGGGTGAGTTTAGTACGTAGGCATCGACGGTGTCGATGAGTAGTGCATATTGGTGGACCGCCAATATCTTTTGAAGATTCTCACCTCCCGGCGGCGACCAAAAAAAAAAAAAAAAAAACACACACACACACACACACACAGACAGATGTGTGACGTGAAAAAGTACGGTCGAGTTTTTCCTGTCGCTCCGTCCTTGTAGTGTTTTCGCAGTGCTAAACCTAAAGTGAAAACCAATTTTCCAAGTTAACAAGCGCGTCAATAGGCTGGGCAACTCACCTGCTGTTCTCATCGCCTTTGCCAATCGCGTTCCTCTACCGGGCTGTTGTGGAGTCTCCCTTAAGCCACGCGCAATTTAGGGCACTCCAACTGGTGTGAGTGGAAATACTACACGTAAACATTACACGTATTGCACACCCCAACTTCGTGGTGTGCTGCTTGTGCTTACAAGTGTTTTTTTTTTAATACCACAGTGTCAGCTGATCGCGAGTACCAGGGCTGTGTTTGGCTGTGCCAACTGAGCGAAAAGCTCTTAGCTTTCCTCGCTTGCTAATCATAGGTGGCGCCAACACGAAAAGAGGAGTCTCAGCTGTGAGTGGTTCCTGGACAGGGTGCAAATGCAAACAAAAATTTTGTTGCATTTGCGCAAGGATTTTGCGATAAGCGCTGCATAGCCAACAGGCGCACCACATGGCGATTTCTCCAGTAGGAAACTCCAAGCAGGTTAAGCAGAAGGCCACGGTACCGGCTATTACCAACCCCCTCCGTTGCGGCGGTGCTCAGTGGGGCTCTGGTGACCGAGTCAGGGCAGTATAACCTCCACCGGTTAAAAACCTTAGGGAAACCTTTGGTCAACGCGGGACTGCTTGTAGATCTACAAGTGAGTGGAGACAAGTGGTTATAGTGGAAGGTATTGTGCGCCGCTCGGCTTTGCCGAGGTCTCCCCCCTAGGGGAGTGCGCTACCCCCGGTGCGCAGCCTGGTACCTCCAGGTGACATGCCTGCACCTGCGGCGGCCAGTCCACCCCAGGGGAAGAAGCCAAAGGAGGAAGATGCCTTTGTGCAGCTGGGTGCCATCCTGAACGGCCTTAATGCCCTTCTGTTTGGGCAGCGGCACGTAAACCAGCTGATGAGGGACCAAGCAGCGAAGGCACTTAAGCTATACAAAGTCTGCTCTGGCAGAAGCAAGACAGCTTCCAGTGATAGCGCGGATACGGCCACACAGACGTCGCCGATTGCAATGCGGCCTATTAGAGTAGCCGATAAAGTGCAACAGCAGAGTTGCGGTGCTGCGAGGAGTACAGTGACTCCCAAAAGGCGGCGCGAGCTCGAGCCAGGGCAGCGAGCTACGCCCTCAAAGAGGAACAAAACTGGCAATGCAAGTCCAGCGGCTTCGGAGTCGGTTCCACGGAATACGTGGCAAACGGCTCAGCGAAAGAAGTCTAGCAAGCTAGCCGGTAAGGCATCTGGCAAGCCACATACGAAGAGCAGATCGGATGCACTGGTAATAAGTACCAGCGAGCTTTCCTACAGCGAAGTTCTGTCGCTAGTTACGCGCAGAAGCGACGGAAAACTCAACGGAGTCCGCGACAAGGTCTCCAAAGCTCGTCGCACAGCAAAAGGTGACCTGCTACTTGAGTTGAATGGAGTAGGCCTGGAGTGTACAAATCAGCTCAAGGACGAAGTGGAGCTTGTGCTAAGCAAGAGTGCAGTGGTTCGCTCATTTACCGAGCAGACTCACTTCGCCATTCGGGACCTGGACTAGTTAGCCACTAAAGAGGAGATAGTGACTGCGCTGTCAGCGCAGGCAAACATACCCGCCGACGTCTGTATCTGTAAGAGCATTCGACCTGGATATGGTAATACACAGGTGGCTCAGTTTTCAGTACCAGCAAATCTGGCAAGCAGCATTACTGCCCTGCGCACAGTTCGCATTGGCTGGACCAGCTGCGTCATTCGCCAGCAGGAAGCGCGCACGCGGTGCTATCGCCGTCTGGAGATGGGACATACCGCAAGCAGCTGCCGTAACCCCGTGGATAGATCCCAGTGCTGCATCAGGTGTGGAGTTACAGGCCACAAGGCAGCGAGTTGCAAGAGCGAGGTGGCGAAGTGCTTCATCTGTGTTGCAAAGGGCAGTGCCCCATTCAGCCACCAGGCGGGCAGTAATAGATGTCCACTCAGTGGAAGCGTACTTGGTCGTGCAAGATGAAGTCCATACAGCTGAACCTTAACAATTGTGCAGCGGCCCAGGACCTGTTGCCGCAAACAGTGCGTGAACGCTCTGCAGACCTTGCGGTGCTAAGCGTTCTACGCAGTCTACCTACCCCCTAGTCTGCAGCTATCAGAGTTCGCTAACACCCTGAACTCCCTGGTAGCAGGCGGAAGAAGCCGTCACCCGATCGTCATCGCTGGAGACTTCAACGCGTGGGCAGAGGAGTGGGGCAGCTCGTCAACCAATGCCAAAGGACGGGGGTTGCTGGAGGCGTTCTCTCTCCTCGATGTGGCGCTCCTAAATCATGGAACGCAGCACACGTTCAGCAGAGCTGGACTGGGTTCGGTCGTTGACATAACATTTGTCAGTAGCTCGCTCTTCAGTTCGTCCACCTGGAGCATCGACGACTCCTTTAATGCAAGTGATCACGTTGCCATATAGTGTAATACTCCAGCTCACCACTGGCCTAGGTATCGTGTCGAGACGCTAGACATGCGGACTTTCAGTGCCCATCTGGAGTCTGCTGTGACCTCTGATAATACTGTTAGCACCGAGGACGTGGTGGATAAAACGGTGCGGATGCTAAGCCGTGCCTGCGATGATAGCATGACTAGGAGCAGAAGGTACCAGAGGCACCATGCCCCAGTATACTGGTGGAACGAGGAGATCGCTGAGGCTCGAAGCGAGTGCAACTATGCTAGACGCCGCTACCAGCGCTCACGTGGATCGCTGCTGTTCCATGAATGCCAGGCGGAATTCCTCGCCAGTAGGAGACGCTTCCAGAAGCTTATTAAAAACAGCAAGCGTAGATGCTTCCTGGAACTCTGCGACACAGCGGAAAACGACCCGTGGGGCAATGCCTACAAGCTGGTAGTAAAACGCTTCAATGCCTCTCCACGCTGCCACCCCATGGACCCAAGATCATTGAAGGAGATAGTAAGGTACCTATTTCCCAGTGTGGATGAGGATATCGGCGAGCCCCCGCCTGCGCCAAGCATGCATTCTCAAATTGAGCCCACCATGCTAGAAGAGATTCGACACGCTGCAACGAGGTTGAAGCCCAGCAAGTCACCTGGCCCAGATGGGATTCCCAACCGAGCGCTCAAGCTAGCAATTGCGCTCCGCCCAGATGTCTTCTCGAGCATGTACAACAGCTGCCTACAAAGCGGAAATTTTCCAAACCGCTGGAAAATTCAGCGCCTGGTCCTAGATGGGATTCCCAACCGAGCGCTCAAGCTAGCAATTGCGCTCCGCCCAGATGTCTTCTCGAGCATGTACAACAGCTGCCTACGAAGCGGAAAGTTTCCAAACCGCTGGAAAATTCAGCGCCTGGCCCAGATGGGATTCCCCACCGAGCGCTCAAGCTAGCAATTGCGCTCCGCCCAGATGTCTTCTCGAGCATGAACAACAGCTGCCTACGAAGCGGAAAGTTTCCAAACCGCTGGAAAATTCAGCGCCTGGTCCTACCGAAGCCTGGCAAAAAGCTCGAAGATCCAGTTGCATATCGTCCGATATGCCTGATCGATACTGCGGGCAAGCTACTGGAGCATTTGATTTGCACCCGGCTCAATAGCGCCATTGCTGCTGCTGGTGGAGTTTCACCGCAGCAGTATGGCTTTCGCAAAGCGCGATCTACGCTGGACGCTATCGGCAAGGTAGTCGAGATAGCTTCGGGAGCTATAGCTGGATGTAGATGGAAAGGCGGCGCCAAGAAGTACTGCCTAGTGACAACGTTGGACGTCAAAAATGCCTTCAATACGGCTAAATGGGCTGCATCCTGGAGGCTCTTGAGGCGCTAAACGTGCCAGAGTACCTACTAAGGATAACAAGGAGCTACTTTAAGGATAGAATCCCAAGGAATGATACCTGCGAGACGATGGAGGAGCACGAAGTTTCTGGAGGCGTGCCACAAGGGTCGGTACTGGGACCTCTTCTGTGGAACGTCATGTATGACGGCGTTTTTCGGCTGTCAATGCCAGACGATGTTCAGCTGGTGGGCTTTGCTGACGATGTGGCAATAGTGGTTGTCGCCGAGGATCTCAAGGTAGTGGAGGAAAAGTGCAACCTAGCCATCTCGAAAGCCATACAGTGGCTCTCCTCAGTAGGACTGCAGATAGCACCCCAAAAAACAGAGGCAGTGCTCATTAGCAGCCGAAAAGCGGTGGAGACAGCAAACATAATCGTGGCTAACACTGCAGTCAGGTCTAAGAGGGCAATTAAATATCTGGGCGTTATGCTGGATACCAGGCTATGCTTCAAGGAGCATTTGGAGTACGCTAGCACAAAGGCCGCCTTAGCAAATCGTGCGATCTCGCGTATCATGCCAAATACGAGAGGTCCGAAGCAATTCAAGAGACTCCTTTTATCCAGCGTCATAAGAGCGACAATGCTGTATGCGGCGCTGATATGGCAATCAGCTTGCCGCTTTGAGAGCTACACCCGCGGACTGAGAGCCACTCACCATCTTGGGGCGATCAGAGTTTGTAGCGGCTTCAGAACCATCTCTGATGACGCATGTCTGGTCCTGGCTGGAATAGCCCCATAGCCGAGCTGGCTAGGGAAATCTCGGAGATCTACGAGGGAACTCATGGCAAGGAACTTTCGGATCCCCAGAAGCATGAAGTGCGCACAGCGGCCAAAACGCGCACTTTGGAAAACTGGCAGAGGCAATGGGATGCGTCTAGCAAAGGGCGTTGGACGCATCGCCTCATCCCGAGCATTTCAGCGTGGCAAAACCGGTGGCATGGGCAGCTCAACTACTACACCACCCAACTCCTAAGTGGTCATGGCTGCTTCCGTGCGTACTTGCACCGACTTGGGCATGAGAGTGCAGCGTTCTGTACCTCCTGTGGTGATAGGTTCGTAGAGGATGCCGAACACGTCTTGTTTCACTGCGGACGCTTTACCGGGCCTCGAGATGAACTGGAGAGGGCTTTCGGCTGTAGCATCGAGTTGGACAACCTGGTGACATTGATACTGGCCAGCAAAGTCAATTGGGAAGCATTCAGCGCGTTCGCGGCGGCAGTCATGACCAATCTGCGTAAGGCTGAGCGCGAGCGAAGAGAGCAAGAGGATTAGGTGGAACATAGGCATTGGTGACGCATTACCTAACGGCCGTACCGCCAATGTTATGTTTCGCTTATATTACCTAATAATAAGCCACTGTATATATAGGATAAGCAATAAAGGAAAAAAAAAAAAAACACACACACACACATCTACACAACCTACAAAAGAGACCACAGATAAGTAATGATTTGCATTTTTGTGACATTATTTGTCCGTGTGCATTTATCTTATCAGTATTAAACGCAGTCCGTTTAATATTCTCCGGTAAAATTGGTACTTGCACTTTTTCCGTTGCGTCTGGTCCAACTGCATGTACATATGTACGTATACATATGTACGTATGTACATGGTGCCAAGTTTTTTTGCTCAAAATTGTTTTCCTTATAAGCGTTTCATATTTATGTGCGTTTAATTGTGACAAGATTCAACACACATTTATGTTAAAGCAATTAACAAGTGTTCCGTGTCCGCAATCGCTCCCACTTGTGAATTATCCAAAATCATAATTACATATTTTGTGCCATAACATATATATATAACATGACATAAAGACGTTAACCTTGGCACAGCCGGTAGGTCAAACAAAGTCATCAAAATTACATATACATAAGTACCGGTGCCACTGCGTATATATTAACACGTTCCAATTCCATATAACACAGCATAAGTCAAACCAACGGTGGAGTATACCCTACAATTTTTTTCTTTACAAGTGGGGTGTACCCGTTTCAAGAGTTAACTTGCAATATTTAGTACACCCTTCCGCAAGTGCGGCATATCCGACTAGCTGTGTATAAATTGAGTTATAAATAAAAGTTAAGAGCAAATAATAAATAAATAATAAAAACTATTTATATTTTTTTGTATTATTTTTTGGTATATATTTTTTCATTTTTAAATAAAATATACACTTTTCCGTTGGTAAAAAATACTCACATTTTTGTATATTTTAGTATTTTTGGTATATGTCTTTTTCCTTTTTTAAATAAAATATAGACTTTCCGTTGGCAAAAAATACTCACATTTTGGTATTTTTATACCCTTAACCCATAAAATGGGTAAATAAGGGTATAATGGTTTTGAGCAAAAGTATGTATCAGGCAGAAGGAAGCATCTCCGACCCCATAAAGTGTATGTATTCTTGATCAGCATGAACAGCCGAGACGATATAGCCATGTCCGTCTGTCTGTCCGTCTGTCTGTCTGTCTGTCTGTCTGTCTTTCTGTCTGTCCGTCTGTATGAACGCGTGGATCTCAGAGACTACAAGAGCTAGAGACTTCAGATTTTGTATTTAAGTTCTCCTATACCATGAGCAGAACAAATTTGCTTTAAATTATCGATAACTATTCTAGTTTTCGATACTTACATGGAATCGATAACAATAAAATATCGAATTTATAAAATCTAAAAATGAGGGTGAAGTAATGGGTAATAATAGATTTTTTCTGAGAGTTTCGTCCAAATCGGTTAAGAAACACCGGAGATATCGAGTTTAATCGTTTGAAGTTAAGTAAGTACACCTAAGTCAATTATAAATTTAATTTATATATTGCAACTGGGTTCAGGGTATCTTCTAGTCGGGCTCTCCCGACTAGAGCCTTCTTCTTGTTTACTATATTTTTTTCATTTGAAATAAAAATATACTCTTTTACGATGGTTAAAAATTATCACATTTTGGTATTTTTTAGTATATTTTGACATAATTTTTTTCCTTTTTAAAAAAAATATAGACTTTCCGTTGGCAAAATACTCATATTTTGGTACTTTTAGTATAGTTTTTTCTCCGTTACACTTTTCCGATGGTAAAAAATAGTCACATTTTGGCATTTTTTAGTATTTTTTGGCATAATTTTTTTCCTTTGTAAATAAAATATACACTTTTCCGTTGGTAAAAAATACTCACATCTTGGTATTTTTTAGTATTTTATGGTATATTATTTTTTCCTTTTTTAAATAAAATATACACTTTTCCGTTGGTAAAAAATTCTCACATTTTGTTATTTTTTAGTAGTTTTTGGTATACTTTTTTTCCTTTTTATATAAAATATATACTTCCCGTTGGCAAAAAAATACTCACATATTGGCATTTTTTTAGTATTTTATTTTTCTCCGTTTTAAATAAAAATATACACTTTTCCGTTGGTAAAAACTACTCTTATTTTGTTATTTTTTAGTGCATTTTGGTATGTTTTTTTCCTTTTAAAAGAAAATATACACCTTCAATTGTCAAAAAATACTCACATTTTGGTATTTTTTGGTATTTTTTCCTTTTAAAATAAAATATACACTTTTCCGTTGGTAGAAAATACTCACATATTAGTATTTTTTATTATTTTTCGGTAATAATTTTTTTTCTTGCCTTGTTTTTAAAATAAAATATACATCTTTCCGTTGGTGAAAAATACTCACAGATTGGTATTTTTTAGTATGTTTTGGGTATATTGATTTGTATTTTTTTGTCATTTCTTTGGTCTTCGTCCATTTGTTTTCGGCTCCGTAGAGAGCCTATTACATATGTCAGTAGACCAAAAGCAACAAGCGAAATATCGTCCTTCCCTTTCAAAGGTCCGTCGTTCTTCCTTGTCAAGTTTTCGCAGCTCCTCAGCGCCAAGCGACAAGTCTAAGTCTGGTAATAAGTTGGAATCAAAACCGTCCGCTGGTCCGTCCAAACCTCAAGTTAGTTATCAGCCTAGCTCAAAGCAGAGAGTTTAACAATTCCGCTGGGCAGCGCCCGTATAACCAGACAGGAATCAAAGAAAATCATAGCTCATTCCAAAATGGCGTCCAAAGAGTTCCTTGCTGTGTCGGACAGGCTAGGCAAATTCGAAGCTAGATTTTCCAATTCAGTCGGCGAAACACTGTTTACGCTACAGGTGCGCCGGGATCAAATCCGATCGTTATGGGAAAAAGTAGAGCTTGCGTTTGAACAAGGTTCCCAAACCCTTCTGCAAGACGGCGGTTCCATGGAAGATTTGCAAAGTATGCAAGCGAAATATGACCATTCATACTCCGTATATGAACGATGCGTAGCTCAATTGAGCGAGAGTATAGACGCAGCATCCTCGAAAAATATGCAACAACAATCATCTCTTCCTTCCATCTCAAGAGGTTGTAGTCTTCCCCCAATCGATACAGACATTTTCGATGAAGACTATCTGCGCTGGCCCACTTTCCGGGATCTTTTTACAGCGATTTATATGAATAATTCTAGATTGACCCCAGTCGAGAAACTGTTCCACCTCAATGCTAAGACAAGCGGCGAGGCAAAGGGTATTGTTTCAAAATCTCCATTGACAAATGACGGTTTCCATTCAGCGTGGCAGAATCTTTCGGAAAGATTCGAAAATAAGCGGCTGTTAGTCAGCTTAGAATCCTTTTTAGTCTACCGTCGGTTTCCCAAGAGTCTGGTAAGGCGCTAAAAGAGCTCCAGAGCACAATCCAAAGTGTTTGACAGCTTTTGAGCTAGCAAAGGTCGACATCGAAAATTGGGATTGCTTGCTCGTATTCCTATGCTCATCCAGACTGCCGAAACTTACCCTGTCCTTGTGGGAACAGTCCCTCCACAATAAGTCCGATATTCCAACTTGGGTCGAATTCAACAATTATCTGACTGAGCGCCATCGTACGCTGGAAGCGATAGAAGACATGAGGCCTATGAACGCCCCGAGTCCATCCGATCGCAAGGATCTTAATAAGAAAAAGATCAACTCTTTTGAAGCGAAGGTTAAGGTAAAGACACAAGCTCCAAAGCCAATTTCTACCTGTAAGTTTTGTTCCAAAGAGAATCATCCAGTGCGTATTTCAGAACGAATGTTTAGAATCATCAAACTCCCGTTTAATCGTGTTACAGCCCAAGTTGCCGGACTTATCCAATCTGTACCAGCCAATCCTAAGAAGTTATGTCACTTCAACATAGGATCCCAAACGAAGCCGAGAGTTCACATTGAAGCTTCAGCGTTTGTGCTTCCAAATGTGGCAGGTACCCACATTCACATCCGATTCCCGGAAGTGCGTTGCGAGACCTTCCCAATATTCCGCTGGCTGACCCTAATTCTTACAAGAGTTCGCAGATAGATGTGCTATTAGGCGCAGATATCCTTGCATCCATCCTACTAGGCGGCTCTATTCCTAATATTTGTGGCGCATTATTGGGTCAAGAAACTATATCCGGTTGGATTCTTACCGGCCCAATAACTACTTGTGCTTCATCCTCTATCTCCGGTTTTTCAACACGAGTCACGGTCAAGAATGACCAACGGTTGGAAAACCTCCTCACAAAGTTTTGGGAGGAGGAGGATCTCCCTATGAAGCTAGTAAAGGAGTCTGATGGCATATGCGAAGACTGCTTTATGCGCACAACAACAAGAGATGAGAGTGGCAAATATATTGTCGCTCTCCCCTTCAAAGATCCTGATCACATCCTAGGACATTCAAGGTCAATCGCACTGCCTCAGTTTCTAAAAAACGAGAACCGTTTAAACAGAAACACTCCATTAAAAGAGACTTATGTCACATGAGACGAGTCCCCCCTACTATAGATACTGGGAACTTTTATCTTCCACACCATGCGGTTTTCAAACCTGATAGCACTTCCACAAAAGTTCGCGTTATATTTAACGCCTCCAGTCAATCCACTAATGGTAAGAGCCTGAATGATGTCCTACATGGTGGGAGACATAGGCTTTTTTGACTTAAAAATGCGGGGGGCTGGGGGTGGAATGGGTGGGCGTGGCTCCAAAATTATTGATGCAGTTTTTTGAGTTGCTAGTAGCTATCTGCTTACCAAATTTGGTAGTTCTAGCTGTGAGGATGTGCGAAATATGTGGACTTATCGGCTTTGAGTTATCGAATGACACTTTAATTTACTATCCCATAGATAAAAAGAATTGGATAGTTTCAAGTCTCCAGCTTGAAGGGTGTGGAAAAAAGTTGCGAACATACAGACGGACGGACGAACGGACTCTGTGACAGACATTGCACAAAACCAATATGCTCTTTACCTTCGTTAAAGAGTATATAAACTTATCCTTCAGCAGTGGTATTTCTAGTTGTATAGAGCCAAACAAATTTTGAAAAGGCATCGACTACAACAAAAATGTAATTGTAGCTCTTAGATGTCTGGGTCATTTGGCCAACATGATCGACCTGGAAAGTTCCTAGCGAATGCCCTTCTTTGCTTATTTAAGCCAAAATCCTTTTTTCCCCGCTTTACCTTCCGAAACAATGCATTCAATACAATTCTGAACAATTTTAGGCAATTTTACTGATAGAATGTTTTCTCAATCGCCTCCTGAGTATGTTTTCCATCATTGACGGTACTACAACAAGTTAATGAGATCCTTGTACAAAATAACATGCTTCACATATGTGCTTTTTTCCAAACCGGCTTAAACTGCCTTAATCCAAAGTTCGTTAGCTTGTGATTGCTGCAATACGTGGTGAAGAGAGTCGCCTATCATTGGACAGCATATTTTTCAGCCGTTTCTATGCTTAATGCGGTAATTAAAATCCTGTAAAAATAGTACCCAACGTGAAACTTTTAACGGAATATCACCACGCTTCTGCAAAGTCATTGGAAAGGCGTTGCAATCGGTAACTATTTTAAACTTAACACCAAGTAAATAATCGTGGCATTTTTTCAAGGCTGCATCTATTGCTAGAACCTCAAGCTCATAAGAACGATATCTTTCTTCTGCAGGCTTTATTTTTCGGCTCAAATATTGGACTGGGTGGAATGTTTGATCTTCAGAATCTTTCTGCAAGAGCATACCGCCATATCCATACTTTGGAGCGTCAGTATGAACTTCCGTTTGAGCTTTCGGGTGGTATAAACGTAACACTGGGTTGTTCATTAAGGCCTTTTCAACTGCTCAAACGCGATAAGCTGCTCTTCACCCAACTTAAACTTTGAGTTTTCGAAGAAGATTGGTCGATAACTTACCACTGCATAATCGCAGCTTCTAACAGCATGAAAACGGACTGACAATAATATTCCGTCTATTTCAATTGGAACCACAAACTACTCAATGTTTCTAGCTCGCTATTGCAAATTCTGACTAAGCAATGCTTTTCTTCATTCATTTCAATATTTCCTATCTGTTCGACCACATCAGACAAAGATCACAACCGGTGTCAATCAATGCTGGGAACAAAACGTCCTTACAAAAAATCTGTTTGAAAATACATTTTCCAACGCTATTGCCCTTGTTCAACATTGTGTTGGCATTATTTTCTTAGGTTTTTATACTTGATACCAAAGGTAAAGAGCATATTGGGTTTATGCAAAGTCCGTCATGGTGTCTGTCCGTCTGACCGTCCGCCTGTCCGTCCGGATAAACGCAACTTTTTGCACACCCTTCAAGCTAGAGACTTGAAACTTTCCAATTATCTCTATCTATGGTATGGTAAATTAAAGTTGGGGTTCTACGATAACTGGGATGCTGGCAAATCGATATATTCGATAGCTCAAAACCGATAAATTCACATATTTTGCACATCGTTACAACTAGAACTACAAAATTTATTGAGAATAGAGCTGGTAACGACCCCCAAATAGCTGCATCAAAGTTTTGGATCCACACCCAGCCATTCCGCCCACAGAAAATCTTATATCTAACTCAGTTTTTGAGCTTGAGCCACCAAATTTGTTGCCAAGATAGGTGATGATGAGCCTCCAAAAACTGCATCGAAAGTTTGGATGCCACGCACACCAATATTGCCCCTTCTGCCCCCATCCGCCCCAACGCTTCGTCAAAAACGAGAATGCGTGTATCTTCCAGAGTTTTGGAGCTAGAGCCACCAAATTTGGTAGGACGATAGCTGGCAACGACCTCCATTAATCTGCATTAAAATTTTGGAGACATGCCCACCCATTTCGCCCCCCTTTCCTCACGTTTTACAAACTTTGAGCTAAAGTCACCGAAGTTGGTATGCGGATATCATCCCACAGAGAACTGCATCCAAAATTTTGATGCCACGCCCACCCAAAACAACCCCTTCCCCCCCTTATTCAATTTTTTTTTTTATATTGAGCTAGAGTTACCAAATTGAAAGGAAGATAGCTGGTGGCATCCCACAAAGAGCTGCTTCAAATATTTGTGTGCCACGCCCACCCATACCGCTCCCAGCTTTCTTCCACAACTTTTACAAACTTTGCGCTGGAGTCACTAATTTTAAAAGGAAGTTAACTGGTGGCATCCCAATCTGCATCAGACAATCTTTGAGACAGCGTGAACCTTTCCCGCTTCCGTACTCCTTTGCAGTCAGCCCTCTTTTTACCGGTGTGATTGCAGCTTTTCTACTAGTTTTAACTGCTCCTGGCTGATGACATTTATATCATTTAATTGATTGCTTACACATTTTTGCCAAATGTCCTGCCTCACCGCATCTGTAACACTTCCTTTCCTGCTCTTTATCCTGATCTCATTTTTTCTCTTCATTTGTGTCTTTAGTTTTGTTTGTATTCGTCGCTTGAGGGCGACAATTACGAATTTTCTCATACATGTAAATCAGCTCTTTTAACTGGTGAAGTGTTGTCGCTTGACACAAGTTACTTTTATAACTCCTCGAGTCTTGTATGCTTTCTATAAAGAACTCTATTAAGCTTGGTTTATCCAATTTAACTGAGCTACCAATCTGCATTTGGCTATAAATATACTCTCTGTAGTCTTTATTCTGACGCTTTCGTCATTTCGCAACATTTTGTGCACATCGACTGAAGGAAGTGTGTTTATGCCTAAAAGTATGCATCGGCAACTCCCCAACAAAATCAGTATTTTTTTTTTTTTCCTTCTGATTTTTATTAAGGCATACGGAGAATCGATGAACCCCTTTGTGACCTTATTTTCTATTAATTCAGCCCAATTTGGGCGCGCCGGCTAACTTAGTTAGCTGTCACAACATAGTGCTAAACACTCAATAACAACAACAAATAACAATAATAACAATAACAAATATAACAAATACTGCAATTGTGTTTCAGCTTCTGCTGACCCTCAGCAGTGGAGATCGAAGAATGAGATCCCTCGGTGTTCGCTTCTTGAGTCTCCTTTGTGGGTGAGATCTGACTAGACAGTTTGCCAGCCGGCTTCTATGTCGCTCTAGTCTGTCATGGTAGCGACTCGAGTGCTTGTTGATCTCGTCGAAGACCGTGGCAAGTTTCAGGTCTCTGTGAAGCGTGCTATTTCGTACAAACCAGTCGCAACCGGTGATTGTTCTCGCAACTCTATTTTGGTCGACCTGGATTCTGCGAATTTGGCTATCGCAGGCCAGTCCCCAGATTTGACACCAGTACCTCCATATTGGTGCAATAATTTGCTTGTAAATTGTCACTTTGTTCGATAGTGACAATTTACTACTTGAGCAGAGTAACCAATAATGCTTCCTCACCGGAGCACGTATGCGCGTTCTAATGGAAGTCACATGCTTAGAAAACGTTAGCCTGCGATCCAGAGTGACTCCAAGGTACTTTGCTGCGTTCAGCTGTGGTACAGGGGCCCCCTCAATAAACACGGCCGGTGGTGTTATCCTCTTAAGGGTGAAACAAACGTTGTTCGACTTGTCACTATTGATGCCGATGTTCCAGCGCCTTGCCCATTCCGCATACTTAGTGGCATACTCCTGGATGCCGTCGGCTGCATCGTGCTCGCATCGAGACCTGTAGGTGACGCACACGTCATCGGCAAATGTGGCTAGCATTGATGTCCCGTACAGGCTTCTATCTGGCTGCGGCATGTCGTGGCTATACAAGCAGTAAAGCAGGGGACCAAGGACACTACCCTGTGGTACTCCAGCTGCTACATCGTGCTCAGTAGAGAGTGCCGAGTGAAATCTGACCGCAAATCGTCTTCCCTCAAGATACGACTTAAGTAGACCGAAATATGGCGCAGGCAGCGTATGTTTGATTTTACTAAAATTCCGGTATGCCACACCCGATCAAACGCTTCTCGAATGTCCAAAAGAAGGGCATTGCAATATTCCTTTTTATCGAAGGCAGTCAGGATTTGCTCGACAACTCGATGTAACTGCTCGACAGTGCAGTGGCCGGCACGGAATCCAAACTGGTGCTCAGGAAAGATCCCTCGAGCTTCCATTAACTTGACCATCCGGGCGGCAATCAATCTCTCAAACACCTTGGAAATTGAAGGGAGAAGGCTGATAGGCCGATAGGAAGAAGGTTCCCTCTCAGGCTTGCCAGGTTTGTGGATCATTGAGATAATCCCGAGCTTCCACTGCGGAGGGAAGTACTGTAACCTCACAATAGCGTTAAAAACCAACGCTATGAAGCGAATAGCACAACTGGGCAGTTGCCTTTAACGTGGCATTGCAGATGGTGTCATGGCCTGGTGCCCTTTTGATGTTCTGGAGTGCAATGACATCGGCTACCTCGCTGGGGTCAAATTCTTTGATGGGCAGGTCCATTTGGAGGGCTTGAGTCAGCTGGTCCTGCGTCTCTTCATCCTGCTGCAGACTGACAAGATGAAATGGCTGAAAGCGCTCTGCGAGGTGCGCGGCAAACAGCTCCGCTTGCCCCAAGTCTGTCCGACACCATGTCCCGTTTCTGTCCATTAGTGGCGCTTTTCTTGCGCATCGCCTTTAATGGCACGTGTGGCCTTCCAGAGCAAGTGCGTCGCTTCGCAATCAACCCCCGTATTGGCTAGCCTGTCATCAAACCATGCTGATTTATGTTCCACCAGAGCGCGACGGAGCCTATTCTGCGCACTATTCCAGTCTGCTTTGTCCAATGGGTGGCGAGACCTCATCCACCTAGCGCGTAAGCGCCTCTTCTCCGCGATGAGCAGGTTAATCTCACGGGTTATCGGGATTCTATCTGCAGCAGGCCTCCGAGATGGGGTGCGAGTAGCCTGTCTAGCTGCTGTCTTGATTTAAAGGTAAAAGAGTCGATAGCATCATCTATGTCCTTCCCAGTGTTGATAACCGTGTTGAGGTTCAGTGAGGACTCAAGGTGCTCTTGAAAGCATTCCAGGTTAGTGCGTTTGGTGATTAGCCGCTCCATCCTAGGGTAAGCTATTGCTGCCGCATCCAGCGTAATTACGAGTGGTAGGTGGTCGGAGCTAAGCTCAACAACCGGCCGTATTTCTGCATGAATACCCAGGATACCCCTTGTCAACGCAAAATCAATATAGCCTGGTGAGCCTCTACTGCTATACGGGTACCTCGTTGGGCCACCAGTTGCTAGCGAGTTCACCTCTGAATTGAAGACGAGATTTGCTAGCGCATGTCCTCTTTGGTTGCACCTCCCCGCTCCCCAGAGCCAATGGGACGCATTCCAGTCGCCTGCAACGATGAACTTGGAATGATGCTGTTCCAAAATTGTCCCAAATTCATCCGTAGTCCATATAAACCTCGGGGGACAGTATACTGCTCCAAAGTTGATTGTGCCGAGTTCGGTTTCGATGGCTGCTGACGCAAGTTGCACCTTGTCCGTGGCTATTGGTATTAGCGGGAAGTGTACCAGCCGTGATCTGATCAGAATCGCTGCACCACCTTTGGCGTTGCCAGCGGTCGGATCATTTGCAGGATAGGCCTCAAACCCGAATAATTTGGGAGCCTCTGACCCCTTACAGTGTGTCTCACTCAGCAGCAAGACATCAATCTCATGTCGCTGCACGAAGCACTCTTCTTCGGGCAGCTTTGTAGATACGCCATCGGCGTTCCACACTAAGACGCGCAGGGGCATCATTATGGGGCCTGCTGCGCTTGGAGCGCAGTGAGTAGATTAAGAATCTGCCCCTGCTGCTGTGTCTGCTGTTGGTGCTGCTTCAGCATCATCATCATTAACTCCATCTGCTTCTCGTGGTGCGACTGGAGAGACTTAATGCTTTCGTTAAGCTACTGCAGAATTGCTTCAATGTTGCTATTGTCCATCGAGTGCTGAGGTGCATCCCATGTCGTGCGTTGACGGCTGCGGCTCCTGTCGTTGGACTGCTGCTGTTGTCGATTAAGTTGTGGCTGCGGCTGTTGCTGTTGCTGCTTTGCCACGTCCGCATAGGTGACTCCGATTCGAGTAGTGGCTGCCGGCCTACCACCAATATTAACCCCTGGCATAGAAAGGTCGGAGTCCTCACTTTTACCACCCACCCCACTTTTGGGCCTGGAGCGTTGTAGAAACGCCTGGTATTTCGGGCAACCTGAGTAGTTGGCAGGATGCGCATCACCACAGTTGAAGCATGTACATAGCTCGTTGCGGGGTCGAGTACAATCCCTGGCAGGGTGTTCGCCAGCACATTTAACACATATGTGCGCCTTACGGCAATATTTAGCAGTGTGACCAAACTGCTGACATCGATGGCATTGCAAAATAGCAGTGCGCTTGCGGAGAGGCTCGACTGCTACTCTCATATGGCATAGTGTCTTAACAGCCAATATAGCCTTATTATTGGCCGCTGCGGCAATATTCAGAAAGAACATGTTCACTGGGTTGACTTTGGGAGTGCCTGGCTCGTTGCGCCTCTGAGGCGTATGGGCATCTAGCACCTTGTGGCCAATTTTTCCAAGTTCCTCCTTTATCTGGGTTGGCAACGTGCTGTGGTGCAAGCCTTTAACACAAACTCTGTATGGCCTGTCTTCTTTCAGCTGATAGCAGTGAAATTCATACTTTTCTTTCTCGAGCCAGCTGACAATGCTGCGAAATGTGCTGGCATCGGCCGTGTAGAGTCGCATTACACCACCCAGTGAAGCCCCAGCCTCGACCTTGCTCACTTCCGTGACTTTTGAAATACCTTGCATTAGCAGGTTGACGTCGTTAATGCCTTCCATTACGATTGGTGGAGGCTTAGGCTGCGCTTTGCCGGGAGCAGCAATTTTCGAAGCATCAGTTCCAATTCGTTGGCTGGCGCTGGGCTTTTCGCACAGCACTTCTCTCTCGTTCCTTGCTTCCATGTCAGCAGTCATTTGCGCAAGTAGCCCAAAACGGTTTGAGCTGCCACTGTAGTTGTCACCATTATTGACAAGGTTTGCTTTTTGATCTCAATATTTTGAGAAGCACATGAGCTTTTGCGCTTGATTGTTTGAAAGCGCTGCGGAGCTCCATCCTCTGATGAAGATTTTTGGTTATTGGTGATGGTCCCAGCTGGTGCGCCATTGACGCTTGAGAAAGCACCAGTTTCCAATGTCACTGCAGTCACTAGAATTTCAGCTTCTCCGTTCATCTCACTATCTGAGGGTTGGTTGACGGCTTTGATAAGAGCCTCGCCAAGAGCCGCTTTATTTTTTGTCATAGCTGACATCTTTGTCCGCTGCTTGCCGATTTGTCCTGGTTTTAACGGACTCCTAAGAGTATGCATCGTTGATTGCAAGATCCTAGCCAAGACTAGAACCTTGAGAAAAGAGATTAAAAGCTCAAAGCTTCACTGACGATGAGCTTTTATTAAATGTTTAAGGATGACGTGGCCGCTGGGCAGCGGAGCCCCGTTTTGGGAAGATTCTCTTTTAATTAAATAAGAATGCTGCACTTTAACGTTTACACTAATTGTGACTTGACGTTCACTGAACACAAATTGTGCCACTTTTGTGGGCTTGTCGTTGATTTGTAGCGGCGAAAATATATTTTCACCGCTCGCGTCACTAAAACACGTGCGTTGCTAGCAGGGTTGCATTCGATACTTCAGTATTTTTGTTTCCTCTCAGAGCATAAGTTATGTTAAACACTTGTTCATTATGTTAAGAGCCGCTGAGCAAGCTCAGAGTCTACATAGGTTTTAGTACCAATTCGCCAATAAACCGAAGCAGTAATACCACAAGATAGCCGCGCGATTTTATTTTTTCACCCCGTCTATTCGACCAAAGGCAAATAGTAATTTACCCGCGTAGATCACGAGTGCAGTTTCTTTGGAAAGTTCCACCCCTCTACAATTTCAAATTGTTTTGCCAAATTCTCCTAACAATTTCTGCATGATGTCTCCAATTTGTAATTCCTTGTTGGCTACGAATGAATATTTGTGTTGCACTCTTCAATAATTGCTTAGAATATATAAAATTTTGGGGATCATTCCATTGAACAGCTTCTGCGTCATCAAACTCCTGTATCCACTGCTAGACTGAAAGTTGACTCGACCCATTAAATTGTGAATGAATTGATCTATCCCCTAGAGCATTATTTCTCCTTTTGTGCATCGATTCTGATTTACCACAATTAGAATCTTCATCTGCTTCATCATCAATACCTTATTCGAAGTGTTTTAACAAACGATCCTGCAATTTAACATTACATACATATAGTGAATATCAATCAGTTACACTCTGAACTTCTTGAAGACAAGACGTGTTACAGCTGCGTTTAAGCTGCCTTCACACGATCGGCTTTTCATCGGTTTTTTTTTTTTTTAAAGCCACCGCTCTCGTGTGAACACACAAAAATTTTTAGGTCCGGTCAAGAACCGACTCAAAATGAGAAAAATAGAACGTGTTCTATTTCTGCTCTTTTTGAGTCGGTTAAATTTGTGCCACGAACATGTTAACGTAAAAAAGGCGTTTTTTGTATTTTTTAGTAATTGTTGGCAAAAAAAAAAATGTAAACAAACTTATATATATAGGGAAGTGTGACCAGATTGTGTAACAACAAAAAGTGATGGGATTTTGGATTTAACCGCTGCGAGTAATGTGAATGCCAACCTTTTTGGTCGGTTAAAAAAAGCTACAGAAAAACCGACCGTGTGAAGGCAGCTTTAGTGAAGAGCCCAAAGAGCAATAAAAAAAAAAAAAAATAAAAAAAAACTCTTATCAGCTTATTAGCGAAAAACAAACAAGTACACATAACGAAATACGTAAAATACAAAACCAACAAAAACAAAAAACACACATCGGAGAGCAGGGCGCGAGCCCAAAATACAACAACAATGGAAAAACCGCCAGACATTCACAAACTTACAACATCAATCTACACCAAATATGCAAACACAGACAGCCAAAAATACATAATGATCAATAGAAAAGACAATGAAACATTCGAAAAAGTATCACCTTCCTTATTAAAAAAACAATAGACTACACATGCGGAGGAGAAGTCGAATCTTGCAAAATAACACGCGCCGGTTTATTATTAGTTAAAACCAAAAACACCATACAAACAATAAAACTACTCAAATTAAAAAACATGGCAAACATGGAAGTGACAGTCGCTGAACACAAATCCCTTAACCAATCCAAAGGAGTTATATACAGCAACGAATTGCGCAACATTGACCAAACAGATATATTAAACGAATTAAAAACACAAAACGTGACCGAAGTCCGAAAAATACTCAAAAAACAAGAACAAAATCTAGTAGAAACCGGACTCATTACAATCACTTTCGCCTCGCTCAATGTGCCAGAATCAATAAGAATTGGATACGAACAAGTCAGAGTCCGCCCATACATCCCAATGCCGCTGAGATGCAAGAAATGCCTGCGCTTCGGCCACCCAACACCGACCTGCAAAAGCCCTGAAGAAATATGCAAAAACTGCTCCAGGAAAACACACACAGAGGAAAACGAGACCTGTACCAACGAAAAAAGCTGCATAAACTGCATTAACAACCCAGATGTTGATAACAAACATAGCCCACAAGACCGTAAATACCCAGCATTCCTAAAACAACAGGAACTTGTGGTGATAAAAACAACAGAAAAAGTAGATCACAAAACAGCGCTAACCATATACCACACCCGACACACTCAACAACTAAGAAACAGCCACAACAACCACATCAGCCCAAACACACATCATCAACATACAAAAATGCACACCCGCAAACAGCAACACTGAAGAAATGGACCTAGATGACCCCGTCAACACAAAAGACCTAGCATGCGTACAATCAAAGGACCTAAAACTACGAATTTTCTCCAAAGACAAGAACAACACTCTAGCAACCAATCTCAAACCCACAAAACCCAACATACTAAAAACAAAAAACTCAAATAAGAATAAGTACAAAAACAACAGCGAAAGCGACAGTATTTAGCTCTAGCGAAAACCAAGAGTGGGCGGCGTCCCCCCGCACACGGCGATACCGGTGGTGAGGGGACGCCGCCCACCCATCAACACACAGAGCCCTCAATTGGCCACCGATTGGGGGCTCCCACAAGCTGTAGGAACAACAACCACATAATTATTCAAAAAAAAAAAAAAAAAACACAAAAAACACAAAAATGACAATTAAAATCGATCAATGGAACATCAACGGATATTTCAACAACTACAGCGAATTACAAATATTAATAACTCAACATACAACTCACATTATAGCCCTACAAGAAACACATATAAACAAGTGGAAACGTTGCAGTCGGACGCAACCGACTGCGGTATACTCGATACCAGTATTAAAAATTTTGATGCCCATCCATGTGGGATGTCAATTAATATCTTCATACCAAATTTGGTGACTCTAGCTCAAAGTTTGTAAAAGTGGGGAAAGGGGGACTGGGGGCGGTATGGTTGGGCGTGGCATTCAAATTTTTGGTGCAGATCTATGTGGAATGTCAATTGCTATCTTCATACCAAATTTGGTGACTCTAGCTCGAAGTTTGTATAAAGTGGGGAAAGGGGGGCTGCGGGCGGTATGGTTGGGCGTGGCATCCAAATTTTTGCTGCAGATCCTTGTGGAATGTCAAATGCTACCTTCATACCAAATTTGGTGACTCTAGTTCGAATTATGTAAAAGGTGGTGAAAGGGGGGCTATGGGGCTTGGGGCGGTATGGGTGGGCGTGGCATTCAAATTTTTGCTTCCGATCCATGTGGGATGTCAAATGCTCTCTTCATACCAAATTTGGTTACTCTAGCTCAAAGTTTGTAAAAGTGGTGAAAGGGGGGCTGGGGGCGGTATGGTTGGGCGTGGTATTCAAATTTTTGGTGCCGATCTATGTGGGATGTCAATTGCTATCTTCATACCAAATTTGGTGACTCTAGCTCGAAGTGTGTATAAAGTGGGGAAAGGGGGGCTGCGGGCGGTATGGTTGGGCGTGGCATCCAAATTTTTGCTGCAGATCCTTGTGGAATGTCAAATGCTACCTTCATAACAAATTTGGTGACTCTAGCTCGAAGTTTGTATAAAGTGGGGAAAGGGGGGCTGCGGGCGGTATGGTTGGGCGTGGCATCCAAATTTTTGCTGCAGATCCTTGTGGAATGTCAAATGCTACCTTCATAACAAATTTGGTGACTCTAGCTCAAAGTTTGTAAAAGTGGGGAAAGGGGGGCTGGGGGCGGTATGGTTGGGCGTGGAATTCAAATTTTTGGTGCCGATCTATGTGGGATGTCAATTGCTATCTTCATACCAAATTTGGTGACTCTAGCTCGAAGTTTGTATAAAGTGTGGAAAGGGGGGCTGCGGGCGGTATAGTTGGGCGTGGCATCCAAATTTTTGCTGCAGGTCCTTGTGGAATGTCAAATGCTACCTTCATACCAAATTTGGTGACTCTAGCTCGAAGTTTGTATAAAGTGGTGAAAGGGGGGCTGCGGGCGGTATGGTTGGGCGTGGTATTCAAATTTTTGGTGCCGATCTATGTGGGATGTCAATTGCTATCTTCATACCAAATTTGGTGACTCTAGCTCGAAGTTTGTATAAAGTGGGGAAAGGGGGGCTGCGGGCGGTATGGTTGGGCGTGGCATCCAAATTTTTCCTGCAGATCCTTGTGGAATGTCAAATGCTACCTTCATAACAAATTTGGTGACTCTAGCTCAAAGTTTGTAAAAGTGGGGAAAGGGGGGCTGCGGGCGGTATGGTTTGGCGTGGCATCCAAATTTTTGCTGCAGATCCTTGTGGAATGTCAAATGCTACCTTCATACCAAATTTGGTGACTCTAGCTCGAAGTTTGTATAAAGTGGGGAAAGGGGGGCTGCGGGCGGTATGGTTGGGCGTGGCATCCAAATTTTTGCTGCAGATCCTTGTGGATTGTCAAATGCTACCTTCATACCAAATTTGGTGACTCTAGCTCGAAGTTTGTATAAAGTGGGGAAAGGGGGGCTGCGGGCGGTATGGTTGGGCGTGGCATCCAAATTTTTGCTGCAGATCCTTGTGGAATGTCAAATGCTACCTTCGTAACAAATTTGGTGACTCTAGCTCAAAGTTTGTAAAAGTGGGGAAAGGGGGCTGCGGGCGGTATGGTTGGGCGTGGCATCCTAATTTTTGCTGCAGATCCTTGTGGAATGTCAAATGCTACCTTCATACCAAATTTGGTGACTCTAGCTCGAAGCATGTAAAAGGTGGTGAAAGGGGGGCTGCAGGCGGTATGGTTGGGCGTTGCATCCAAATTTTTGCTGCAGATCTTTGTGGAATGTCAAATGCTACCTTCATAACAAATTTGGTGACTCTAGCTCAAAGTTTGTAAAAGTGGGGAAAGGGGGGCTGCGGGCAGTATGGTTGGGCGTGGCATCCAAATTTTTGCTGCAGATCCTTGTGGAACGTCAAATGCTACCTTCATACCAAATTTGGTGACTCTAGCTCAAAGTTTGTATAAAGTGGCGAAAGGGGGGCTGCGGGCGGTATGGTTGGGCGTGGCATCCTAATTTTTGCTGCAAATCCTTGTGGAATGTCAAATGCTACCATCATACCAAATTTGGTGACTCTAGCTCGAAGCATGTAAAAGGTGGTGAAAGGGGGGCTATGGGGCTTGGGGCGGTATGGTTGGGCGTGGCATCCAAATTTTTGCTGCAGATCCTTGTGGAATGTCAAATGCTACATTCATAACAAATTTGGTGACTCTAGCTCAAAGTTTGTAAAAGTGTGGAAAGGGGGGCTGCGGGCGGTATGGTTGGGCGTGGCATCCAAAGTTTTGCTGCAGATCCTTGTGGAATGTCAAATGCTACCTTCATACCAAATTTGGTGACTCTAGCTCGAAGCATGTAAAAGGTGGTGAAAGAGGGGCTGCGGGCGGTATGGTTGGGCGTGGCATCCAAATTTTTGCTGCAGGTCCTTGTGGAATGTCAAATGCTACCTTCATACCAAATTTGGTGACTCTAGCTCAAAGTTTGTATAAGGTGGGGAAAGGGGGGCGGAATGGATGGGCTAGGCTCAAAAACTTTGATGGAGATTGTTTGGGGTCGTTGCCAGCTATCTTCCTACCAAATTTGGTGGCTCTAGCTCCACTACTCTGGAATATACACGCATTCCCGTTTCTGACGAAGCGTTGGGGCAGATGGGGGTGGCTAGGGCGGTAGTGGTGGGCGTGGCATCCAAACTTTTGATGCAGTTTTTGGGGGGTCATCATCATCTATCTTGGCACCAAATTTGGTGACTCTAGCTAAAAAACTGTGGGAGATATAGGCTTTTCTGATTTCTAAATGCGGGGGGCTGGGGGCGGGATGGGTGGGCGTGGCTCCAAAACTTTGATGCAGTTCTTTTGGGGTCGTTACCAGCTATCTTCCTACCAAATTTGGTGGCTCTAGCTCCACTACTCTGGAAGATACACGCATTCCCGTTTTCTACGAAGCGTTGGGGCATCTGGGGGCGGCTAGGGCGGTATTGGTGGGCGTGGCATCCAAACTTTTGGTGCAGTTTTTGGGGGGTCATCATCAGCTAAATTGGCACCAAATTTGGTGGCTCTAGCTCAAAAACTGTGGGAGATATAGGCTTTTTTGACTTTAAAATGCGGGGGGTCTGGGGGTGGAATGGGGGGGGGCGTGGCTCCAAAAATTTTGATGCAGTTTTTTGGGGGTTGCTGGTAGCTATCTTCTTACCAAATTTGGTAGTTCTAGCTGTAAGGGTGTGTGAAATATGCGGATTTATCGTTTTTGAGTTATCGAATTTATCGATTTGCCAGCCCCCCAGTTATCGTAGAACCCCAATCTTGACACTTTAATTTACTATCCCATAGAAAAAGAGAATTGGAAAGTTTCAAGTCCCTAGCTTGAAGGGTGTGGAAAAAACTTGCACACATACGGACGGACAGACGGACAGACGGACAGACGGACGGACGGACAGACGGACAGACACCATGACGGGCATTGCACAAAACCAATATACTCTTTACCTTCGGTATCGAGTATAAAAACACCCACCACACACCTATTCCTACTAACTATCAACTGTTAACAAAAAACACTGCCCACTCTCACGGAGGCGTAGCGTTTCTAATTCACAAATCTCTACACAAACAAGAAATTACCCTAAACGACGACTTTGACGCAATCTGCGTAGAATGCACATCCAAACAAAAATTCAGACTGATATCGGCATACATAGCGCCAAACAAAAAATTCTCTTTAAACAACCTCCAAGCCGTTCTAGAACCATCACGCATACCTACTTTAGTCACTGGCGACTTCAACAGTTGGCACAAAAACTGGGGCTCAAATGCAAACAACGCTAGAGGAAAGCTTATAGAAAAGTTCATAGCCCAATCGAACTACATCCTACTAAATGACGCATCTCCAACACATCTCAGCATCCACAATACACTAACGAATATCGACCTAACTTTTAGCAGCCCTATACTCAAAATCGACAGCACATGGCAAACAGAAAACGATCTCTACGGCAGCGACCACTTCCCAATCATAATATCCCTTTTCTCCTCCACGACAACAAACACACAACATTTAACAGCCAAACCTAAATTCATCACTGACAAAGCTAATTGGGAACAATTCTCTAAACTAACAGAAGAATACTCCTCACAGTTACCAACAAGCACAAACATAAACAAAGAAACAGCCACAATACACAAAATAATAATCACCAGCGCCCACAGAACAATTCCTCAAACACACCCTATGACACACGCTCACAATGTCCCCTGGTGGAGTAAAGAACTTCAAACACTAAGAGATGAAAAAAAAGAAGATGGCACAGACTTAAAAGAAACATTACAACAGAAAACGTCGTACAATATAAAAAAGCTTATGCATTATTTAGACTAACCCTAAAAAACTCAAAAAAAAACTGCACTTAGCAATTCACTGAGCAAATAGCCCCAGACACCCCACCAAAAAAAATTTGGAGCAACATCAGAAGATTTTGCTGACTTAACCCTCAAAAACATATCCACTGCATTCTTAGACCCAACACAAATACACACCATACCAACAAACAAGAAATTGTGGAGCTTTTTTTGCGAAAACTTTTCGGAAGCAGCATCCGACCATAACTTTACTACCAAATTCACAAACGCAAAACACACAGCGCTGAACAACATACACAATCACACTTACCTCCCAAAAAGAAGAGCAATAGCAATTGAAAAGCCAATAACCTTTATCGAGTTTACAGCCGCATTAAACACACTCAAAGGTAGCACACCTGGACTGGACAGAATTAACTGTACTATGATAAAAAATCTTGACAAAAAAACAATAAACAGAATTATAAACCTACAGAACGCCATACTAAACAACTACATCCCCCAAGCCTATAAAAACAGCATAACAATCCCAATCCCAAAACCCAGCTCAGACAAAACCTCACTAAACTCATACCGACCCATATCACTTAACCCATGCCTTTCAAAAATCCTAGACAAAATAATATCAAAGCGGCTGTGGTGGTTTGTTTCCAATGATAAACTCATCCATAATAGCCAAACTGGTTTTAAAAAGGGGATATCAGCTATGGACAGCCTACTCCTAGTAGACCATCTACTAGCTAGATGCATCTCCAAAAAAAAAACCACGCATCAATTATATCCCTTGACTTTGCGAAAGCCTTCGACAGAATAGGAATCCACACAATTCTCGACCAACTAGTAGAATGGAAAACTGGACAAAAAATACTAAACTATGTAAAAAACTTTATGAGCAACCGCAAAACAACAGTCCGCATACACACAGTCTTTTCCTCTTTCCACCCTATCTCCAACGGCATTCCCCAGGGATCACCCCTCTCGGTAGTACTATTTGTAATAGCATACAACAAGCTTACCGTAATGCTCTCTCAACATCCAAACATTAGCTTAAGCGCATACGCGGACGATTTTAACCTTATAATAAAACTAAAAAAATAACAAAAACATAAACATAAATCTAGTCCCGATTCTCGTCACAATAACAAACTGGAATGACTACTCAGGAGCCATGCTTTCTAACACAAAATGCAAACACATGCATGTTTGCAGAAAACACAACTGTAACTGCACCCTAACCACAGGACAAGGACAAATACAAATAAAAAACGTAAATTCAATTAAAATACTAGGCCTACACTTCAACAACAAATACAGATGGAAAACGCATACAGAACAACTCACACACAAACTCAAACAAGCAACCAACATAATAAAATGCCTCTCAAGCCCAAAATTTAACTGCAATACAGTAACCCTTCTAGACATTACCAAAGCAATTCTGACCTCAAAAGCAGACTACGGACTCCCAATATACGGAAATAGCCCAAAATCAACCACACGCACAGTCAAATCCACAATAAACACAGGTTTCAGACTCGCTCTCGGAGCATTTAAAACAACACCCACCCAAAACATCATCTACGAAGTACGAGCAGCCACACTAGAGGACAGAAGAGAATTCCTAACAGCCAAGCTTATTAAATCCCTTATCACAGCAAAAAATTCACTCATTATAAGAATTCTAAAAACATACCGAGCACCAAAAAACAGAAACACAACTCTACAATAGACCAAATAATAGAATACAGCAAAACCCACAACTTACCCTACAAACCCATTACCCCACCGTCCCAACCCACACCACCCTGGAACACAAAACGAATATACATAGACACAACCCTCAGAAACTCCAACAAGAAAAACACATCTCCAGAAATATATCGGGCAGAATTCAACTTAAAAAAATCGGAAGACAGCAACAAGTACACATAAATATATACAGACGGATCCCAAACCCATTCAAACACCACTTTCGCTATCACACATGAAACATCGCACATCAAGACAACCCTTCTGCCACACTACTCGTCGGTTTTTTCTGCCGAAATAATTGCAATTGCAGAAGCCTTAGATCTTCTCAAAAGCAAAAGGGGAAAATACTGCATATGCACGGACTCCTTATCAGCCATCGACTCCATAAGCAACACAAACAACAACGAATACTACAGATCACACATAAGAAACAGCCTACAAAAAACATTCCCAAAATTCAAACTGCTATGGGTACCCGGACACGTTGGAATAACGGGAAATGAACAGGCAGACACTGCTGCAAAAAACGCAGCCAAAGAACCCCTTATAATAAAAAACAACTACAACATTAAGGACATACAGAAATACATAAAAAAAAAACACACCAATCAAAAATACAAACCAAGCTAATGGAAACTTCCACCTGGTACCAAAATGTAAATCCAAACAAACACAACAGCTATCACCTTTTCAAAAACAACCAACTCCCCCTTACACGCGAAGACCAAATCAAAATAACGAGAATCAGACTTGGATACACAAAAATTACTCACAAATCTTACATTGACCACACCCCCAGGACATGCCCGTACTGCAACCAGAACATCTCAATAGAACACATACTTGCCAACTGCAGCTCCTTCAAAACACAAAGACACGCAACATTTAAAAACACATGCCCACTACAAAGCCTCTCAAACCCCACACCACCAAACACGTTAAAAATCCTACAATACCTCAAACACACTAACCTATACTTTAACATATAAAACATCACTTCCACATACAGCATCTAAACAATTAAATAAGATACAATGTAAATATGAACATACATAGAATAAGTCTAGAATAACACGAGCTGAAGGCCAACGCTGCCATAGCCCAAAAAAACACGCTAGCCAATAATTTAAATTATATGTTAGCCCTAATAATAACAATAATAATAATAATAAAACTGAATATCAATATTTTAACAATTAGAAGTTAACTTTACTTATTGGTATATGCTCTACTTCCAAATGATAAATATCCATATTTTATCTCTTTAAAGCTGCTTTCACACGGTCGGTTATTCGTCGGTTTTTTTTTTTAATGCCAGCGCTCTCGTGTGAACACACGTCATTTTTTAGGTCCGGTCATGAACCGACGCAAAAATGAGAAAAATATAACTTGTTCCATTTCTGCTCTTTTTGCGTCGGTTAAATTTGTGCCACGAACATGTTAACGTAAAAAAGGCGTTTTTTGTATTGTTTTAGTAATTGTTGGCAAAAAATAATGTAAGCAAACTTATATATACATACAACGAGTATATACCTAACAGAGACGAAAACAGAGCCCGCCACTTTAACAGAAAACGTTCAGACCTATACTCGTTTGAGTTTACAAATAATTTTGCCTTCTCCCTTGCCAACTTATTCTGCCAGCAATTTGAAAATCAGCTGGTGCATAGGGAAGTAGCGAAGATTCAAAGTCGGCCATCATTGTTTAGGCTTTTGTTTTGATCGCAAAGTGTGCGATGCGATTGCCGAAAGTAATATGTTGTCGTACTTCGTTTCACTTGACTTGCAAAAGAACTTGAGTTTGGCAATTTAAGACTTTTACTTGAATCTAATTGCTGCTGCCCAAAATGTAAGGGTAGTATAGACTTAATATAAACTTTGCGCAATTGTGATGCTAAACGTGAGATACTTTAGCTCAATCTCTATTTTATATGCTTATTTATACTTTGGCAATTAGGTAGGGCATTCACAACTAATAAAACAAGCTATTTATAATACTACTATACTAACACTTGAATAAACATATTTTGTATTTATATACTTAATATAAGTTATCTATATATTAAATTCTATATTTGATATAATTTTGACTATAAACTTATATTGGGACAAAGGGTATTTTAACTTTGCGCATTTTGTGAGTTTTAGCTACGGCAAGCCAGCACGTTGTTGTTTTATTTCAATTGCGCTTTGCGTTCAGCGGCCTTTTTATTAAAGGAGAGGCGGCGGGCCAGCGGAAAGCAAGAACGGTAAAAGTTTGTTAGTATTCGTATGCATGTGCGTTTCTGGTGCCGATGAACTAGTGAGATGGTTCTGAGGTGGGCAAGCTGAGGCCACCGGACGGGTCGCAGGTTGCGGATAGCGCAAGGCTTCTAGTAGAGGTAAGCTGCGAATAGCGACTTGTCGTGAATAAGCAGTCCCGGACAACAGCGGGTACCACACCGTATGTGGAACAGACAAGGCGCTTGTCTGACCGCCTTCATAACATAGTCTTACACACACCTTTCTCCAACACATGTTTTCCTACCCAATTCCTACCCCCTACATCTCACAACGGGCAGTGGTGACGTCCTGGGGCAAGGGTGCCATTTCACCCCCCTAAGCCAGAGTGTTACGTGTTCCGTGCTCATTGGCTGGTTTGCAGTCAGGGGTAACCGACTGTATTTGAATGGAGCCTCACCGATCTGGCCGCCTTGGTGAGTAGACCTGGCCCCAGCGTGTTAGTGGTGGCTATAACACGCCGGTACTACTTTCCCCTACACTCGTGGGATCTATATGGACACTGCAAAATTTTTGAAAAACATGCGGGGCTTAACCGCAACCCAAACAGCAGACCGGATGGAAGAGAAGGCTCTGGACAAAGGCGGCAAGCTGACGCCGCGCGGGGGCCAGGCCCCCAAAAGCACGGCCAAGCAGGCTCTTCTGTTCTACAAGACTCCCATTGCTGCTGGAATGCGACGCAAACGCGCATAGCGTAGCGTGGAGCAGCACGGACAACAACTGTAGAGGTGAGTGCTTGCTTGACTATCTTGTAGCTAATGACCTTATGGTGGGGGCTGAACCCACATTTAACACCAAAAATAGAGCCGAAGTATTTGATATTACTTTCGGCAATGGTGGGGGCCTATGGGCTGGTTTACAACTGGAGGGTCTCAACAGAATCATTATCTTGGACATTAGAAGTAATTTCAGGATTAGTAAAGTCATTGGGAATCCCTGACGGACTGATTGGCCGCTCTATCAGTCACACCTGGGGTTATATCTAAGCAGACTAAACCATAGTTTGAGTGTCTCTTCTCAGGAAGAGCTAGAGCAACTCTCGACAGAAGTTGGCGAGACGATTATGCATGCCTATCATGCAAGTTGTCCAACCATCTCCATAGTTCCACCCTTGGTAGAATAAAAAGCTTGAGATGCTTCGAGCAGAGGTCAGGAGGCTGTTTAATACAGCCAAAAAGAATAGTGACAGATGGGACTTATACACCAAGAAACTAACAGAATATAATAAAAAAATCAGGTACATCAAACGTGCTCATTTCCGGAGATTTTTCTCCAACCTAGAGCAGGCCAGACCTGCTGTGAGAGTCTTTAAGTCGATCTCGAAAGGCACAGTGTTGTCCGAACTCTGCTTAAAGAGGCCAGATGGTTCCTTCACGGAAAATGAGATGGGAAAGGCAGAACTTCTTTTGCAAACTCATATTCCACTTTGTAAAACCATCACCAACACTGACAGCTGTTATGAAACGGTTCCCATCAGGAGACCGGACTGGAGCCTGGCTGCAGCCATAGTAACAGAGCGAAGAATAAGATGGGCCATTGGTACGCTTAGTCACTACAAGGCCCCAGGTACGGACGGTATCCTCCCCGTCCATCTACAGAAGGGGATGGAAGAGCTTATGGTGTTCCTCATTCGTATTTTCCGGGGAAGCCTAGCTATGGGCTACATACCTAGGGCATGACGGACGGCCAAGGTGATCTTTATCCCTAAAGTGGGGAAAAAGGACCCCTTTCACCCCAAATCTTTCAGGCCGATCAGCCTGACATCCTTCATGCTTAAAACCCTTGAAAAGATAGTTGAAAATCACATCAGGATCTCGTACCTATTGTCCAGTCCCCTGCATGATCACCAATATGCCTATAGAGAAGGAATGTCGACAGAATCGGCTCTCCTTGACCTAGTAAACAGTCTTCAATGCTCAGTGAAGGCCAAAGGCGTTGCTCTTTGTGCTTTCATGGACATAGAGGGTGCTTTTGATAACACAGCACATGATGTTGTGGTTAGAGCGCATCAGGGAAAAGGGGTTGAGCCAGGACCTACTCTCTGGCTAGGCAAGCACCTTGACACTAGAATTGCGGAAGTCAACAATTTGACAGTCGGGGCCCAAACCACCAGAGGTTGTCCACAGGGGGATGTCCTATCACCACTCCTCTGGAGTCTCGTGGTGGACGCGCTACTAATCAAACTTACAGATAATGGCCACGCCGATGACATTACCATTGTCTGTAAAGGCAACTTCGAGAACACGCTATCTGATAGAAAAACTCTGGGTCTTAAACTTTGCTTGGACTGGTGCAAAGACGTGGGGCTGAATATCAATCCAGCAAAAACCACAATTGTCGCCTTCACCAATCGTTACAAGTCAAAGTCCATAAGACCCATATCTATTGGGGGTACGGTAATCCCACTCTCTACGGAGATAAAGTATCTGGGGGTAATCTTGGACAAGAGACTACTGTGGAAACAGCATGTTGAGCATGCGGTACGCAAGGCTACAATAGGCCTAATGTGCTGTAGATCTCTCGCAGGGAAAAATTGGGGTGTGTCCCCAAAAGTCCTTCTGTGGATGTGCACAGCAATAGTGAGGCCCATAGTCAGCTACGGCGCTGTGGTATGGGCAGGACGTGTTGACCTTGATGTCACTAAACGGCAACTGGGCAAACTCTGGAGACTTGCCTGGACGTGCATCTGGACGTACTGCTAGGACTTCCGCCTTTGCATGTCTACATCAAACACAGTGCGAACAGGTCTATTATGAGATTGGCAGGAGCGAACGCAATCACCTCTGTCACTAGTGCAACTGGCACACTGTTGGCCTTTCCGCAAGATGCGCAGATGTCCCTTTTTAGTTTCGAGAAGCTCTTTAAAACGAAGCTTAGCAATAAAGCAGAATGGACTGGTCTGTCGACCACCTATAATGTGAAACCACATGCTATTAGATGGTACACGGACGGATCATTAACTGATGAGGGTGCTAGAGCTGGAGTCTGCGGACCCCGACTCAAGTATCATGAGCCCCTGGGCAAATTCGCCAGCATTTTCCAAGCGGAAGTGCACGCGATTGAAAGATGTGCAACCTTCAACTTCGAGAGGGGATACGTTCATAGAGATATAGCCATTTTCTCCGACAGCCAGGCAGCAATCAAAGCACTTAGTGCTTATAAGATCTTCTCCAAACTGGTTTGGCAATATATAGAAGCACTCAACAGGTTGGGCAGTAAAAACAAAGCCACCATGCATTGGGTACCGGGACATGCGGGTGTTCCCGGCAATGAGGTCACCGATATTTTGGCCAGGAGAGGAGCTAGCACTCCTTTCCAGGGCCCTGAACCTTTCTGTGGGCTAGGAACAGGGTTATTCAGTCAGAGCAGACGCATCGATCTGCTCAACGCATGTGAGGACGCTTGGCGGTTTTCACATGGGGCAAGACAGAGCAAGCGACTGCTAGGTAGTTACAACAAGAAGAGAACTGAGGACTGTCTGAAGCTAAGCAAAGGATCTCTTCGGATAGTCATGGGTTTCTTGACCGGGCACTGCAGCCTGCGCAAGCATCTGCATAGTCTCAGGTTAGGGGAAGACAGTCTTTGCAGACTGTGTGTCTGGAGGGGGATGAGACTCCAGAGCACCTGCTTGAGGAGTGTCCCGCCATCAGTCGACTGAGGCTCTCTCTTCTGCGGAGCCTCGTTCTGTCTACAGAGAAGATGAGGGCTCTCCGACCATGCCACATCGTCGCGTTCCTGCGATCGATCGGGCTGTTCGAGGAGTTGTAACTCACAAAAAAGTAAGAGGGCACAATAGATCCTAGTGCATGATCCTCGTTCCAATAATAATAAAACGCATGTGTGTTTGTTTCATTCTTGCTGGGCCTGCTGCACTATGGGTAATTTCTTCACCTAATAAGAATATCTTGCTTTGTTCACGGGCTATAAATGTTTGCCCCCAAAAGTGGTCAAATTACAAATTAAATTAATTAATTATGCATGTTCAAATGTATGGTTGGCAATTGTATTCTCATTCATTGACCTGCCCAAATATTATTGTTTGACAATTTCAACTACTGAAATAGTAAGATCGCAGATCTAACAAGCTCTAATAAAAACATTTTAAGCTGCCATCTGATTGTCAGCTGAATCAATTTAAATAGAATGCATAGAAGTAATTATGATTAGTGTCATTCCATTTAACTTTAATTTCATATATTTATTATTGATATTTTTTAAGCAACATATACACAATATGTACTTTGATTGAATAATTTAATAATAATAATAATATTAACATCATACATATGTAGATGTCTTACAAACTCAGCGAGCGCAAACATTGTATGCCTTAAGGAGGGTTTACAATGTCAGCTTAGCTTGGATTGAAGCTTTTAAAAATCTGAAATGTACGCTGATAGTTTACAATGTCAGCGTGAACAATGCAATCAGCTGATTCGAACTCAGCTAACACATGTGCAATGGCGCAAAAATTAACGATTTTTTTTTCATTTAACAATGATTTTATTGTTATATATTCGTTAATATGTACCAAATAAATATTAAAATGTGAATTCTATTATCATTTACCTCAGTTTTGAGCAAAATAGAGGCAAAAACCTTGGAGCTTTCAGGCACATGTTACTAATTTCAAAAATACGCCATCTATTGACAGCTTTTAAAACAAAATTTTCGAATAGCTTTTTTCCACTCCAAGCTGAGATGCAAGTGAAAGCGGTTACAGATTGAGAGTGAGTGAGACGAACTTATGTGAAAAATAGGTGTGGTAGACAGAAGCAAAACATTTTCCAATCTCACGCTGACATTGTAAACCCTACTTTAAGTGTTTTGATTGTATTCATATATTTACGTATGTAAATAAAGTAAATAATATAAACATCTAAAATATGTTCATGTCCTTCAAACACAATCTCAGCGCACAGAAGCATTGTGCGAAGCAAAAAAAAAAACAGCGTCGCTGCGTGATCAAAGCAAACCATTTTAAATATGGCGGCTTTCCTGAAAAGTAAACAAAGAAGCAATAGTCAAAACACAAGCAGCTGTTCGCTCTCGTTTTGAATGGGCACCTGCCCAAACGTAGGTCTGGTGATGCAACATTAAAATTGAGTTGGCAGCTCTGAGTTCCGCTCTAGTAGTTATATACTCGTTCCATATACATAGAGAAGTGTAACCAGATTGTGTAACAATAAAAAGTGATGAGATTTTGGATTAAAGCGATGCGTATAATGTGAATGCCAACAATTTTGGTCGGTTACATAAAGCTACAGAAAAACCTACCGCGTGAAGGCAGCTTAAGTGTTGTCTAAACTAAAGTGTCATTCCTTGAAGAAAAAATCGATACATCCTTATATAAAAAGACTAGTAAGTGCCCCACTTACTTTTCTGCGCCGGTAGTTTATATAAATTTTAGAAATAGAAGATATTAACATATTAAGGCACAGTATTTAATATTAACTTTTCCACGCCACCGTCGAGGTAGAGAATCAGGCGCGTCGTTATACTCGATACCGAAGGTAAAAAGTTTATTGGGTTTGTGCAATGTCCGTCATGGTGTACGTCCGTCTGTATGTTCGAAACTTTTTTCCCCACCCCTTAAGCTAGAGACTTGAAACTTTCCAATTATTTTTGTCTGGGGCATAGTAAATTAAAGTGTCAAGATTGGGGTTCTACGATAACTGGGGGGCTGGCAAATCGATAAATTCGATAACTCAAAACCGAGAAATACACATATTTCGCACATCCTTTTAGCTAGAACTACCACATTTAGTGAGAAAATACCTACTAGCAACCCCCCAAAAAATGCATCAACGTTTTGGATCCCCGCCCAACCATTCCACCTCCAGCCCCCCAGCAATTTATAATAAAAAAACCTATATCCCCCACAGTTTTTGAGTTATATCCACCAAATTTGGTCCCAAGATAGGTGATGATGACCCCCCAAAAACTGCAAAAAAATTTTGGATGCCATGCCCACCAATACTGCCCTAGCCGCCCCCAGCTGCCCCAACGCTTCGTCAAAAACGGGAATGGGTATATCTTCAAAAGTTGTGGAGCTAGAGCCACCAAATTTGGAAGGCAGATAGCTGGCAACCTCATAAAATCTGCATCTGAGTTTTGGAGCCATGCCTATCCATTTCGCCCCCCCTCTCCGTATCGCCATAATTTAAGACTTTGAGCTAGAGTCAGCAAATTTGGTATGAATATAGCAATTGACATTCCACAAAGATCTGTATCAAAAATTTGGATGCCACACCCACGCGTACGACCCATCCTTCCAATCCCCCTTTTACAAACCTTTAGCTAGAATCACCAAAATTGGTATGTAGATAGCAATTGACATGCAACAAATATCTGCATCAAAAATTTGGATGCCACACCCACCCATACCACCCCCAGCCCCCCTTTCCACACTTTTACAAGCTTTGATCTAGAGTCACCAAATTTGGTATGAAGATAGCAATTGAACTTTCATAAAGATCTGCAGCAAAAATTTGGATGCCACACCCACCCTTACTGCCTCCAGCCCCCCTTTCACCACTTTTTACAAACTTTGAGCTAGAATCAAAAAACTCGGAATGAAGATAGCAAGTGACATTCCACAAAGGTCTGCAGTAAAAATTTGGATGCCACACCCACCCAGTCCTCCCCCATAACCCCTTTCCCCACCTTTTACAAACTTTGAGCTAGAGTCACCAAATTTGGAAGGAAGATAGCTGGTGGCATCCCCATCTGCATCGGAGAATCTTCAAGGCAGCGTACACCCTGCCGCATCCGTTCCCCTTTGCAATCAGCCCTCTTATTACCGGTCTTAATACTGGTAACGAGTATACCGCAGTCGGTTGCGTTCGACTGCAACGTTTCGACTTGTTTTTTTTTTTTTTCTATCTTTAGGCTGAATTGAGGGCAATAAAAGAATGTGTTGAGCGTCATTTGCGCGCTCTGACTTCCTTCGTGGCAATGCTATCTAGTCAACGCCTTCCAGAATCTTTGTGGCGGAGGCTTCAAAAGATGTGGTAATGCGATGTGGTGGTTTTCGTTTATGTACTATGTATAGTAGCGTTTATTGTGGATGTTTCAGATGTGTTTGTATGATGTTCACTCTTGTATCGTGATTGTAGGATGTGGTTAATTATAATATATGTTTCACGTAATTGTATGTAATAAGCGGATAGGCTTCTTGTATGTAGGACAATCATATATATAATGAAATCACGCTATAACTTAGACTTAAACTGTACGTGGCTCTGTTAATTAACATGATGAGAGCGACTGGATTACATACAGTTATAGTGTAAAATACTTGTATTGGAAAGGCAAAAATCATGGTTCTGAGCAAATTACATATCTTGAACAATTTAAGAACCCCATGAATTCTGCCATAAACATCCTCCCCCCCTTGCAATATATTGCAAATGGGATCACTGGGCACAGGTCCCGGACAGAATCCAGCCGAAAACGGAATTCTGGGCCATTGTTAGACCGTTGGCGCTTGGGACGACACCGTTCAGCATGACGTGAGGATACACGTCAGCTCCGAGCGCCAAGAAAATCTTCGAGGGATGTTTCCAACGACCGTCGGCCAGAACTATGCTTCTGAATTGATCAGCATCCGTGGAGATGGTGCGCAATGGGGTGTGGCACTCAAGCTTGGGGTCGAGGTGGAGCAGGATCTCCCGGTTGAATTCTGTCACTGGTGATCGAAGGATCACCGTGCAGACACCCTCCGCACCCACACGGGTGACGGATAGCCCGAAGGCCGTTGCCAAAGATGTGGCGATGCGGCTGGTGGGGCTGCACGGGTCGATCAGAAGGCGAATGTCGAACCGTTTCTCTCCGATATCAAGCTTCACTAGGGCCGTTGGCAGAACGCTCACTGCATTATGCTGCAACAGTGTGGCCAGCGATGTGTGGATAGGATGGGGGGTAGATGTTTGCGGAGGGCCGGTTGGAGATCGTGGGCCATGCGTAGATGATCGAGCGCCAGCGTTGCGCTCTTGCCTCCTGGATGGTCGGACGTCCTTGAAATGGAGTAGAGTGTGATGGTCCTTGTCGCAGACCTTGCATTTTCCCGCGCTGCGGCAGGACTGCCCAGAATGCTGATGAGCCAGGCAATTTGGGCAGTATTTGTTGACAAGCACCGCACGGAGACGCTTCTCGGCCGTGAACCGCATGAAGCGCTGGCACTTTCTTAATGCATGCACTCCTCTGCATATCCTACACCGGAAGGAATTGGTGCCGTTGGGACGGTATTGGTGCGTTGATCTACGGGATGGCATTTTTTGGCTATAAAAAAATAGGAACGGTGTAAGTAATTGCGTAGATTGAGTATTGACAGATAACACGGAGTACATTGGACAGCACAGGAGAATTGATCTTAATAGGACGAATTGTCAATTTTGTGAATTTTTGGACGCAGATGGTTCAGGAATGTTATCTTCGATTGGAAGTAGGATAAGCTTCGTAATGGGCCTACGGATGGTGCCACGAGCTGTGAGCACATCTACCACACGGACCTTGTCGTCACTGCCGGGTACGGTCAGAGTTATTCGACCAAGGCGCCACTCGTTTGTCGGCAGGTTATCTTCCTTCACGACGACCATGTCACCGACTCGTAAGTTCGGTTCAGGCGATTGCCTTGACCCAGATGATAAGCTTGTCGCTGCTGTCGAAGCTGGTGGTGCGGCGTACAAGGGAACTTCTTGATTTATTTATGATTTAGACTCCGTTCCTGTAGTCAGTTGTGGAGTGAAAAGCATAGAATAGAGGGGCTGTGAGGAGCCGAATAAGGAATATTCCTGAATAGCCACTGATGAGGCTGTAGTAGTTGGCTCAACATATAGGGGGAATTCCTGCGTTGGAGCTTGAGAGACGCTTAGTTTTTGGGTCTGCGGCACTGGAACATCCTCCACCTCCCATAATTTGGAAATGCGATGGTCTAGCTGCATCCCGTCGCAGGTCGAAATTCTTGCGGAGAGCGATGAAATTGACTGCGGCACAATCTTTGAAAGCGGACCGGTGAGAATCCATCCAAAAATGGTTTCTTGCCCAAGGAGCGAGCCGCAAAGGTTAGGAAGAGAGCCGCTTAAAATGACCGACGGAAGGATATCCGCGCCAATAAGAACATCAATCGGCGAACTCTGATGGAAAGTCGGATCGGCCAGCTCAATGGCTGGGAGGCTCCTCAGGGAACTTTTAGGAACCGATATGGCGGGCAAGTTGCCGGCCAACTGAGGAAGAACGAACGCCGAAGCTTCTATATGAAGTCTTGGTTTTGTAGGAGAGCCTATAGTAAAATGGCATAACTTTTGCGCTTGGGCTGCAATTGTCTGATTTAGCCCAGAAACTTGAGCTTGCACGGATTCGAATGGCAGCTTAATCTGTCGGAATAATCGCTCAGAGATAAACGTAGCCTGTGAGCCTGAATCGATTAGAGCTCGAGCGGTATACGTAGCTCCCCGATGGCATACGTTAATGACCGCCGTGCCGAGTAGGACACTCTGTTCGTTGGCAGCAAAATACGTTTGGACATTTGCTGCTGGTTGTAGGGTAGTGGACTGTATAGTATTGGAACTTGCATTGGAACGAGGGGTAGTGGACTGTATACTGGAGTTGGAACTGGCGGAGTTACCTTGAGCTGTGTCACCTCTATGTAGTAACGTGTTGTGACGACCCTTGCACGTAAAGCAATTATGCGCACTGGTACACTCCCGTAACTGGTGACCTCTTGCGAAACAGTTAAGGCAGAGCTTTTTCTGCTTAATATACGCTGCCCGCTCGCTAACTGGCATCTGTAGAAAACGAGGGCACAGTCGCACCGGATGGTTTTCTTTTGAACATACGTCGCAAGTCTTGCTCTTCGTAAGAACTTGCGCTTCGAACGAATTTACTCTCTTAGGGGGTTGATTATTTCGGGATGTAGACGCGGATGAGGTTTGTGGATTGTTAGCGGGTTTCACATCATCAATCGCTTCAAGCGTTCGAGCTGGAATTTCGCATTTTTTGGATATTGACTGTTCCCATAGGGAAAGCGTGAGTTTGGTAGCTTTGGTACTCTGAAGGTTTTTAACGGAAGCACCTGATTCGCTTGTAACCGTGGATAGGTTAAAAAGAATCTTAAGCTGACTGGTTACCAGCAGCCTCTTATTCTCGAACCGCTCACAGAGTGCTGCCCAAGCAGACGCAAAACCATCATTCGTGAGTGGAAACTTCGCGATGATTTCATTAGCTTCACCAGCAGTCTTTGAATTTAGATGGAACAATTTTTCAACCGGAGTCAACCTAGGGTTGTTGTCATATATTGCAGTAAAAAGGTCCCGGAACGTGGGCCAACGCAGATAGTCTCCATGGAACACCTCTGTGTCACACGGAGGGAGAAGACAGCCCCCGGAGAAGGGCAGAGGAGTGGGTATTTCAACCCTTTCAGATGCGGACACACCCTTTATCGCCCCCTTCAGGCGTGAAAGACACCTTTCATAAACGGAGTAGCAGTGCTCATATTTCGCCTCCATTGCAGCAATATCATCACTCTTTTCTTCTTGTGTGAGTGCCTTGGAACAGATTTCATACTCAGTCTCAATCTTATCCCAAAAGACTAGTAAGCGATCACGGCAAATTTCGAAGGTAAAAATATTATCTTCATCGGATGCGGGAGCATTGACACGGGACTCAAACTGGATCAGTTTGTCCGTAACGGAAATAAACTTCACCAAGGACATCGTTGAATTTTTCTTGGTAGATCTGGTTTTTACCGGACTACGATTCGGAAATTGTGACTTTGAATTTTTTTTCGGACTACGATCCGGAAACTTGGACTTTGACTCTTTATTCGGAAGTGCGCTGGGAAATCGCGATGACGTTGCGGCTGGTGACGCCGATGGATTTTTCTTCACGCGAACGATTGGATTTAACTTCTCTTCACTTTGTGGAGGTGCCCTGATTGGAATACGAGAAGCTTGCGACCCAGATGGAGCGGACGAAGTGGAATGACGACGCTCAGGTTGGGAAAGTGGAAAAACTGGCTTAAGTTTTGCTTTTTTATCGGTCTCTTTTGACCCTGTGGGCATACTATGTTTTGCAATTTAAAAGAATAATAATGTGTGCCGAGTTACCTGGAATGTTAGGTGGGTCACGACAATATTAAAATAAAGCGGAATAAAACGATGCAATAAATATAAAATGTTTTGAATAATAATTAACTAATTATTTATTTTATCTATTTATTATTATTTTTTTTTTTTTGAGTGTTCCAAGGAACGGCGTTCAAATGCAGACGCTTTGGATGCGCTGCTAGTGATTTTTTTCCCGTTAACGGAACTAAAATAATTTATTAAAGAATATTTATAAATTATTTGGCTTATTACACTCGGAACGGAATGGAAACGGTACAGAAAAATTAAAATTGTAAAAGAATATTTACAATATCCCCCGTTAACGGAACTAAAATAATTTATAACAGAATATTTATAAATTATTTTGGAATATTCCACCCGGAACGGAATGGAATCGCAACAGAGAACAATTGCGAACGAAAAAAACAGAACGGAAAATAAGATATTAATTATAGATTATAATTAATACCTTTAAATTAAGTTAAGTGTCGGACGGTTGACGATCACGATATATTGCCTTACACACTTTAGCGCTTCAAGCGCTTTTATGACAAAGAAATCGTTGTTACCTTTACCAGTTCACCAGAGCGGAACTATGCATGTATTGTTTATATTTTGTCGTTGTAGTTTATGCCGGCAAAAATAAAGTTTTTATTAAATTTTAATCTCTTTGTATGCTCGGCTAGTGTTTTGTTTTATGTTTTTTTTTAGTAAATGTTATATTGCACTTGTATTTTGTTTAAGTTTTGGAGTGCCGGCGACTTGACAAGTGCTGGAATATAATTCACCTGCAAGTGCGGCGCTTACTGCGTTTATGTGTATATTAAATTATTGTGTGTTATGTTTGCATATGTAATGTGGAATATATATGGAATATAAATGTGGATGATGGACTGATGTAATTTCGATGTCCGGGTGATGTAATATGTAGATATATATATGTGTGTGGAATATGCAGACGGCTTAGGAATTAAAATATTTGTCTGTTCGCGCATATGCGTTTATACATATACACATGGATGTACATACATATGTTCAGCTTAGTGCGGATTGCCGGCGGCTGCTATTTCTTCGTTTTAATTAATGCATTAAATAGTGTGTATATTTTGAGTGTGCTTGTTAAAGTTGTGTGATGATAAATAGTATTGGGAGTTCAGCAGTCGGCGCAGAAAAATTAGTATGTCTGTCTGAATATATGAAGATCTACATATGTACGTACAAGCACATATGTATGTAGGTATGTGCAACAGGTGGCGGATTGCCGGCGGCTGTTGTTGTAATAGTTTATGTGCAAAATAATGTGTATCAGTTAGAATGCAACTGGCGTGCTTTTATTGTCGGCCAATATAATGTAAATTAAGTGTAAAAGTACTGATGTATCTTCGGAATTTGTACGGATATATGTACTTGTAATGTAATGTCGAACGAGGGTGGGCTTGCGCCCTTCGGCACTGCGACCCACAAGGATCTATTGTGCCCCCTTACCACTAGTTCATTTTTAATGTTCTCAGGAACTGAGTCAGACCAGTCTGTGGGATATGCATCAGGTCTTCCTCTCTGAGAGTGTAGTTGCCTAACAGCTTTGCTCTATTACGTGCCAGGGCGGGGCAGTTTGTGATTAGGTGTTCCATTGATTCAACATCCTCTTCGCAGAATCTACAAGTTCTGTTTCTAGCAAGGCCCATCTTATGTAGATGGTCGTTGCAGGGAAAGTGGCCTGTTAACGCCCCACAAAGTGACCTAAGTTGTGATCTGTTTAAGGATAGAGCTACCTTTGCTCTTGCTGCATCAGGGCAAACATATCTTTTTGAGTGCCTAAGACCCTCTAGATTGTTCCAGTGCATTATTTTCTTTTTTTCTAACCAATTGTGTATGTCAGATTTGAGTTTGTTGTTTGAATAACCAAACATTGGACTTGGGCCTATAAACGGGGCTTCCGCTCCTAATTTAGCCCTTACATCCGCGGCCTCATTACCTGAGTGACCTTCATGTCCTGGGACCCAAACCAGAGAAACTCTATTATTGGTTGCCAGTGCATTTAGCTCACGGTGACATTCATGTATGAAGTTTGAGCTATAGCTATAGCTGTTTAGTGCTTTAAGAGCTGCTTGACTATCGGAGAGTATACGAATGTTAACTCCTACCAATCGTCTGCTATTCAGTCTATATACCGCCTGTAAAATAGCGAAGAGCTCCGCCTGGAAAACGGTGCATTCGGCCTCAAGTGAGAGAGAGATGTGTGTGCGAGGACCCACTATGCCTGCTCCTACCCCTGATGCTGTCTTGGATCCATCTGTGAACCAATTTTGTGCATCGTCATTTAGCCAAGATGGATTTGAAGTCCATTGCTCTCTTGTTGGAAAAATGACCTTGTAATTTTTCGTGAAACTATGGATGGTTTGTATTTGGTCTAGGGTTTTTGTTTTATCAAGGATGTCCTCTACCCTATTCAATATACCTAGGTGTCCTCTAAGGTTGCCCTTCTGGTATTTGTTACCTACATAGAGCCCCAGAGCCTGCTTTACAGCCTCTTCCTCTATAGCTAGGTGTAAGGGAGTTAGGTTTAGAATTGCTTCCAGACCTGCTGTCGGGGTCGTTCTCAGTGCCCCTGTGATACTTAGGCAAGCTAGCCTTTGTACCTTGTTGAGTTTATTGATAGCGGTGCTTTGTGTGGCTTTTTCCCACCATACTGCCGCCCCGTACAGAATCATTGGTCTTACCATTTGGGTGTACGCCCAGTGGGCCATTCGTGGAGAAAGCCCCCATGATTTGCCAAGCATCTGCTTGACAGCCCAGAGAGATCGAGTTGACTTTGTGGTTACTGCTCTCAGGTGTGCGTTCCAAGTGAGTTTGCTATCCAGAGTTACCCCTAGATATTTTACCTCTGTACTCAGAGTCACAACTGTGCCACTAACCTTTATGTCTGGGAATTTTAGAATCCTTTTATTGGTGAACGGGATTATGATGGTCTTACTAGGGTTGATAGAGAGCCCTTCTGAGGTGCACCATGTTACCGTTTGATCGAGAGCACGTTGCATGAGGTCTGCTAGGATCCTTTCATCTTTGCCCCTGATGATTACGGATATGTCATCTGCATATCCTATCGTTTTGCATCCGTTTGCATTGAGAGACAGAACTAAGTTGTCTACTAGGAGTGACCACAGTAAAGGAGATAGAACACCACCCTGTGGGCAGCCTTTTGAGGCATGTATGCTAGCCGAGGCAAGTCCAAGATCGGCCTTTATCAGTCTGCGGCATAGCATTGCCTTCACCCAGGCTACTACCTTAGGGTTTACCCCCCTGTTTGTCAGAGCCCGGCTCATTGAGTCAAAGTTTGCATTATCGAAGGCACCCTCTATGTCCATGAAGGCGCATAGGGCGACCCCCTTTGCGTCAATTGCTTTTTCTATGTCAGTTGTCAAATGATGCAGTGCCGTCACCGTGGATTTACCCTTCTGGTAGGCGAATTGCAGTTTGTGAAGCGGGTTGGCTTCTAAAATGTCAGTTCTGACGTAGCAGTCTATCAGTTTCTCCATGGTCTTTAGCATGAAAGAGGAGAGACTGATTGGTCTGTATGATTTGGGAGAGCATGGTGGCTTGTCCCCGCCCTTAGGAATGAATATTACCTTTACTGCTCTCCAGGTCTTTGGAATATATCCCAGCAAAAGGCTGGCTCGATATATAGGAATCATTTTCCTAATGATGATCCCTTTGCCCTTTGATAACATGGCTGGAAATATGCCATCTGGACCAGGGGATTTGTAGGATTTGAAGGAGTTAATTGCCCATTCTACCCTTTCGTAGCTAACTATGTTTTTTATTATTGGGTCTATGATTCTTGTGTGCCTCAGTTCTTCTGTGTCAGGGTCTCCCTCTGTGCTACAGAATGAACAGTCAGGAAAGTGAGATTTTAGAAGAACCTCTAAAGTTTCCTGTGAGTCACTGGTGTATACACCGTTCGGGCCCATCAGTGTCCCAATCGGTCCTCCACTGGCTTTTGATAGGGCTCTATGGACCCTTGCAGTTGAGGGTATGTCCCTAAGATCTTCACAGAAATTCCTCCATGAGGATCTCTTGGATTTCCTTAACTCCCTATTGTAATTAGTTAAGGATGTCCTGTAGAGATCCCAATTGTTGGACCTTTTGGCCCTGTTGAACTCTGTCCTAGCTTCTCTTCGTAATTCTTCAAGTCGTGAATTCCACCAGGGGACCCTCTTGCTAGAGGTCTTAGCCCTTTGTGGGCAGCAGTCATTGAAGGTTGAGACTAGATCGTGCGTCAGGGTATTAACTGCCCTTTCTAGCTCCTCAGTATTCGTTATTTGTGGTCTATTACCCGATAATTTTCCTGTAAGGATTTCGGAGTATTTCGTCCAGTTAGTGGTTTTTGGGCTGCGGTAGAGCACAACGCTCCTCACCGGTCCCTCAAGGTCAAAGAGAATGTGTCTATGATCAGACATTGAGGCCTCCTCGGACACTCTCCATTCTTTCACCAAGTCTATGGCCCTGTCAGAAACCAGTGTTAGATCTAAAACCTCCTTCCTTATAGAATTAACAAAAGTTGGTTCATTCCCCCTATTTGCTACTGATAAGTTAGTTGATATAAGATAGTTTAAGAGAGACTCACCTCTGTTGTTCGTGTCTGTGCTTCCCCATGCTAGGTGGTGAGCATTTGCATCGCATCCAACTATCAGGTCTTTCCGGTGTGTTCTGCAGTACTCCACTAAAGATCTGATAGTATCCGTTGGAACAGCTTCGGAGTCACCAGGGAAGTAAGCCGAGGCCAGAACAGCCTCTTTCTTACCCCCTTCGATTTCCAGTTCCAGTAGTATGGCCACTGTGTCGGTGTCTATGAATTCTGTGAGAGGCAGAAATCTTATGTCAGTGTTAATGATAATTGCTGCCCTAGGTTTGGCCGCTTTCCTATCATATATTACCTGTGTGTTTTTGGTATTTAGGCCTCTAATGCGACCTTTGAAGAACCAGGGCTCCTGTAGAAGCCCGATGTCCTTGGTGTTGCTAGCAAACCTACTGCTGATTTCAGCCGTCGCCGCCTTAGCGTGGTGAAGGTTTGCCTGCAAACATCTTATTTTGGCGGCGGATCAGCACCGGAGACATTTGGAGAGCTTAAACTACTCTCTTCAATCTCCATAACGCTGACTTGTTTGATGAGCTCATCCTCTGTAGTATCATCACTTTTTATTCTGAGAGTAACTTGGCCAAGGCGGAAGTTCATCCTTCCCTTCGTTACCTCAATTGTGGCTGCCGACTTTTGGTCAACGGCTAGCACAAGCATGGCGTTTGAGCCCTTTTCCACTCTCTTTAGGGCCCTCCAGGCCGAGGTGTTTAGGCCTTTGTTTTGTGCCTGTAAAAAGTTGAGGACCTTGCCTGTCTCCATGGCTGCAGACTTGGGGAAGTAGCCGACCACAATTCTGGGGTGAGGAATCTTTGATTCCTCTGTCGACCAGAGTGTGGCGCCGTCCCACGGCGTCATTTTGACCACCGTCGCCTTCACCCACTCCGCTGTAACGCAGTCCTTGCAGTGAAGTGCTAGATACCCAGCTTTGTAGGTAGAGCCAAGGAAGGCCGGTTGTATCTGCCCATCCATCAGCTCCAGCACTTTGTCTTCAATAGCGGCTGATATGGAGTCCATTTGCGCGGTCGTTAGGGCCGTTGTTGGGTAGTCCCTTGCTAATACCGCCAACTTCACTCCTATACCAGCCTCATTTATTTTAGCATTTTGCTGTTTCTTGTCGGCCTGGGTACCTGTTGTCCCCCTAACCGGAATAGAGCCACGCTCCTTATGCACCTGTGCCTTGGCTGGGTGATGTGAGGCAGAGGGCTGCCTTTCATTACCCTTGCCTGCAGCCTTAGAGGTGGAGGGCATGTCATCCCTCATCTTCTTAGTGGCGACTACCTCTGAGCTGTGGTTTGTGGACCGCTGGCGTTTTGGGCATGCTGTTTCCCCTTTCTTCTCCATTGGGGTCCTAGCTCTGGAGTAAGCCTCTTCTTTGCTAAGCCCCTGCCGCAGAAAGAAAGCCAGTCGCTTCTTGCCAGCGCCGCTCAGTTTAGGCAGTGTAGGGCCTACAACACTGTCGGTGGTTGGTGTGCTTGTGCCTTGTGGTGTCAGGTCCACCACTGAGGCACTACCGCGTTGGTGTTGCTCGTTTTGAGGTGTTGCCACCTCTGTTTTGTGTCCCTGGGGGCCACTCTCCTCTTCAACATCGGTTTTTTTGTTTTGTAAATCGTTCATTTTGATCCCACGAGTAAGATGGCAACCGGTAAACACTACGCCGTGCCGTACCGTAGTGTGGCAGATTAAAATGAGGCCGCGCCACCATACCCCAAGTCCGCATACTAGCAACTAGGCACCCCCCTAGCCACGCATCTCCTGGCATATGCTGTTCCACCATTAGATTGGGGATTTTATTAAAAGAGTTTACTCTCTTTCGCCCAACTTAATTTAGCCAGGTATCCTGCCAGAGACATGACCTACACAGGACCCTGTTACCAGCAGCCACCACGAGGAGGTATAAGTTGCACTACCGGCAGTCTGGCAGTTACGGAGTAGAAGCGGGGCACCACACTCCGCGATCGACTGGTCGATCACGGAGCATGGCTCACCACCCCTACTTAGTCCCCCTACACAGACTGTCGGCCGACTGCCGATATATGTACTTACATATGTATGTCAATTCATTCGTACATACATATGACTGTGCTTCTATGCAAAGCGGAGCAGTGGAATTGGAATTTGTAAGATCATATGTATGCCAATAAATATATTTTATTGCATTTGAACCCTTTTAATGTAGGATTAAAAGAACTTTGGAGACTATTTTAGCGGGTGCTAAAAAATATGTGGACGAATCGGAATGTATGTGCATACGTACATACAATATATTTGCGAATATATATTGCAATATGGCGGACTCTATGTGCCGGTATGTAGAAAAAGTATGTACATATGAACTATGAGAAATTAAGAAAGTGCATTACTTATCTTTTTTCACCAGTGAACTTGCTGGGGCGAGTGGAAGGATATCAGGCTCGAAGGACCAATCTTTGTGGCGGAGGCTTCAAAAGATGTGGTAATGCGATGTGGTGGTTTTCGTTTATGTACTATGTATAATAGCGTTTATTGTGGATTTTTCAGATGTGTTTGTATGATGTTCACTCTTGTATCGTGATTGTAGGATGTGGTTAATTATAATATATGTTTCACGTAATTGTATGTAATAAGCGGATAGGCTTCTTGTATGTAGGACAATCATATCTATAATGAAATTACGCTATAACTTAGACTTAAACTGTACGTGGCTCTGTTAATTAACATGATGAGAGCGACTGGATTACATACAGTTATAGTGTAAAATACTTGTATTGGAAAGGCAAAAATCATGGTTCTGAGCAAATTACATATCTTGAACAATTTAAGAACCCCATGAATTCTGCCATAAACAGAAACGTCTCGATCAACTCTGCGCTTTACGCTTACTGCGACGCAATGAGCGATCCGCTGTTTCACTCTCACACACGCTTATGGTCTACGCGTTTTTGACACTGCAGCAAAAGCCGATTCAGGGAAATTTTACAATGGTTGCGAAAGACTTTGCTTTAACTTGATTTAGTAAATGCATCTACAATTTCTTTTGTTCGTATTATTTCTTTCAATACTTTTTGATTCACAAACACAGGTATATCACAATTTCGTGCAAGAATTTTTATCTCGCACTTCTCGTTTCGCTTTTCTTTTTCAAATTTGTTTGACTTAAGTCTATTTAAATCCCACTTCTGACACGTTATTTGTAGGATTTCCGAGAATTAAATGGATTAAGTTGTGCTGACTAAGAGGAAGAACTCTTCCCATCTGTTTTCTTATCGGCAACACAGCCAGTTTAATCGCAATAACTCAGAGCTGCATTATTCAGATTTAGCGTTCCAATGATAATAATAATAAATAATCGATTAACAGAAACATAACAATTCAGCCTGCGTCTTAATCTAACTCCCACATGTATGTATATGTATCTGCGTTTTTGAGTGTGTGTTTGAATGTTAGCTGTTGTTTTTCCATTGCAGGTGCTTTTAATTCGCTTTTCCGACTGCCAGCATTGAAATTCTGTAAAACTAAAATACAAATTGGATTGCTCTGTTTCTTTGGAAAGCGATATAGTGTTGGCGAACTGAAAATGTAAAATCAACATCGTGTTTCACATAGAAAGTCTGATCAAAATTTAAATGGAAAACAAATTCAAGAAAGATCAACAAGAACAGCAGGGCGAAAATCAACAACTAGAACAACACAAGCTTCAAGGTAAATTATAAGTACTTTGCTGAGTAATTATCAAAAGTTGTCGTTTCAATGTGTCAGTGTTTGAGTGTGGGCATGGGCCTTATATGGCAACGCCTCCGTGTTGCATTGACCCTGACAGTGCTTATTACCTTCTTGCCAACTGGCAGCCTGGGAGCAGCGGCTGTTGACTGTGCTGCTTGGTTCAGTCCCAGTGAGTGCAGCAACATCAACAATAGCGCTGGCTTTGGCAAAGGCAAAAGTATCAACAACATCGCTTACAAAAAGATTGGCAGTAATGGCCGCAACTATAAAGCTGGTAGCTCGGTATTGGACCATCTGAATAGTTCGGGGCTACCAGACAATATGCTGGAAATGGAAATGGAAAGGGAAGGAGACAGTTGGCCATTAAAGCGCGTCGTCTCCGTAATAGTACCCGTATTTTTTGGCATTATTGGCTTCGCTGGACTTCTGGGCAATGCTCTCGTCATATTGGGTAAGTCTTTTTCACCAGGTTCAGTAATTGCACTTTGACTTGTCCTCTTAAAGATAACACCAATAACAACATCAACATCAGTGAGACTCATGTGTGCAAAGGATGCGCATTTGTTTTAAATAAAATAATTGTTTGAAGCAAGTGTGCGCATATTTTTGAGTAGAGAGAGTAAAGAGCTAAGTGAATTGCCGTGAACACCTACAAGCAGGTCAAGAACAAAGGTCAAGTACAACCACAGAGTGGCCGCATTATTATGGACAACAGCAGCAATAATAACAAGAGAGTCATATGAGTATGGAAGCCCCTTCAAATCCATAGGCGTCCAACCTTTACAAATTAATGCTCCCAGCGCATCCTATAGGCGCCATCCATTTCTGACACGCACTCAACCTTTTTTTTTGGTGCGTAAGTTTTTTTCTTCGTTTGTTAAACACAGGTAGGCAAAAGTATGTAGACAAGAAAAATATACGATATTTTTGTTTGTAACTTTTTGTGCATTTAAAAAAAATTTTTTTTTGTTAATCTCGGTAAATTGGTATAGTATCATAGTTTTATTAAGTAAAATGAACGAATAGATAACTTCATTGTCGATTTAAGAAAAATAAATTTTTTTAAATTAAGAGTGGCAAAAGTATTTAGACAAATTATTTAAGTGTCATAAACTTAAAAAAAATAAAAAAAAAACTTAATATCAACTAGGACATTAAACTAATTTAATAAAATTAATGCCCTTCCTTTGAGTTGAAATGGTTGTGAGACGCCTTATTAAGTTAAAAAAGGACGAAATTTTGATTGGTTCAATCAGGCTTCAGAGAAGGCCCAAAATTTATGTGCAAATTTTATATCCTGCATTGACTTTTAAAACTTTTATAGATTTAATTTATATAACGTTTTAATGAACCAATTATAATTTCTTAAATTGTTTTAATTCGTTAATAAACTTATTAATTATATGAATGTTTTTCTTATAGTGTAAAGTAGTGATTTTGGCCGGGTATGAGACTCAGTCCGGCCAAGATTCAACGTTACAAGAAATATCTAAATTTGCTTAAACGTATTCGCGAATTGGAGGCAAGCTAGTCCGCCGCTTTACCGGTGTCGAGATTTCGCGACGGCTGGCGATCAGGGAAGTACGGGACAAACCGCAATACAAGTACCACCGATAGCACAGGTTATGTTCCCTCGCAAGACAGGGCGCGCGGATGCCAAAGCTCCGTTACCGAACCGACTGAATGATCACTCAGGCTCTAACCGAACAATTTGAAACGCGCCTAGTATCGTACCGGCCGCACGTACATATACGTACGCGTGTATATTTAATGACCCTCAGGTCGGAATAAAGACACACGTGTTTTAAGGTTATGCTGCTTTATTTCACGAAGATTCACTTTGACTTTCCATCCTCTCTTATATCTACCTACAATTGTTCCCCGGGGTCCAGTGGGAATTCGTCCACACGGATTTACTCTTCCAAATGTCTTATGCTAACCTTGCCGGCCATTTGCCGCGTTTCACTACTTTCTACGTTTTCTCCCTTCACTTCCGTGGGACATCACCGCGTCTTTCATAATCCCGGCTACCAACTTCCTCTTGTGGGATACAACCGCACGCTTTTGATTCCCACCACGGACTAATTCGCCAGTCTCGCGCTCGGCCTGAGCGCGCTATTCCTCTTCTCGTGGATCACGACACCTTGATCGTGGGTCGCGAACGCGCGCCCGACCTTCGCTGTTCTTACGCTGTTCTGGCCGCTCTTATACTTAGCTTACTCTTTACTTTTGCCCTTTACCATGTTATATCTATGTTCTATATATATGTTAAGTTCTAATACAATAATATGCTATGCTGTTTATTATGTTAAAGGTATACGTATATTCTACATGTAATGTATTGTATTGGAGGCTTGCGCTGGGCCTACCTCACAATAGGTATAAGGACATTACACTCGATACCGAAGGCAAAAAGTATTTTGGGTTTGTGGGATGTCCGTAATGGTGTCTGTCCGTCCGTGTGAACGCAACTTTTTTCGACACCCTTCAAGCGAGGGACTTGAAATTTTGCAAATATTTGTATCTATGGCTGGGACAGATAGAGAGTGTCAAGATTGGGGATGTACTCCTACTAGGAGGTGGCAAATCGATAAATTCGTTAGCTCAATATTGATAAATCTTCATATATCCCACACACTTACAGTTGGAGTTACAAAATTTGGTAAGCAGACAGCTGGTAACGATCCCAAATAGCTGCATAAAACATTAAACACTTTTTTAATTAATAAAATCATATAAAAAGTAAAATAAAAATTATAATCATAATAATACAAGCAATTCTTCCTGATGTTTATTATTATCTAAAAAAAAAAAACAATTTTTTTTTTCAATATTTATATAATAAAAATATATTAGAATTTTCTTGAAAAATGACTACTGAGTTTTTATACTCTTAACCCATTAAATGGGTAAATATGGGTATAATGGTTTTGTGCAAAAGTATGTAACAGGCAGAAGGAAGCATCTCCGACCCCATAAAGTATATATATTCTTGATCAGCATCAACAGGCAAGACGATATAGCCATGTCCGTCTGTCCGTCTGTATGAACGCGTGGATCTCAGAGACTACAAGAGCTAGAGACTTCAGATTTTGGATATAAGTTCTCCTATATCATAAGCAGAACTAGTTTGCTTCAAATTATCGATAAATATTCTGGTTTCTGATATACACATGGAATCGATAACAAAAAGTATCGAATTTGGAAAATCGAAAAATGAGGGTTGAAGAAATGGGTTATGATAGATTTGTTCTGAGAGTTTCGTTCAAATCGGTTGAGAAACACCGGAGATATCGAGTTTAATCGATTGAAGCTAAGTCCTTATACCAAAGTAATTATAAACTTAATTTATTTATTGCAACTAGGCTCAGGGTATATTCTAGTCGGGCTCTCCCGACTAGAGTCTTCTTACTTGTTTATTCTAATATTGGAGCATTCAGGTAAAAGCTTAGTTCATCTTTTAATGAATCATTGTCTTTCCTTCTTCGTTTATGAGCTACATTTTTATACAGTGCCCAAAAATCAAATTCAACTTCAGCCGTATAAAAAGCTTCACTACTACTCCCCAAGCTGTCTTCTGTAGGAATTTCTTCCATTTCCTTTCGTAGGTGTCTCATAATTTTTTTTAAATCTGGGGTCCAGTAATGTTGAAGCTGCAACCATAAATGAATGCTCGATTTCCCGAAAGTGACGGTTGAATTGGCTAAAATTAGTTCCTTCAATTTATTAGCTGCTGGTCACACACAATGTGTATTTGTAGCTGCCAACAATGAGTAAGTGGGAATATATGACTTAATGTGGCATATTTATCCCCACTTATTTTTGAAGTCATGGCCTCTGTGGGCCTCAACAATTGCACTATTTCTACAACTTCCTCTTTGTTTTTTGTTGTATTCATGGGTGGTGGGTCGTAATAGTTCAATTGAATTTAACTAATGTAGGATATTAATTTAATAAATCGGTCCAGCATGTAATATGTGGAATTCCACCTAGTTTTTACGTCCATAATAAGTTTTTGCATTTTTCCTTCAGGAATACCTTCACGAGGTTGCAATCTTCGCAGAAATTCATGTAATGTAACACTTTGGCTGGTTTTGGCTGATTCTACGGTGCCTGATGTTGTTTGATGTTTGAATTCGTCAACCTTCTCAGACGGTTTATATACTGTTAGCACAGTATTTTTTATATCATACAAAAAAGTCGTTT